>CM017469.2:15836889-16436889 GCA_007827005.2 Populus simonii | reverse complement strand
TATGATTCATGGCTCTAACTAGTTTAACTTTTTTTTTTATTTCATCTATAGATATTGTGTTAATTGGAAATTTAGTTTCATAATTGGTTTCGTTTTGCTTTATATAAAGTTATTACGGTCTCAAAAAAAGTATTGGTATTGGGTTGGTGTTTGATTTCGCGATTATCTATTTTTGTTATCATATAGTTAAATAAAGTATAGTTTAAAAAAAACAAGTTATAATCCTAGTGGAGTCTATAATCTGGCACACGGGTTTGGCATGCTAACCCAGGTTACCCGATTCATAGGTCTAACTGGTTTACCCACTAACCATATATGGTTTCCTTTTATTTTTGGTATGTTATTTTTTTTATTATTATTATCTTTTTTATTTTTTCTTTCAATATTGGATTGATAAGGTAATATATTGCTTGATTTTATTTTGGTTTGTTTTTTATAGGGTTATCACAGTCTCAAATAAATGTCTATTTTAGGGTTGGTATTCAATTTTGCAATCATCTATTTTTATTACATAATTAATAATAAAAAAATTATAAAACAGGTTATTAAACCCAATAAAGTCTATAACCCGAGTCACAAAGGGACCAGGGTTGATCCAATCCATTATTATCTCGATATTTAAAAAACAATTATTATCTTGAAGTTTTTTTAAAAGTTAAGTTATATTTTTATCGTTCATATAGGTTACCTATGGATCCATAAAATTGGTCGATTAGAAACTTGAGTAAGGTAAAAAGCTAGGACAAGAGGTTTTAAAATTGACCAACTTGGTCATTTTAATGACACTGTAAAAAAAAATGTCCTCTTAACATTTCTTTTTACATTTAAGAAAAATTGATCTAATTGCGGCGAAGCGCGGACTAATAGACTAGTAATTGCTAAAAGAGGTGGGTGTTTTCCTATACACCTACCTAATGGCTAAAAAAGTCCATCACAACTCAACCATTTTCCATGTTTTTTTTATCTGGGTAGGTCACCCATTACAATGAGACCATTCCTCCACCTGGGTAGGTCACCCATTACAACACGACCACTCTTTTTTTTCCATTTTGGGTAGGTCACCCATTACAACTCGACCATTCTCCATGATTTTTTTTATCTAGGTAGGTCACTCATTTATAATGAGATCATTCCTCCACTTGGGTAGGTCACCCATTACAACACGACCACTCTTTCTTTTTTCCATCTAGGTAGGTCACCCATTACAATTCGACTACTTCTTTGTGTATAATAAACCTTTATTTTGTTCGGGATTTAGTGTAAAGAGGTATTTTACAGGTTGTCCATGTTCACATAACAGATAAGTTAGTTGACATGCTAACAAAACCACTTTCCAGAGCGCGCACAGAGCTTCTCCGGTCCATGATTGGCCTTACTGATGGAAGCCCAATCTTGCGGGGGTGTAAACGGGAAAATCTTCAATCAGGTGCATCACTGCCCTTTAATCTTACAAATCATAGCTGCAACACAAGCCTACAATCAAGAACAAGAGATAAACACTTTGCCTTGAATTATGCAGACTACATCAAGGCTGCAATTGTGGTTATTATTGTAAACGGTTACAGTAGCTATCCAGGAACAACAGCTATAATTTCAGCCAGAAACTTGTTCTTCCAAAATCAAACAATGACAATGTATATAAATGTATCAAGCCATGTATGAAAACAGTGGAGTGAATAATAATAGAATATCAAAACTTGTCATGTGCTTTTTCTTCTTTATATCCTACTCTATAACTGATAAAGAAAAAATCAATGCTATTTTTGCAAGCAGAATAGTGTTGGGTGATTTTTTAGAAAAGAATCTATACATGTTTTTTGTGTCCTTAGAGCTGAAATTTTAGCTTTGAGTGAAGTACAAATATCACGGTATGAATTGATATAATATATATGACATTGGGGCCTAAAGGTGGGCACTTTGTCATCTTTTTCTCTTGTTTTAATAGGAATAAGATAATAACTAGTGAAATTATGGTGTTTTTTAATTTGGTTCTTAAACTTTTAGAACTTTGTAATAGAAGTCCTAATCAGCCCTCATATTTTGGATCCCTTGCAATTTCACCTTGAACTTTTTTGATTGGGCCCTCAAATTTCTGAGTTTTTTACAAAGTGGTCATTGGTTTCGTAATTCTTCAATTTGACCTTCAAACTTTTAATTTCTTTCAATCTTATCCTTGATTTCATCCAATTGGGCATGAAAACAAAATTAAATTTGGTCCTTTAAATTTTTAATCTTCTCGATTAAGCTCAAATTACGCTTTCAAACTTAATTTTTCAACAATTAAGTCCCCAATAAAATTAATTTGATCCATTAAAAGTCTAATTAAATCCTTGCACTTAATTAATTCTTTTAATTTAACCTAAATTAACTCTTAAACTTAATTAAACCTTTATTTGGGCCCATGATTAAATCAAATTGGCTTATTAAAAGTCTAATTAAGTCCTCAAACTTAATTTTTATGCAAATTCATTTGAAAATCATTTAATTTAACCTTAAATCTACATTGTCTTTCAATTTTAGGTACAATAGGGTACAATTAGGCTCCTGATTTTGTCCAAAATTCCAGCTTGGTTCCTTTATGCATTTGAAACCCTTCTCAACTTGCTCTTGCCCAGTTGCTATTTTTTTTGTTTTTTATTTTTTGTTGCGTTTCAATTTCTGTTTTAAAAGAATTTTTTTTTAAGGGAAACCCAAAATTAAGTTATGACAGTTGCCTCCCTCTTTACAATACTTATTATAACAAGTCTCGTAAGAAACTTTAGATAGCAAACTTGTAAAGAAAAAAAAAGGTTTGGATTTACTAGATCAAGAAATAATTAATATTTCCAAAAGTGTTAGAAGCAAGGGCTTGAAAACGCATTTAAAAGGAGACAGACAGGGTATAAAGGTAAATTATCTGAAAGGTGATGGCTGGAAAACACACTCAGAAGAAAAAAGATAAGATTAAAAAGAGCAATATATAGTAGGTGAGGGTTAGAAAGCACACTTAGAATGAAAAAATAAGGCTAGAAAGCGCACTATTTGAAAGATGAGGGCTAGAAAATGCATTAAAAAAAAGATGGGGCTAGAAAGCGTACTGTTTGGTAGGTGAGGGTTGGAAAGTGCACTCATAAGGAAAAAGATAGGGCATAAAGGCACATTATCGAAAAGGTGAGGGCTAGAAAGCACACTTTGAAGGAAAAAGATAAGGCTAGAAAGCGCACTATTTGAAAAGTTAAGGATGGAAAACACATTCAAAAGAAAAGAGATAGAGGCTCAAAAGGCACTGAAAAATAAATGATGCCAAAAGCACTATCTAAAAGAGTTAAAAAATAGAGATTTCCTAATGATAGAGGTGAATTTGAGATTCCAAATGACAAGGTTAAATTTCAAGGTTTTTCATGATTGTAGGGTTAACATCTGTCATGCTTGATGGTAGGGTTAAATTCTCCTTTCCTAATAGTAGGATTGAAATATAGAATTCTTCATAACAAGAGGAAGTTTCATGGTGTTTCCTGATTTGCAGGGTTGACACATGTCATTCTTGATGGTAGAGTTAAATTTTCATTTTCTAATGGTAGGGTTGAGATGGAGGATTCCTGATAACAGGGTTAAAACGGGAGGTTCCTGATGATAGGGTTAAGTTTGGAGATTCCTGATCATAGGGTTAAATTCCAAGGTGTTTAATGATTGCAAGGTTAACACCTATCTTGCCTAATGACATGGTTAAATTCTCATTTCCTAATGGTAGGATTGGAATATAGGATTCCTTATAACAAGGTGAAGTTTCATAGTATTTCATGATTATAGGATTGACACATATTATTCTTGATGGCAGTGTTAAATTTTCATTTCCTAATGGTAGGGTTGGGATGGAGGATTCCTGATAACAAGGTTAAAATGGGAGGTTCCTAATGACAGAGTTAAATTTCCTGGTGTTTCCTGATAGCAAGGTTACCACATGTCCTTCCTAATGGCAAGGTTGGACTTCCTAATGATAGGGTTCAAATTTTGGTAAAACATATATAGGATTTTTCATGAATGGTTTATGTTTGGATGACCTGTATTTTCTGAAGTAGACCATCTTCTGATTTTTCTTTAGATTATCTATGTTAGACGTCTTGTTATCCATTAGAGCCTTGTTAGTCTCAGTACCTTACTGGGTTCTCATTTGTTGGAGTCTTGCTTGAATCTTCTTTTACTAAAACCTTAATGGGTTTTAAAAATCAAATTGAGCCTTGCTATGCTTAGAATGTTGTTAGGTCTTTTTTGTTGAAATCTTGTTGAACTATTTCTTTTTCAAGACCTTACTGGTTTTTTTTTGTTAGGAGCCTTATTAAGTTCAGAATCTTGCTAGGTCCTTTTTGTTGGAGTTTTGCCAGACTCTTTTCTTGTCAAAACCTTGTTGGTTAAATCATTGAAGCCTTGCTAGGCTTAGAACCTTGCTAGGTCTTTTTTAGTGGACTTTTTTTTTGTCAAAACCTTATTGAGTTTTCAATCATCGGAGCCTTGATGGGTCCTTTTTGCTAGAGTCTTGCCAAACTTTTTCTTTGTAAAAAACTTGCTACTTTTTTAATCGTTAAGAGCCTTTTTAAGCTCAAAATCTTGCCGAGTCCTTTTTGTTGGAGTCTTGCCAAACTCCTTTTTTGTTAAAACCTTGCTAAGTTTTAAATCGTTGAGAGCCTTATTGGGTCCTTTTTGCTAGAGTCTTGCCAGACTCTTTCTCTATCAAAACTTTGCTGGGTTTTTAATCATTAAGAGCCTTTCTTGGCTCAAAACCTTGTTGAGTCCTTTTTGTTGGAGCTTTGTCGAACTCTTTCTTTGTCAAAACCTTGCTAGGTTTTTAATCGTTGAGAGCTTTGTTGAGCTCAAAACCTTATTGGGTCCATTTTGTTGGAGTCTTGCTATACTTTTTCTCTGTCAAAACCTTATTGGGTTTTAATCAATAGAGCCTTGCTAGACTCAGAACCTTACTGGGTCCTTTTTATTGGAACCTCTTTCTTGCTAAACCTTGTCTAGTTTAAGATTGTATTGAGTCTTGTTGGGCTTTAGAACTTTGTTGGATTCCTTCTTTTTCGAAACCTTGGTAGACCTTGAAAATCAAATTGAGCCTTGTTAGGCACAGAACCTTTTTGGGTTCTTGTTTACTAAAGTCTTTTTAGACTTCACTAAGGATTATTTCTTGTGCAATTCTTATATAAAAAATTATATAATGTTTTTAAATATTATACATGCATCTTTACATGGTTTTGATACACAACCCCCCTTCTCACAAATCATCTTTTGATTGGTGGAAAAGTTTGTTGCAATCGATTAGTTCTTTTAATTGCTAAACTTAAATCTTTAGCTCACTTAAATTTTACTTTTATAATCAATTGTGTTTGATTGTCTCTTTATAACATCAATCTGTTTATGTTTTGTTTACGTGATTAATTGTGCTTGATTGCTATTTTGTTGTACAATATAGATCTCTAAACAATAAATGAAGTTATGATTGGTTAAGTATTATTTAAGAAGAGATAAACTTTCTTATTGATTATATTACCCCTCAATTTATGATATTCTAATATATTTCTCTTTATTTCAAAAGCGATGAAAATTTTCATCGATTATGATGATTTGGCTCATTGTTATTGGCTATCTTTGTTGATAGTAAGTTTTCATGTCCTCAGATTCTATGACATGGTTGTATGTCATTGCTCAAGTCTGTTGATTTGAGATGTATGATTTTTCCACATCATTAATCTTAATTGGTGCTACTTCCATCAACATCTTATTCTTGTTTTGTTAAACTATTTTTCTCGCATGCTATTTTATATTAATCTTTCATATAAAAATAATAAAAAAATGAGATTGACAAATTTTTAGAATTCTACAATATTTTAAAACTTATTTTTCTTAATTAGTGGTCTGTTAAAATTTATATATTACTATTAAATTATATTATAATGTTAGTATTAAATATAAATAAATAAATAAATTTTGTTAAAAATTTTGTGATTTTATATAGAATTATAGATAACACGACCGTGTTGCACTTATTTTTTTTTTGTAAAATGTAAAAAATAAAATAAAATAAGTTAAAAGATATAAGTTAAAGAAAGTTATAAAAATAAACATCCACCAATATTCTAAAATGTCTTAAATTTGTATGTAATTATTATTAATAAATCAACTCTCCAATGCTTCATGATTTTTTTTTAAGGAAAACATGTGACTCTCGTGATGTACTCACCGCTAAGAGGAGAGAGTTTGACATGAGTAATTTCAATCAAAATACACCATAATTTAGTGGTCGATGTCCTAAAATAAAATAATTTGAGAGTGTTAATTTTAAATTGAACTTTTAAGCATGTGTTTTACGTGGTTATATTTTAAGAAAAATATTTTTAATCAGAATTTTAAAAAATATATATTTAGTTAAAACTATTATAAGATTAATTTTTGTATGCAAAACAAAATAAATATACATCTTAATAAAAAATAAATTATTTTAAAATTAAAATTTAAAATGCAGATATATGTTTACGTGTAAAAGTATTCAAACTATTTAATTAATCAAACAAAGTTAACACAATACCATATTAATCCTTTAAAAGGTAAAAAATAGGACCGTATTAGAAGAAGCGATGAAAATCAGACATCCAGATCAACAATAACCACCCAGTGAAATCTAAAATCAGGGCGTCCTTTTCTCCATTGAAAATTTTGAGAGCCGAAAGGGGCAGATTTTGGCGCCAATTGTTTTCTACTGCATAGACTCCATATATTTTAATAAAAATTTCACGTCTCTAAAAGTTGATTCTCTCTAGGAGTACGAAAATGCCGCGCCAAAAATCGATACTCTCGTTCTTCCAAAAACCCTCGCAGCCCAGTCAGAGCTCCGACGCCGGAGAAAGGACAGATGGTCGGCAAGCTCCTCTGTTCTCGGCGAAGCAACATAATCAAAACGTGTCTCAACCTGCGATTCATGGACTGGTGGACTCGTCTATTGAAATTAGAGGAACTGACACGCCACCAGAAAAGGTGCCACGTCAGATATTACCGGTGAACATCAAGGAGAACGAGGAGGCCAAAGTTGCTTCGCTTTTCTCGAGCATAATGCATAAGTTCGTTAAGGTCGATGACAGAGAAAAACCTAATGGGAGGTAACATTTTTTTTTCGAATATTAATTAAAATCTTTGAATTGTTGTTTATCTATGTAATTATGAAGCGAATGTTTTATTTTTTTTAAAAATAATTCAATATTTTATAATTAGTCTTCTTGTTGAAGCTGAACTGAAGCCGTTCATTTGTTAATTTTAATTTTTCAAGAATACTCCCAGCAAATGGAAATCGTAAAAGAGTACGGATCACAAGAGGAGATTTTAGAAATGATTGTTGAAATTTGAAGTAAATTTTGGAGTTGCAAATTATCAGGTGAAGCGAGTTTGTGGACAAATATGTTTGTCTATGAGGACAAATATGTTTTAAGGGCATTTCTTAAATACAATGAGTTTCTATCTTGTGATTGATTTTGTGTTGTGAACATTTATGAAATAGTTTCAGGATTTAGTGTTCGAACCCTAATGTGATAGGCTTCCTTTTTTGACTAATTTCTGTTTGTTTTGATGATCGCTAATAGTATATAAGTGATAAACATGTGTCCTTGTACCTTGCTGACTCAAATTTCTCTCATAGTGGGTGTAACTGATGCAAATTGATGCAGGAACCAGGTTCATTCTGCTAATGTTTGCTCTACATCTGTTACATTTACTATCCCAAAAGAATTGCCTCAGCAAGGACTGGATACACTGTACTCTGAGAAAGACAATGGTTTTAGTTCCAGTGGCATGGTTGATCAAACGAGTGTCTTGAATATTGAAAGTGAAAATGATGTTCCTGGGCCACATACACCAGGCATGCGACCGCTAGTTCCTCGTCTGAAGAGAATTCTAGAGGACGTTCCTAAGTTTGAGGATAAGAATGGTTGTTCCTTCCTAAACTCTAGCAAAAGAGTGAAACCACTACAGGACTCAGCTTCCTTGATCAAAAATCATGAGGAAATATCTAATTCAACAAGCAAGTTTGAATGGCTTGACCCTGCCCAAATCAGGGATGCTAATGGGAGAAGGCCCAATGATCCTCTCTATGACAAAAAGACGCTTTACTTACCACCTGATGCATTGAAGAAAATGTCAGCTTCTCAAAAGCAATACTGGACTGTCAAATCTCAGTACATGGATGTTCTACTTTTCTTTAAAGTGGTTAGTAGTATTGCTGCAGTTTCTGATACTTTTGAAGTTGCTGAAACTTTTTGACATCATAAGGTTACATTAAAGCATGACCCAGCTGTTCATTCTAATTTTTCTAAAAAGTTTCTGTTTTCTTTGCTAAACGGTTGGACATGCAATAAGCATCATCAGCAAGCAACCAGTTCATTCTTATTTTTCTGAAAAATTTCTGTTTCCTTGCTAAATGGGTGGACTTGCAATAAACATCATCAGCAACCAATTCAATTCAAAAGAATGATGTAATACTAATCATGCATCGTTTTCTTCTTAAATTTCTGCTTTCTCATTAATAGTGGAGCATATACCATGTGTATCTTGGCTGTATGATCCAATAGGGAAAAGAGGTATTACCACTGCAAAACTAACATCATGCAACCAATGTTGACATGCGGTGCTTGAACTGTAACTTGTATTTTAACTCTCTCTCTCTCTCTCTCTCTCACACACACACACACACACACACACACACACACACACACATTTCTGTTAACTGAGATTTATAGTTACAAATTTATTAATGTGTGGCATGGTGGAAAGTTAGAACTTTCTTCTAGTGACTTCTGAAGTTTTGGGTAATGATTTAATGCTAATCATGCATCATTTTCTTCTTAAATTTCTGCTTTCTCGTTGATAGTGGATGTGCATCTTGGCTGTATGATCCAATAGGAAAAAAGAGGTATTGCCACTGCAATCATGCAGCCAATGTTCGCATGTGGTGCCTGAACTGTAACTTGTATTTTAACTCTCTCTCTCTCTCACTCACTCACACACACATTTCTGTTGACTGAGATTTATATTTACAAATTTATTAATGTGTGTCATGGTTGAAAATTAGAACTTTCTTTTAGTGTCTTCTGAAGTTTTGGGTTCTGAAATCAGACCAATATGTTTATGTGACTGATGAAACACAGGGAAAATTCTATGAACTCTATGAACTGGATGCTGAAATTGGTCACAAAGAGCTTGATTGGAAAATGACATTAAGCGGTGTGGGGAAATGTCGGCAGGTGACTTCAAAGATATTTTTTTCTAATTTAAAAGCCAATTTTAATTGCTACAATTACAGTTATATGCATGTGTTTTATTTAATAGCATCTGCCTTGTGATCAGGTTGGTATATCTGAAAGTGGGATTGATGATGCTGTTGAAAAGCTGGTAGCTCGTGGGTAGGGGAGCAGCAGACCTTGTCTCTGAACCATAATTTCCTTTTTTCTCATTGTTATGTCATGCCTTCAAGATGAATGAAAGATTTCATTGTTACTAGTTTTATATCACTATTTTATGTAGTTAATATTATTCTTAAATACAGCAAAATGTTCTGCAAAAATTGTAAGAAGCCAGCATGTAGACCAGACTGGCCATCTGTCATGGAAATTTTGTTCTTTCTTTCATTTCTTCCTGTATCTAGGAAGCACAATGAAAAGAAAAGCATTTTTCAACTTGCATTATGCATCGTTTATGCTGATCATATATTGGCTGAAGATATGAAACAAGATCTTTTCACTCAAATCTTAGTAGTTAGCTGAGATTTAGCCATCCCATGTTCTCTTTCCACATTTTTTGTCCGGAACATTTGCAGTTCACTTATTGCTTTTGTGCTCTTTGTCAAGATATAAAGTTGGAAGAGTGGAGCAATTGGAAACATCTGATCAAGCAAAATCTAGGGGTGCAAATTCTGTGAGTTTTCCGTGCAGCTTTAAAGGAGACATGTTTCTGATAGATTTTTGTTTTTCAATTATTCTTGTTGATTCAACCATTCAGACAGATATGGCATCTCTTATAGATTATGTTCTCAACACCATGCATCATTTGTGGTTTTCATTAATTCAATGAAACTGAAATAGTAAATCAATGCCATGATGTGGGTAACTATCTGAGTTCCTTGTTTTATCATTGATGTTGAATTTCAGGTAATCCAAAGAAAATTGGTACAAGTTGTCACCCCATCAACCACAACTGACCATAATATGGGGCCTGATGCTGTTCATCTTCTTGCCATAAAAGAGGTTTGTAATGATTATATTCTTACAATTTTCTGCTGCAGCAACATTTTTCGTGTTAAACTCTCTCAAATTGTTGCATCTTGCCCATCTTCAATTTAAAAATATTGCTAAAATAATCTTGTGCGAGCTTATTCTGTGATCGCATCATTTAACTGGAGGACAATTTTTTGTTAAAAACTCACATTTTCCTGATATCAGGCTATTATTGATAAATCATGAGTTAGAAGAGCGAATTGCTGAATTGTTATGATGCAATATTTCTTCTTTATCACAACTTAAAATGAACAGTCTGTTTAAAATGTTTTGATTACTTTTTTTCCACGTAGTATGTTAGTTATGCAGTTGACTTTATTATTTTCTACCATTTCTTGTTCTTATAAACTTACCCAGCTTGGAGAATTTGAAATTTGGTTTCATTTCTTATTCTATTCATTTAAATGGTCCTTGTTATTTATGCATTTCTTAAAAGTTTATTGTGCTATCCTATCTGGTTATTCCTTTGGGTGATAACTTTAGGGAAACTATGGGGTGGATAATGGTGCAACTGCTTATGGGTTTGCTTTTGTTGATTGTGCTGCTCTACGAGTTTGGGTTGGATCAATCAATGATGATGCGTCACATGCTGCTTTGGGGGCATTATTGATGCAAGTATGCTCCTTTATCTTTCTTGTTTGTTTAATGATTCTGTGTGCTCTAAAGTACTTAACCTTTGAATATCTTACTGTGATTTGATTATAGATTTCACCTAAGGAAGTCATATATGAAAATAGAGGTACATGCCTTTTCTTGTTTTTGTTCTCTTGCTCTTGGAATTTTTTTTTTGCCTAGCTTAAAGCTTGAGGATTTCTATGTTGCAGAGCTTTCCAGAGGCGCTCAGAAAGAACTTAGGAAGTACTCATTAATTGGTAAGTTTATACCGATGTTTTTCATATGACAAGATATATCATATACATTTAAGATTAAGGATTGCACTTGCAAATATATTAACTGGTATTTCTTGATAAGAAGGGAAGACTTTGTACACCTGCCTTGGATGAGTACTTGCCTTCTGAACTTTCCATTTGCCAGAATGTATTTTGTTATTTTGCACATATTTTTTTCCTAGATTAGCTTGATATTCCTTCTTATCTTTCCTTATTTCCTGTGTCATTATTGTCTTTTCACTATAATTTGTTTGTAAAAATCTTCTAGAAAATGAAAGACAGTTGTCTGGACGAACTTGAAACTTGCTGGATATTTGTTGGATGTATAAAATATGCTCGATGATTAGTATGTGATTTGTTTAGTCTTTGTAGCCTTGTGTAAATATAGTAACTCATGTCCTCAAGTTGCATTTATGTATTTTGATGGGATGCTGTTCCTGCATGCATATTATTATTATCTTGGGTGTTTTGCTCAAATCAGTGTGAATTCCTTTGCTGCAACTTCTCCAGCAAGGTTATGAATAAATCTTTGACAGTCTCCTTTGTTTTCTTTGATGCACAAGTTAGTTGATCAATGTGAGGTCCAACTGTGGTAGCCAGCTAACATACTCCTGGTTGGTGAACGTAGTCTAACCATACTCCAATTATACATCTCATGACTTACTTTAAATTTACATGTCTCCTTTCTCAAGTGATTCCTGTTTAATAATTTGCCACCTTCATTATTGATCTCTTAAATAAGTCTTTCTACATTTGGTTTATTGCTGAAGAATCTGTCATTAAAAGGATATGTAAGTTATGATCCAAGCTATCATGAGGAGCACGACCTCACCTTTTCATTTCCCTCACCCCTTCCTTGCAGGTTCTACAGCACTGCAATTGTCACCAGTGCTGCCAGGCACTGATTTTGTGGATGCTTCTGAAGTTAAAAATTTGATTCAATCGAAGGATTACTTTAAATGGTCTACAAATCCATGGAACCATGCACTTGACAGTATAATGCACCAGGATATATCTCTATGTGCTCTTGGCGGGCTTATTGGTCATCTATCCAGATTGATGGTATGCTTGCCTGTCAACCTCCTCCGTTCCCTTCTCTGGTTGGCCTTTTAGCTGTTCAGATCCCTGATTATTTGTTGCTTATAAAGATTTCTGTGCCTTTTCTTTTGTGCAGTTTGATGATGTTTTAAGGAATGCAGATATTCTACCCTACCAAGTTTATAAGGGTTGCCTTAGAATGGATGGGCAGACTCTAGTAAATCTGGAGATTTTTAGTAACAGTGCTGATGGTGGTTCATCAGGCCAGTGTGTTCATTCCTTGATCTCCCATGAAATTATCATCATCCTCAAATCTTTGGTTTTGATTTTTAAGAGTTTCAAATTAAATATTGAAAGCCTTTTCTCTTCATGATTTCAGGTACTTTGTTTAACTATCTTGATAACTGCGTGACAGCATCTGGTAAGCGGCTTTTGAGGAATTGGATCTGCCATCCACTGAAACATGTTGAAGGCATTAATAATAGGCTTGATGTTATTGAAAATCTAATGGCTCGTTCAGAAATTATGTTAGTTATTGCTCAATATCTTCGCAAGCTTCCAGATTTAGAAAGAATGCTTGGACGAGTTAAGGTTAGCTTTCAGGCATCAGGTTCTCTAGCACTGCCCTTGATTAGCAAAAAATTGTTGAAACAACGAGTAAGTTGTCTTATTTGATTTCAAATCTTTACTTGTAAAAATCTCTTTGAGTGCACATGTACGATGATTTTCATAGGGTGTCACAATTCAGCAAGTCTCTAGTTAGTCCTGAACCTTCTACTGAAGTGGCAGTAAGTGTTGTGTAGGTGAAAGTGTTCGGGTCTCTGGTGAAAGGGCTTCGGAATGGAATGGATTTGTTATTGCTATTACTGAAGGAAGAGCAACTAATTTCATCATTATCAAAAAATTTTAAACTTCCAGAGCTTCTTGGTAGTAATGGGCTTGAAAAATTCCTTGTGCAATTTGAAGCAGCTGTAGATAGTGAATTTCCAAACTACCAGGTCTGCTTCTTTCTGGTTTATGTTTTGGATATATCAACCAATGTTTTTCCCTTTCTCCCCATTTGGATCCTTGTGTTTCTAATTGAGATGATGCAGATGTATTCTTTTGTATGAAATTATATTAATTGTTATATACTAATTTATTTATTCGAGGCTACTATTAAAATTTTAATTATGCATGTGTACATGCAATCTGGTGTGTAGCTGCTGCTGCTTTCTTTTTCACAGTTCAACATTCGGTCTCGATTTCTTCCCCCCTCAAATTATTACATTCTGCAGTAATAAAGGACTTTTGGCATCCTTGATAGCTGAGCATGCATCTCTGTGGAATTCTGTATTTCTCTGTTAGAAAATGTCTCTCTCACAACACACACACCACACATTGGCTTATATTGACTGTTTAAAAATATGGCCATTCCTATTTGAACATCTGTACTTTCTTGTAAGTTTTTTCTTTTCTTTATGTGGGTGATGATATTGCATTCTGTTTTTATGCCTACTTTTGCACATTACTAATACTATATTTGGTATCAGAATCGTGATGTGACAGATTCAGAGGCTGGAATGCTTTCTGTGCTGATTGAATTATTTATTGAGAAAGCTGCACAGTGGGGTGAAGTCATCCATGCAATCAATTGTATTGATGTGCTTAGATCTTTCGCAGTCACAGCAAGCATGTCATGTGGAGCTATGTGTAGACCTGTTATTTTGCCTGATTCAAAAGCCATTTCTTTCTGTGAGGGGGAAGGGGGGCCTGTACTTAAGATTAAAGGGTTATGGCACCCATTTGCCCTCGGAGAGAATGGATTGCCTGTCCCAAATGATGTGTTCCTTGGTGAGGATTCAGATAGCCAACATCCCCGCACTGTGTTGCTGACTGGACCAAATATGGGTGGAAAATCAACACTTCTGCGTGCCACATGTCTAGCTGTTATACTAGCACAGGTTTGACTTTAGACCTAGCTTGAAAAAATTACTTCTGTGCTCCTACATCCCTAGAAAGTTCTTTTCTTTGGCATATTTTAACCATATAGTTTTTTATTCTATGGCAATTTTGCAGCTTGGTTGTTTCGTTCCCGGTGAGAAGTGTGTTCTCTCACTTGCTGACATAATTTTTACACGGCTTGGTGCCACTGATCGAATAATGACTGGCGAGAGTAAGTTGTAGCAAGATAATAGTTTACTGGTTTCACTTTGAAGTTTGCTTCTCTTTATGTGATCGAAATTCACTTTCTTCATGCAAATTTATATTTTTTAGTTTATGCACTTTTGTGGTCCAAATAATGATTATCATGTTGCAAGAATAAATTCTAGTAAGTGTTGACTGTTTTATTTGAAATCCTGCTTTTTGTCTGAAGGTCATAAATGGCTTCTTGATGGTAAAATACAGTGTTATGGATTCGTTTAGTGTTTTTTAAAAAAACTTAAAATTGTTTAAATCTATGTCATGGTTGGCTTGCTCTAAATTTCTCCTCGATTTAAGTTATTAGAAAGGATTCATAATGCCTATAAATACAGCAGTGGTGAATCTAAGGTCGATAGAGTTTTGTGCAGTGGTTGTTTTACTCTGGTTGTAATTCTACTAGAGATCTGATGTAAATGGTTGTGGTCTAATGGATCTTGTCCATCTAAATCTTCAAAATCTCTTCAAGGAAATTTTAAATAGGATATATCATACGATTTCAAATATGCTTAAAGTAAAAGAAAGGAAACCGTTGTGGAATGTAAAGGCACCCACATACTAACTTGGCCTATAATCCGGGATGTCTCACTCTTACTTCTGGACCCCAGAGTCCTTTAAATGTTGAAAGTGAGGATTATGCAAATAGATGATAACAGATTTGTTTGAATTGCCTCTACCTTTCGACTAGGCTTTCATTATATATAGGAAAAGTAGTGCTGTTGTGCTGTACACAGTAATTACAAAGAGGAAATCTAGGAAGCTAAATATAGTAAAAGGTAAATTTCCTATTTAAGCATTTATATTCCTATTTAAGCATTTACAGCTGTATGCTTGACTTCAGCCTTTCTATTGACATCCCCCCTCAAATTGATGCGGGCTTATCCATAAGCATCAATTTGATCGTAAGAAAATGATGACGTTGTCGTGTGAGAGTCTTGGTAAAAACATCAGCCACCTGAAGATTGCTGGACACGTGTGGAAGTGATATAGTTTGAGCTGCAAAGGCGTCACGAATGAAGTGGCAGTCCACCTCAATATGCTTTGTACGCTCATGGAAGATAGGATTGGCGGTAATGTGTATAGCACTTGTATTATCGGCAAAAAGAGGAGTAGGAGTGCACTGCTGAAAACCAAGCTCAGCAAGGAGCCCGTGGAGCCAGATGATTTCGGAACAAGCTTGGGACATAGCCCTGTATTCAGACTCAGTAGAAGACTTGGAAACACGGTCTTGTTTCTTGCTCTTCCAAGAAATAAGTGCAGGGCCAAGGAACATACACCAACCAGTAGTTGAACGCCGAGTGTCAGAACACCCGGCATAATCAGCATCACTATAAGCAATAAGATCAAGAGAAGTACCAGCAGGATAGCAAAGTCCTCTTCGAATTGTGCCATGAACGTAACGAATTATTCTTTTAACAGCAGCCAGATGGAGGTGCCTTGGAGAAGCCATGAACTGACTAACCTGTTGTACTGCATAGGAAATATCAGGTCTAGTGTTTGTAAGATAGATCAAGCTGCCCACGAGTGTACGATATGCTGCTGGGTCTGATAATAAATCACCCTCATCTTTGCGTAGCTTGAGATTAATTTCCATCGGAGTATCAAGGGGTGGCGAATTCTGGAGACCAGCAGCTGTCACCAAGTCCATGGCATACTTGTGTTGGGATAAAAATATGCCATGTGAGCCAGCATGAATCTCTAGACCAAGAAAATATGTTAGAGGACCTAGATCCTTCATGTGGAAGGATTTCTGCAAATGCTGCTTTAGTTGATCAATCAGAGCTAAATCAGTACCGGTGATAACTATATCATCAACATACACCAATAGAAACACAACTCCATGTGCAGTCTTACGTAGAAACAAAGATGCATCATATTTACTTTTGAGGAAATCAAATTGAAGAAGGATAGAAGTAAATCTCTCATACCAAGCACGAGGAGCTTGTTTGAGACCATACAAGGAGCGGCGTAACTTACACACAGCAGAGGTAGGAGTGGAAAATAAGCCGGCTGGTGGTCGCATATATATATCTTCAGTGAGATCACCATGAAGAAAGGCATTCTTCACATCCAATTGGTGTAAACACCAATGTTTAGATGCTGCGATGGCCAGAATTGTTCGAATAGTACCCATTTTGGCTACGGGAGCAAAAGTCTCCTCATAATGTACTCCATATTTTTGATGGTTTCCAAGAGCCACCAATCGTGCTTTATATCTGTCCAAGCTGCCATCAGCCTTGATTTTAACAGAATAGACCCATCGACACCCAAGAGGAGTCACACCAGAAGGACAATCAACAATGTCCCAAGTCTGATTAGCTTCGAGAGCATGTAATTCTTCCTGCATAGCCTGCTGCCAGCATGGTTCTTTAGCTGCCTGTGAATAACCAGTAGGAATAGCAATAGAGGATAAAGTGGCAGAGAGAGCAGCAGTAGAATTATGTGCCACAGAGGAGTTAAATCCATACTTAGCAGGTGGTACAGATACTCTAGAGGAGCGGCGTAAAGGAGCCAAAACAGTTACCTCAGAAGCCACAGGAGGGTGCAAAGGAGGAGCAGATGACAGGACAGAAGCTGAAGGGGGCAGCACTGGAAGTCTTCTCTTGTATACCATATATGGCTTGAACCTGTCAACTTGAGCACTTGGCAGATGAGAAGAGTCATCAAAAGAGGGTAAAAAGGCAAGAGAAGTGGCTGAGGATGAAGGCAAAGGAAAGAAACATTGATTTTCAAAGAAAATAACATTTCTGGAAACATGAACTCGATTAGTGTGTGGATCAAAACATAGATAACCCTTTTGAGTAATGCTATATCCAAGAAAGGCACACCTAATTGACTGAGCAGAAAGTTTATTTCTATGAGGTGGAGGAAGATGCATGAAGCATACACACCCAAAGGTGTGAAGATTGGTGTATATAGGAGGGCAATGATGAAGCCGAAAATATGGAGACTCTAGACCCAAGACTTGTGAAGGAAGTCTATTGATTAGATAAGTGGCTGTAATGAGTGCTTCCACCCAAAACTTAGGAGGAACAGAATTTTCAATGAGCAAAGTACGGACCACATCCAAAAGATGGCGATTCTTGCGTTCCGCTACTCCATTTTGCTGAGGAGTATAGGAACATGAGCGTTGAGAAATGATACCGTTAGATTGCAAGAAAGATTGGAAATCGTTAGACATATACTCCCCTCCTGAATCTGATCTAAGAGTTTTAACAGTGGCAGAAAATTGAGTGTTAACCAGTACAAGGAACAATTTGAACATAGAGAAAACTTCTGATTTGTTCCGCAAGAAATAAACCCATGTATAACGGCTGTAGTCATCTATAAAGGTTACAAAGTACTTGTATCCTGCATGAGAAAGGATAGGACTAATTCCCCAGACATCACTATGAACTATCTCAAATAGATTTGTTGCTCTGCTGCCTTCAGAGGGAAAAGGTAATACTTTACTTTTGCCAAGCTTACATGTGACACAATCAAGGAACATACTGGAAGAGGAATGCATTGTAGTGTTTATTAATCCAGATTTCAACAAATGGGAGAGAATTCTAGGATTTGGATGACCAAGACGTTTATGCCAAACTTCATTAGACACTTTAGGTGCAGTACAAAAGAGAGATAAAACAGAGGAAGGAACCAAGGTGCGTGGAACATGAAATTGGATGAAGAATAGACGTCCGTGCTTAGGCCCCTTCGCTACCAGCTGTCCCGACATCTGGTCCTGTACAATACAGCCATGTTTAGAAAAGGATACATCACAATTATTGTCCACAAACTGACCTACAGAAGCTAGATTTACAGCAAGCTTAGGTGAGACAAAAATATCCTTTAAAGGAGGTATATCACCAACAGCTACAATGGGAAGAGCATTGCCATTAGCTGTTTGAATATGTGAGGATCCACAATATTTGCGGATATTACTTAAGCCACCAAAGGAGTTTGTCATGTGATTGGAAGCACCTGAATCTAAGATCCAAGGAAGAGTTGAAGAACCAGTACCTTGAAGACCAAGTGTGGAGAAAGCACTCACAATCATTTCTTGCACCATCTCTCTGGTTAATAAATGTGCTGGAGGCTGTGAGATAGGTGGGCCAACAAGAGGCTGTGGAGCAGAAGGATCAGCATTGGTAACAGCAGTGTGATAAGCTTTGTTGCTGCGAGGAGGACGAACAGAACATTCCTTTATAATGTGTCCTGGCTGTTTGCAGTAGTTGCAAAACTTATTTGGACAATGAGGTGCAATATGACCATGCTTTTTACAACTATAGCATTGTGTCTTGCTCATATCATGGTCTTTCCCTTTTCTGTAGGCAGCATAAGCAACTGGGGCAGCTCTGGTCTGCTCCATAATGGTCTGAGTATGGAGACGCTGTTCTTCACGCAAGAGTTCTCCAAAACAAGCATCCAAGGATGGAACAGGATCACGATTGACAAGAGAGGCACGTACTGGTTCATATTCAGATCGCAATTTCATCAGAAATTGGTCGCGTTGGCTGATCTTATGGACTTGCTGCACTGCCAATACTCCTTCAGCAGAGATCTTAGCTGTAACAAGATCAGAATAGTCATTCCACAGAGTCAAAAATCCAGAATAGTAATCTTGAATAGAGAGATCTCCTTGGGTATAGTTGGCAATAGCCAACTCAAGCTGAAACCGCCTAGCATTGTTATCTTGGTTATAGACTTGTGTGAGGTGATCCCACATAGCCTTTGCTGATCTATGAGGGCGCAAAGACAGGATAAGATGTGGCTCCATAGAACTAAGAATCCATGACATGATTTGTGCATCTTTGGCTGCCCATGCTGCCTTAGCAACAACAGATCCCTCAACAGCCAAGTCTCCTTTGTTGCTGTCATCTATATGACCCCATAACTCCTTTCCCTTGAGAAAGATCTCAAGCTGAAATGCCCAAGCAGTATAATTTTTGCCAGTAAATCTGACACAAACATTATCTAACTTTTCCATGAGGCTATGACTGAGAGATAAAAAAAAAGACTAAGATTTTAGGAATTCTATGAGAGAGGCTCTGATACCATAACAGATTTGTTTGAATTGCCTCTACCTTTCGACTAGGCTTTCATTATATATAGGAAAAGTAGTGCTGTTGTGCTGTACACAGTAATTACAAAGAGGAAATCTAGGAAGCTAAATATAGTAAAAGGTAAATTTCCTATTTAAGCATTTATATTCCTATTTAAGCATTTACAGCTGTATGCTTGACTTCAGCCTTTCTATTGACAGATGAGACCCAACCACAGGCATTAATGAGTGTTTGCTTATGTGCTTCTTAATTCCAGAGTTTAATAATAGAAACGAGCTTGTCATTTTCTAGGTACATTCTTCATTGAGTGCACAGAAACAGCTTCGGTGCTTCAAAATGCCACTCAAGATTCCCTTGTCCTTCTTGATGAACTGGGTCGAGGAACAAGCACTTATGATGGATACGCCATTGCATACGCTGTGAGATTTCTTTTTTATTGATCTATTATTCCTTGATTTACCTGCCCTTTTTATTCCATGACTAAGAACTCGTATTCTATATCCAACAAACTCCTTAAGGATATTAATTATTTTTTCTCATCTCTATGGATGTTCGCATCCTTGGTTCTACTCAAGTTATACTTTTCTAGGTTATCCACTTGAGATAGGTAGGTAACTGGTACATAATAATGCAAACATATTTCTTGCATATTGGAGCCTTTTTTGGTCATTATGGTCATAGATTTGTGTGTTTTGGCCTTAGACAAACTTGTGTTGCATGTACAACTCTAGTTTCTATACACATCGTCATGTGCTGATACAAATAATTTGTAACGTTAGAAATGTTGTGGCTAGGAAATGCTCTCTTCTGCATCCACCCACTTGGACACCTACCTCACTTTTTGGGTGACCGAAAAAGTCTTCCTCTATTCTATGAACTGAGAGATCTATTTGAAGACATCAGTTTATTGATTTAATTCACAAGGTTTCTATTTAAAAGAGAATACAAGACATTAAATCAGGAACCAAATCAAATCATATATCCTAATTACAAGTGATTTCTAATTTATAGGAGTTGATTAATACCAAATTTATTTTCTAATTTATAAACAACCAAATATAGAATCTTCTATTTTACAACATTCCTCCTGAAGCTAGCTTGAAGATATTTTCCATTACTAGCTTGCTGATTAAGTAGTTAAATTTTTGTGAAGTTCCTTTGTAAGTATATTAGCAACTTGCTCGGTAGTTGGAACATATAGTATACATATCATTCCACTATCAATCTTTTCTTTGATAAAGTGTTTATCAACTTTCATGTGCTTTGTTTTATTATGAAGAACTGGAGTATGAGCAATTGAGATAGTTGTCTTATTGTCATAATATACCTTTGTGGGTGAGGAGTTAAGAATCTTCTAGTCTTGTAAAAGCCTTTTAATCCACACAACTTCACAAATCCCATGTGCAATTGCTCTCGATTCACCACTTTAGTTTTAGCAGGTTAGAGCTTCAAATCTTTGATCTTAAAATCTTCAAACAAGTTTCTTCTTAAGCTTTCCATCTCGAAATTGTTATCACTTATCAAGATTATGTCATCTACATAAATAATCAAGATAGCAATTTTACCTTCTTTGAATGTTTATAGAACATGGTACGATCTGCTTGACTTAGACATTAACTATGACGTCTTACAACCTTTCCAAAGTGTTCAAACCATGCTGTAGGAGTTTATTGGAGGCCATATAAAGATTTTTTTAGTCTCTAGGCTTTATGATAGTCAATTCTCTCTTCATACCCAAATGGTATGCCTATAAAGACTCTCTCTTCCAGGTCTTTATTTAGAAAAATATTTTTAACATTCAATTGATGCAAGGGCTAGCTAAAATTCATCGGTAAGGATAACACTTGAATTGAGTTTATTTTGGCTAGTGGAACAAATGTATCTTGATAGTCAATGTATGTTTGTCTGAAGTGTTTTGCCACTAGCCTTACCTTGTACTTTTCTATGCTCCCATCAGCTTTGCATTTAATTGTAAACACTAAATTGCACCGCACCCTACTTTCTTCATTTGCCTTGGCAAGTCAACTACTCAAGTGCTATTTTTGTTTAGAGCATTCATTTCTTCCATAACCACTAACTTTCAATTCGGATTGTCTAGAGCAGTCATTGGCAAGTCAACTACCTCTAAGAAGTTTTTAGAATAAACAATTGAGATATCTTAGAGGTAAAACTTTATGATTATTAGAAAGTTTTTGGTAAGAAAAATATTTAGTAATAGGATAACTGGTACAAGATCAGACTCCTTTTGTAATAGCTATAGGAATGTCTAGGTCTATAAGCTCATTATTAAAAGGAACAATAGAAATAAGAATACATGGAATATTCTCAGGACAATCTCTCATAGAATTTGGTTGATCTTGTGTTGGGATGATATGCAAGTCTTTACCTTTTGTATGAGTTTTTATAGTATAAACTTGAAGCTTGGTATATGGATAAGTTTGATCCTACTGTAATACTTCCACTGTTTGCAATACACTTGCACATAACAATGATTGACTAGTTTTTCCATTTATTTCAATATCATGAACATCCTTATACTGAGATTGTGATGCTGAGAAAATCATATTGTTCATAATTGTAATAGGTAATTGAACATGTATGTTTAAAAAACCATCATCTTTTCTTTTTTTCTCCCCTGAAGATGATTTTCGGTAAAATAAGGTTGATTTTCTATAAAAGAAACATCCACACGTACATGAATTTTCCTAGTTTAAGGATTATAACATTTGCATTCATTTTTGTTTGAGGCATATCAGATAAAAACATATTTTTCAACTTTAGGATCAAGTTTAGATTGGAATTTGCTTAGTATGTGACAAAGACTGCAACTAAAAACTTTTATTATTCAAATAAGATGTCGTCAAACCAGCTTCACCCCATAAGTATTTTGGAATATTCACGAGCTACTTCAAGTAAATGTTTGTTTTTTCTCTCAACAATTTCATTTTGCTTAAAAGTGTCACGGCATGTAGACCAATGTTGAATCCTTTTTGCTTTCAAAAAATTTCCCAAATAAATAAAGTATGATAATTTTTGTCTTATATTGGTTTTCTATCATTTGATTTAAATCTTTAAACAATGGTACTACCTCAAATTTTTCTCTCATCAAGTAAACCTAATATAATCTTGTGTGATAATCTATGAATGTAACAAACCATTTTTTTTCTAGATACAATAGTGATTTTTGAAGGATCTCACACATCATGATGAATTAAATAAAAAGATTATGAAGCATGTAGGGTTTTGAAATATATGTAACACGATGATTTTTTGATAAATGACAACTTTCACATTGAAAAGATAAACAATCCAAATGTTTAAACAACTCAGGAACTAAATGTTAGCTAGAAAAAACTAGGATCTCCTAGTTTTCTCTCAGCAATAAATAATGTCAAAGCATTATTTGTTCAAGAACAAACATTGAATTATACTATTAAAGCCTTGAGATTTTTTTTTTTATTATTGAAGTTGTTATCAAGGTTGTAAAAACCGTCTATCATCCTAGCACTACCAATCACATTCCTTGAGTTCTGGTCTTGAAATATACATATAGAATCATAAAAAAATAACATGAAAATCACAATCCTTGGTTAGTTTAGGAACATGGAGAACAAATTTAAGAATTATACTCTAAAAAATTATTATTAACCCTTTTCTTGTAATTGGTGAGAAATTATCATCTGTAATTTTGATTTTCTCATTATCAGGATATGATGAATAGTTTGTAAATGGATGAGAATGACTAGTCATATGATCGGCTGAATCAATAATCCAAGAAGCAGAATCTGAACAACAAGATATAAGGCACAAGATGACTATTTATTTTAGCCAAGGAAACACTAGGAATACTAGATGATGATTGGAATGTAACAATTGTAGAATTTGGCATATCTACTCTACGAAAAAGGCTTTTCTCAACTTTATTTTCCAAGCATGACCCCTTACGACTCTCCTCTTTTTTAACTTTTGAAAATACCTTGCTAATTGGAGTTATGAGTTTGTTACCTATTATTCTCCCTTTTACTTCATCAAACTCAACATCGAGTCCAACTAGGAATTTGTAAATTTGAAAGTCCTTCGTTTTCTTGCAGTGGTTGTAGTCATATGTAGATTTCCATTTATAATCATTGAAAAAATTAAAGTCTTTCCACAATTGTTTTAGTGTGTTGAAGTATTTGGTGACATTGTTTTTTCCTTGCCGGATATCACCAAGTTTCAAAGTCAAGTCATATACTTAGGATTGATTACCCAGATCAGAATACAACTGGTAAACATTATCCCAAAGTTTCTTCGTTGTTGAATAACACATAGTTGGAGTTGATATCTTCATCCATGGAGTTCACAAGCCACGTCATCACATGGAGTTTTTAGCATCCTAGGTAGCATATGCTGGATCCTCCCTTGTTGGTTCCTTCTTTTTGCTGGTCAAATAACCTATTTCCCCTTGCCTCTAAATATACATGCGAACATATTGAGACCAATGCAAGTTGTCACCATTAAGACAGATGGTGGTGATCTGGACTAAGTGTGGCATGTTATTGAAGGCTTGGGTAGCAACGGGTTTTGCTTCAGACATGGTGAACAAAAACGATAAAGGGATGGAGTTGGTGATTAAATCACTGCTATGATACCATGAAGACAATATTATCTGAAAATCAGTTATGACTTGATTCAAAATAGCATGTGCAAGGGCCCTATTTAAAGGAGAATATAAGACATAAAATTAGGAATCAAATCAAATCATATAGACCCCTAATTTATTAGAGTTGTTTAGTATCAAATCTATTTTTTAATTTATAAACAGCCTAATATAAAATCTTCTATTTTACAACACTATTACCTGTAATAATATCAAGCTTCATATATCTGTTGTGTTTCAAAACTTTATTCGCCTATTATAATTGAAGTGGTTTCGTTAGCAATTATACTGCTTCTGATCATTCATGCAGGTATTCCGCCATCTTGTTGAGAAGATTAACTGTCGATTGCTTTTTGCAACACACTATCACCCGCTCACAAAAGAATTTGCTTCTCATCCACATGTTTCGTTACAATACATGGCTTGTGCATTCAAGTCAAAACTTGAAAGCTATTCTAAAAGCGACCAGGACCTTGTCTTCTTGTACCGGCTTGCATCTGGAGCATGCCCAGGGAGCTACGGATTGCAAGTGGCAACTATGGCTGGCATTCCAGAGCATGTTGTTGAAGCTGCTTCACATGCTGGTCAACTGATGAAAAATTCAACTGGAGAAAGTTTCAAGTCAAGTGAGTGGAGGTCTGAGTTCTCAACTCTCCATGAAGAGTGGTTGAAGACCCTGGTAAATGTCTCACGAATCAGAGATTGTAATTTTGATGATGATGATGTTTATGACACATTGTTTTGCTTGTGGCATGAGTTGAAGAGCTCGTATGAATCTTGTAGCTCAAAGAGTAGATAGAATCTGCATAATGTATTGTAGAAATCCTAATCTGAAGATGATTTTTTTCCCCATAATAGTTATCATGTTCTGAAATGACAGGGAAGAGCAGTATACCCTGTATTTGGTGTTCATCAGTTGCTTTTGTTTCCAGTTTCCCTCCTGTAATACAAAGCACGAACTGGTACATTTTCTCGCCATTGATTTTATCTTGAATTTGACCTTCAAAAGTTGGTCTATCGGAAGTCTGGTGGGCTTAGCAAGCTATGAACCATTACCTTGATGCTTGAATAGGTTCTCAGTTCTCTTCAACACATTGATTGATGTTGCACGCATGCAGGCTTCCTTGATGAAAGGTTGGGATAATTCCTGTTATCGTGGCGAATGTTCGGACATCTATTTAAAATCCTTTCAACAATTAGTCTTTCAACATGATTAGAGCCAATCTACGATTATAGCATGAGTGCAAGCTCAATCGATTCGGTTACTTTAGGCATCTTCTCTAAACAAAGCTCGAAAGAACTAGGAGATACTAGTCTGAATGCCCGAGTTAATTTTTTGGGTGGGATGATGAAATTATTTAAACTTGATGACTCGAGATATATTTCTTATGAATTTTTGTCAAAATTGTCCTTTGACTAAAACTCATTTTCCTTGTTTGTGCATTTCCTTTTCTTTTTCTTCACAAAAACATATCTTTTTCATTCATAACATTTTTTTTTTTTATAAAAGCTTACAATGATTTGAAAAGCAAGTTTTGATAATTAAAACAATTACATCTGAATAATTTTTATGTGATTGTTTGAAAAAACAAAGGAATAAATTAATTTAAGCAAATTCCATAAAAAAATTCAGAATTAAAAATAAATATTTTATTTTCATTGAATATTCATGAAATTTTCTTTGTTAAGTTTCTATATAATTATTCATAAAGAATCGCTAACATTATTGTAAATGCCATAATTTTATATGAAAAGTATTATTTAATCATTTGATTTTTAAAATATCATTTTAATTATTTTATTTGAAAAAAATATATTTTAGAATATAACAAATATAATCATTAAATAAAAAATAAAATTGAGGAAGAGCCAAGAGAGCCCATTACAAATGCTTTTTGACAAGCATTGGACATAGATTATGTGAACCAAAAACATATTAGTAATTAATATTAACAAAGTAAAAGTGAGTATATTAATCAAGTAGTTTTAGATGGCTGAAGACAATAAATATTAATAAACGAAACTATTATTTAAATAAACATATTAGTCAGTAAAGCCATAACTACTCTTAACAACAAGAAGATAGTAGACACACCTATTAATATAAGGATTAGAAGTGTAACAAAAAAAATATAAAACAAGACTAATAATTTTTTTGCTCGATAAAACACCAAACATGCTTGGGCTTAAAACCCAAGCTCACCTGTCTTATCTTTTTTCTGTTTTTTTTTTTTTTATATATAAATCAAGACCACCCACTTAACTGTTTTTTTTTTTAAATATGGATGACATAACATACACTTGTATAGTTCAAGATTTTTATCTCAAAAACTCAATTTTTAACCTATTTTCCTTTAAAAATATCAAAAACACATCTAAAAAAACTCCATAAACCCATTTTCAATCCAAAAACATACTCTAATTAGTTTAAAAGTTCAAAATCAAATCAAATCTAAATATATTGTTTGGATTCTAATATATATTTTTTGTGTATGATTAAAGATTAAACTATCTTTGTTGAACACAATTTTTCAAGGTGAATTCAATGAACATTAAGATTGACGTTTTTATTTTATGGCCGATTGAATTTTCTTCTCTCATTCCCTCTTTAACATGTTTTTTTCCCCTCAACTATCAAGGATTGAAATTTGATACAAATGAAGTTGCATGCATGACCGAAACCTAAAATTTGAGAACTACAAAATATCAAAGTGTAAAAAAAAAGCACTCCCTATAAACAACGCAATGAATAATGATTTGTGAGTAGCCAGGAATGTTGTGAACGATATAAACGCTCCAGATCTTTTAATTAATAATTATTTTTTGTTAATTATTAATACGCTGTAGAGATCTTCAACACCCCGGTAGAAAGACAGCGGGGTTCTGTTGGGGTTTGGTAATTGGCCATTGATTCGGCCAGCATTCACAAATTCCTGACATTTTGGCCTTCCTTCCACGGTTATTTGCTAGTAGTTGCTCCTCTTTTTTCTCCTATCCCATTTGCTGAAAAGGCAACCATTTGCTGAAAAGGCAATCTTAGGTCTTTTCGAGGTATGTCTGAAGCTCCTTTCTTCATCCAGAGCTGATAAATTCTCAGGGGCATAAATTTGATGTGGAAGCCCGATAGAGAAATTCTTGATACATGTTGTGAGTCCATAACAAATACAATAAGCAAGTTTGTTGTTGGATACCGACAAAATTTACAAACCCATCTTGGCTGGATATCATCAGCACTTCATTTGTTATCTGTTTCTGGCCGACACTCCGAAGCTTACGAGCAAGGTGTTGAGACATTGATCACCATGATATCTGACCCTAAACATGTTTAACGTATAAATTATGTCTACTGTATTGATTGTGAATTTGGATTTGTTGCACTCTAGAACAGTCCGCTGGAGAAGAACCTGAAGATTCTAGACCTTCTAACAGATTCTGTGATTTTACTTATCCATGGGTATATAGATTACTCTGATCCAGGAACTAATCATAGCGCATGGTAAGCAATGAGAGCAATTCCTCTTTAGAGGACAACATAAAGGGTTCTGGTAACTATACCATGAATCTATTTGTCAAACTTGGTGAAGCATTTAGGAAAACAAGAGATGAGAAACCACACAATTCTCTCTTCAGAAAAGTTTTACTTTGTCTGAGGAGCTTGATTTCTCACCAATCAATTGTTTTAACTTGGTGATATTTGCAATGGTAGATGAGTTGCATGAAAAGATGGGGGAATATTCAAGGCGTGAGAATGCAGAGAGGGCGATGAGAAGTATGGAAGGGACTCTTAAGACTTGCAGTGGAGCTCCTTACAGATGTTTACATAAGCAGATAGCAGCCAGCCCTGGGTTCAGCACTTTGTGGCTGGGAGTTATGAGAAGAATGGATACATGCATGAAGGCTGATTTGGGAGTATTTGGAGAGACAAAATTGCAACAGGCGGTACCAGACTTATCGAGGAAGATGATCACGAAAATGAAAGAAAAAGAAATTTTATTGCAAAAAAAAAGGTGACATGATCTTTGGGATATTACCTGCATTCAAATACAGTGGATTCCTCTATCGCTCAAGGAGGACCTGTTTCCTAATGAAGAACTATGTAAGTGCACAGGCTCCATGCCTCCTTGTGTTCCATCTTTAAGTGAATATTCAATGTCGCAGCAATTATTTAAAACATATTTATAATTGGTAAATATTTATTTATATTTGATTATTAAATCTAATATTTAATTAATGAATTTAGAGTAAAGATACAGTTCATGAGACAAAAATCTTTGCAAAATAAATTATAAAATTGTTATAGTTATGAGATTCTTATTGTATCAAAACATTGTTTTTAAACGTTACTGGTCATATTCTATTAGGACTGGATATTAATTAGAAGTTTTGAGACTGATAAATATTATGTTCATTCTTTTATGAAAGGAAACAAGTGCTAACATAAATTGAGATATGAAAAATAACTGGAACTAATATGTAGTACTTATCAAATGATATGTACATTAAACTAACCTGCAAGAGAATTACATATAGCAAGATCACCTATTTGATAGGTTCCCGAATGTCATACACGCATAAAAAACAATAAAACAAAATTATTCGGAAGTCCCTAGGATCTCGTTAGACAAATCTAAAGTTGATTAGTGATTACTAAAGATATGATATTATTTGGTTTTGAATAATTCTTTAAAGGCTGAGTTGTCGCAAATCACAAGTCATCTAATTATCCAGCTACCAACGGTAATCCACAAGAATCATTAGTGAGAAATCTCATAAATCCCTATTTATGAGAGAAATATTGCTATACTTAGAGTGTTAGCTCTTTATTCTGTGACATACGTAGTTTTTTCAGAGTGCGTAGCTTACTATTTATAGGAAAATATAAAAAACCCTATAAATTGATAAAATATCAATTTGTCTCTTGAATAATATACGTATATTTATTCAGGATAATTTTAGAAATTAACTTAATCAAGTCCTTACTTGATTTTTGTAGGTCTAGAAATATAATCCTTGTATTAATTATATTATAGTCCTTAATTTCTAAAATATATTTTTAAACAAGTCATACTTAATTAAATCATCCCAGTTTAATTTCTAACTAATGGTTCTTAATGTATGTGACCCATTAGGTTCATAATGTAGTGACTCAAATATAACTTATAATTATAATTAAATAGAATTAAATAAATTAAACAATTTAATTCATTCTCAATTCAATAATTGATTAATTTATATTTGAAGTTCAGGTGCATCGTCTAACAACGTGTCATGATCCCCAAAATATTAAAAAAGTCATTAGTGATTTGACTTAACCTTTTAGTGACCGGTTTCTCAGTGTAATTAATATCCTTTCATCAATAATGTTCTGATTTAACATTAAAGCATGGAGTATGTCTGTTATGCTAAATTTTTTTTGTTTTTTACATAATAGTCATTGATCATTTGAATAAGATTCAAAACTCTTTTTAAATCTCATTCTATATTAGCCGATAATTTCTTAATCAATACTATTTGAGAAAAAATGAGACATTTTTTCTATTTACTTAGAGTAATGAATCATCTATTGATCACTCAAGTACCTTCATATCGTTCATGCTATACCTAATATTTGCCATTTTTGTTACTTTGATTAAGTAATCAAGAGATGATTCATCATCTTAGGTGAATTAGAATTATTATTTTTTAATTTGTTCTCAAATAATATTGATTATGAAATCTTTGGCCAAGATGGAATAAGTTTTGAGAAGATTTTCTAAATCTTATTTACATAATCAATGACTATAATGTTTAGAACTAACATGATTTAACAAAACAGACATACTCCATGCTATTATATTCTATAATAAAAGAGATAGATTTGCATAGTGAATGTTTGATTTTACCCTTAGTGGGTAATCTTAGGTTTAGGGGTAGGAAGGTCTTTTTAATGGGACCTATTAGTAATTACATTAAAGAAGGGAGTTAATCAGTATTTTGACATTTTTTTCCATAGTATAATTACTAGATGACCCTTAGAAAAATTTTTTTCCTTGGTTTTATGGGCTTTTCAGGTTTTTTATCTTTTTTTGTACAACTCAATCACTTAAATGCCCTTAAAAAATAATCTTCCTCAAAAATATTATTTTTATAATTTTCATATGGGTTCAGGGGTAATTGGGTCATTTAATATATATAAATTATTATTTTAATTCATGGTTGGTGCCTGCTAAGCACCCGTTAGCAAGTAGGTGTCATCTATGCCATTCAGGTGGTGCGTGTGGCGTCGAAACCACACTGAACACAACCTTTCAGGGCGGTGTTTGATGCGCCTTACCGTCCCCATCACGGTGGTGAGGCACGTGTTCGCATCTGGCTTGCAGCAGAGCTCCGACCACAAGTTTTTCCCTCCCTCTCTCTTTCCTCTCTTCCCTCTTAGAAAAACATGTTGACTATTGCAAAAAAACAAAAAAAGTTTGGCTATTTGTTTGTTATGTTAAATTAGATCTTCATTCTTTTGATTGCAATATATTTGATCTCGAATCATTTATTGAGTTAATTTTGTTTTTCAATTTCATCCTTTTACACTTGATTTGTATATCAGATTTGATCATCATTTTTTAATTGCAATGTATTTGGTCTTTAATCATTTATTGAGTTAATTTTCTCTTCAATTTCATCTCTTTACACTTGATTTTTATATTAGATTTGGTCCTCATTCTTTTAGTTGTGATGTTTTTAGTCTTGAATCCTTTATTGAATTAGATTTAGTTCATCCCTTTTAATTTCATCATTTGACATTTGATTTTTATATTAGATATGGTCATTATTTTTTTATTGTTATTTTTAGTTGTTCTTATCATTTTCTTGATTGAAATTGTTTTTCAATTTCATCCCTTATGATTTGGTTTTATTTTCTTTTTGTGTCAAACCTGGTTTAGGGAACCTAATGGGTCACACATATAAGAATAATTGGTCATAAATTAAAATGGAATGATTAATCAATTGTGGCTTGATTGTAAATAAATTTTAGAAATTAAGGACTAGAATGTAATTAATACATGAGATTACAATTGTAGACCTAGAAAAAAATTCAAGTTGGGACTTGATTAAATAAAATTTTTAAATTATCTTAAAATAATATATGTGATATTATTTAAGGAGCAAATTAATATTTTGCTATTTATAAAAGTTTTAGGTTTCCTTAAAAATAAAATGCTATACCTCTTATTTTTTAAGTTGATAAGAGTACAATATAGAAACAACTAAAATATAAAAGAAAAGAGTTGGCACTCTAAGTTATAACAATCTCTTTTTTTTAAAAGGGTTTAGGATATTTTTCACTGGTGATTCATGTAGATTACTGTTAGAGGCTGAATATTTAAACGACTTGTAGTTTGCAACAACTCATTTTTGAAGCAAATATTTAAAGTTGAAAAAAACATTTAATTTTCAGGCAATCTTTATATAAACCCTAAAATATTTTATATTTATCTAATACAATTATTGAAACTCAAAAAAACTTTAAATTTATCATTTTCGCGTATACGCATTTCAATAAACCCAACTCCATCATATATTCATAGCATAAATGTAATGAGCCCAGGAAAAAACTCTTAGTTGCACAATCGTATTTCTTGGTTGCACAAAACCATGTCATCCCATTCAAGGCAATCATTATTTATACATGTGTATTCAACCTTAAATACCCTCATGGAACAATCATTTCTTAGTTGATCTGTGGTTTTTTTTTTTTTTTTTTTTTTTTTGGGGGGGGGGGGGGGGGGGTGAATAAGGTAAATAATAGCCATTTGCTGTTCTGAAACTTGGAAATATCTGAAAAGTATAAATTCGATGCACAAACAACCCAAGTAATTCAATTAATGTTTTGCCTTTTGGTGACAATCATCATCATGGGTTAAAAAATAATAATAATGAAGGGGACCATCCGTGATGACACAGTTTAAAAACGGAGAAAAATCAGTGCCTTGCAAGCGTGGCAAATATTGAATACCTTAAAAATAAAATCAAAGGCATAGAAGCGATGAAACAATTATAACCTCTTCAATGATGATAAATTAGCATAGAAGCAACCAAATTCTTTAGTTGATTAACCACCAAACTTTCACATGCCTCTTAATTATTATATTTACATACATACCTACAGCCATTCTCGGACCTCTGAACACAATGCCCAGAAGGACAGCACAATTGCCTAACTCTTTTTATCTGATAAACACTCTTCATATCTTCAAAGAATCCATTAGAGTTATGCTTCTACATCCTACTCATTTCCATTCAATCTCTATTTTTCTCTTCTCTCCTCTCCCAATCTCACTCTTCATCTCCCATTTTCTCACTCGCAGTTCTCCCCAGTTACCATTCTCAACAACCAGCATAACAGATCATCTACTTGAACACTATGGAGTTCTCCCTCAACTGGCCTCCAAAACCTTAATACACATCATCATTTGCTTCCCCTCCTCCATCACATTCGGGCTCCTTGGACAAGCCGCTACTGTTCAACTAGTTTCAGACAGCTACAATGGAATAAACCTCAACGGAAGACGGTTACTTGTGAGAAGCGGGGCAGCTTGGATTAAGCTTCTCCGAACTTGTTTTTGGGAGTTACTTATCCTGCTTGCTCTTTGGGTGATTTTTGTTGCTACTTTGGTGTCAGTTCCTGGTACACTGTTTGCTTATGGAATATGTTCTAGAATGCTAGGATTACGAGTAATTCTAGGGTTTCTAGGAGCACCCTTCTGTCTGGCATTTGCGCATCTTGTGGTTGTAGCAAATTTAGCAAAGGTTTTGGCAGTCTTGGAGAGTGAGTGCTGTGGGTTTAAATCATTAGTTAAGGCCAGTAATATGATGGCCGGGAGACAACAAACAGCTCTAGTTATGGCTTTGTTGAGTAATATGGGACTTGGACTAGTTGAGTATTTGTTTGAGTTTAAGATGAGCAAGGGCATCAGTTTTTGGGAAGGGCCAATGCTGGTATCTATGTATTCCACGGTGCTTGTTTTTGACACTGTTACTACTGTTGTATTCTATTATGCCTGTAAACCTTGAGATTATACCATCTTCGGCCACAGAAAATGATAGGTAATTTTTGGGCCACTAAAGCACCCGGTTTTTTCTATCACTTTCTTATTTTCAGTATGGGCCAGAATCACACTCACAAACATGAAAAATATAATAAAAATGTAACATTTTTAGCTATTGATTCAAAGAAGCTACGCAGATTACATAAAGTGGCATCTTAAAAGCAAATACATAACAACAACATAAACCGACAAGATTATCATTAGCTAGTAAGACAAGAGTCTATGCTACCAATGAAATCCCAACCACGAGAAAAATGTTATGTTAGATCTTTAATACATAACCTTCATGTCCATCAAATCCTGAAAAACCTTGCAAGTCACAGCATAGTTAGACTTTCCGACAATTCTCTCTCCACACCATGATCAGACATCATCATGGTTTCGAAACTTCAAATGCCAAGAACGCGGACTTCAAGAAATACTGCAAGATTTACCATATTGTATAGGAAAGAGGTAAAACTTTATAAGATATTGCAGCACTAAATCCTAATCAAGTAGTTCCATTTCCTTGAACAGCCCAAAATATAAACCAAAATTACAATCTAGCAAACCATGCAGTTCTGGCAAGATAACAAAAAGAAAATACATCGACATCTAGAATAATCAGTTATTCAATCATCAGAGCCTTTAAATCACCTCATGAAACAACCATAATAAATCGTAGCTAGCTCATAGGTTGACCCTCACATTATTACCAAGATAACTTGACAACCCTAGAAAAAAAAACAATTGCTAACGTTCAACGAAAAAACTTCACACACAAGTTTGTCAAATAACAATCTCAACCTAAAAACTTAAGCTATTAAACTATTTTATATTACTCTTAACATACTCCAAAATAAAAGCCTTTCTGAACTTGAAATTTATATATATCCACTACTACCTTGAAATTAACTTATTAATTTAATTAGATGGAATGAGAGTTGTTGTTATTTTTTACCCCACAAAACTCAAGAAAAGAAAAAAAAATAGAAAATAGAAAAAAAATACAAGAGGATACATGAAGAAAACCTAAAAGATTGCCTATGTTGGTGGTGAAAGACCAAAATAACAAGTGGAAAAGTTGAAGGACCATAATGTATAAGATTGACAAAATGAGATATCCAATCTTGATTGATGAAAGACCCATTCAGTGAAAATATCTTGATTTGGGGTAAAGAGATACAATTTGGATGAGTAAGGACTTTATGAAGATTTTAGAAGGCTTAATCAATTTTATTGAGGACATGATTTCAAGGAAAATCAATTTTTTAAAGTCAATTTGTGTTTTAATTAAAAGAAATTGAAGTTTGGCGATTGAAATTGGACTCCAAAAAGTTTATTTGGTCAAATCAGGGGTTTAATTGTAAAAAAAATTAAAGTTTAATAGCCAATTAGTGGTTTGATTAAAGAAATTCAAAACTAAAGACCAAATTGTAAAAGACTTGAGATTTCAAGGGCTGAAATTGACCAAATCAGGGGTCAAATTGAAGAAAATTAAAAGTTCAATAGTCAATTAAGAGTCCAAATGCACAAATCAGAAAGAAAGAACTAAGATGAAATGGTCGCTAAACTTTGGGGTTGATGATTGAGTTTGACATAAGTGAAATTGCATGAAATTAAAAGTTTGAGAGGCAATTAAAAACAATTAGAAGAACAAGGACTATAATAAAATATTTTAGATCCCAAATTAAAAACCCTAATTTCTAGGGACTTAACCAAGACAATGCATCGTTCAGCCTTTGTTCCATCTTCTTCCTTGGCAATTCGCGATGATTAGGTTAACATCTTTTAAAAACTCACCATGGAGTTCTAGACCACCAAATGACATGTGGTTTTTCGCAAATGGAAGAGGAACATCCCCTCTACAACCCTATTTCCATGAAATTAGATGTTCACATCCCAATTCTTCCATAGAAATCCCCAGCATCTTGTCTTTAATCAGCCATTACTCAATTTTCAGATTTTACTGATCGTGTTGAAACCTTCAAGTGAGTGAATGTAGAGCTATAAACCTTCAAATTAAACAAGGTTGGATCCAAATAAAATATATACACCCCCTCTACTAACTTTAGGTGGTCTTCAACAATGATGACGTCAGTATTGCTTTAACGAGGCCTTGAAAGTGGCCATCCTAATCAATCTTGACTAAGATACCCATTTGCATAAAACCATTCAACTTTTTCATCTGTTCACACTTAAAAATTCCCAGAGGGTTCTTATCAGAGGAGTTGTTATAGGTTGGGCTACAGTCGGTTTTGGGGGAGAGAAAAAGTCATCTACTTTTCCTCTCTTATATTTATATCCCTCTTAAATGAGATGGGGGTGTTTGAGTGATGGTTATGCTTAATCTTATCTCTCTTTTGGGTTATCTTAAGGTTAGTTACCTCTCTTACAATTCCCACCTAGAGTAGGCCGGTTTGTTTCCTTTAATTCTTTTCTAGTAGAGGCCGGTCTAATACTATTTTTTTTTGGGTTTTACACAGAACTTGTGTTCTTCTTCTCTTCCTTCGAGTAACAAGGGAGAAATCACCATCTAAAGGGATCTCAAGAGGGATTATGGGTGATACTTTCTTGTAAGTAGTGCAATGAGTCAATTCCAAGTAGCTTTGTTGAGATGGCCCAACATGGCTTTCTTTTGATACTGGTAATGCTTAAGAACCAACATCTTTATCATGGCTAAATTATCGAGCTGGTGTCAGTCATACCTTCTGAGGGGCTTGCGGCTCCTTAACAATTGGTGGAATAATTTGAGTATCACCACTATTTTTCTTTAGAGGTGATGTAGTTAGGACTGGTTATGCACTTTTCTCTAAATCTTTTGTTTTAATTTATTTTTTAAAATTTCATCATTTACTATTTATTTTATTCGAGATTGAACTATATAATATATTTTGATATGATTTTTATGGAATTATCTCGATTTTATGACCTAGATTATGAGTTTAATTGGTTTTAACACAAATTAAAAGAGAAAGTGAATTCATCACTCACTTTTTATTACAAGGCATTGTTCATTAGTGTCACATGTTTATGGCGATCATCCATCCATATCAAAATTTTGGTGTTAAATGGAAAAGAGTAAGGGATTCCTGTCATTTTTATCGTTAAAAAGGTTTGGAGTTGCCACCAAATATTTTTGGTCACTAGGAACCCAAATTGATTTTTAAAGTCTGGATAAAGAGACTAGTTATGTATAAGTAAAACAATATCACCCTTAGTGTAATATCCCACATCGGCGGGTGAGAACTTGGGGGAGGGCCTTATATGAGCATGCTCACCTTGACCAGTAAGACGCATTTTTGGACCTTGCATGGTTGCCAAAAATAAATCCATGAGGCCCGTGGGCCAAAGCAAACAATATCTTGTTAATGGGGTGGGGTGTTATAGTTGGTATTAGAGCCTGGCTCACTAGTTGTCCTGTGGTGCCGACGGGGTCGTCGGGCTCCTTAAGGGGGTGGATTGTAATATCCCACATCGGTGAATAAGGACTTGGGAGAAGGTCTTATATGAGCATGCTCACCTTGACTATTAAGATGCGTTATTAGGCCATGCATGGCTGCCAAGAACAAATTCGTGAGGCCCATGGGCCAAAGCAGACAATATCTTACTAATGGGGTGGGATGTTACACCTAGTATAAAGATAAGTGGTATTGTTTATTTGTCTAAATATTATTAAGCACTCTTGTGTTTTTCTAAGCATTGGTTTGTTTTAGTTAAAGAAGGTCCACCCCAACAAGGTGAACCATGACTTTATAGGTCATACATAGGCATTCTAAAAGCAAAACATATTTTTTTGCATTTATTTCTTTTAATATCAGAAATACATATTACATATAAGTTCGTAATCTTTGGTATTAAAAATAAACAAATAGATTTTTTGGTGTTTTAAAAATTTAGGACAAATCCTTATAGTTTTAATAAAGTTGTTATTAAATCCATGATACATGCAAAATCTGATTTTTTTTGGTATTTTTGAGAGATGCTAAATCATGCAAATATTTTTTTTTAGTTTTTTTATCTTTTTTTATATATATTATAAAAAATGCAAATATTATTTTTTTGAAGAAACTTGGTCGTATGCAATTTAAAACATAAATGTATATTTTTTAAAAGATTTTATATATCTATTGGAAAAAATTGGTTTATTTAATATTGGAAAAATCTCTTACATATAAGTTCCAATCTCGAATAAACAAAAGGTAAACTAGTATAAAAGACATAAAATTAATTGCAAAATGATCCTTCAAAAAACTAAAAATTAATTAAAATTAAACTAAGGCGTGTTTTGCAAAACACAAAAAAAGAAAAAAGAAGAAAGAAAATAAAGGTTGTGAAAAATATGTTAGGGTGTGTTTTTCAAACACCCCCTTAGCTGAAAAACACTGGTTTAAAATTTTTCTTAAGAGCGTGCTTGCCAAACATGTCTTAAAAACCTAAAAATGCATTTTTCTTTAATATATTTTGGCTTTGACAAATGGAACACTAGGCCTTAAAAGGCTCAGCCTATTTGCTCAAAACCAATGAGGGTCGTATCTAAGTAAATCATCTTGGCTTAAGGAAACAAACATGGGCCTTATCAAGTGATTATACATCAAAAGTGTCTTTAAGTATCTTATTTTATATATGTATTTATTGTTTTTATTTGGGTTTTACATAACAATTGGTGTGCTGTTTGGAAATGAAGTTTGGTAAGTTTTACATTGTCACCATTTTTGTTATTGAACTTTATGAATAACTTCATTAAAACCTTGATTTATTCTTCATTTGTTTTGAGATTGTCGCACGAGTGTGATGATCATCCTTTCATATTAGTATCGTCGAGAATGATGTGGGTGAAAAGGACAATGAATTCTTATCCTTTGTCAGTAGAAAAAAGAGAATGAAAGTCGTCATCACGTATTCTAGTAATTAGGGACCCTAACTGATCTTAGAGTTTAGGTAAGGGAACTGATTGCGTTAAGGGAAGGTATTAACACCCCTTATACGCCTTACCTGAGATAAGTGCATTGTTTATTTGTCTGATATAAACTATGACAATATTGTGTTTTCTTATCGTTTCTCTATCTAGGGTTTAAGAAAAGCCTTTCTCAATAAAGATGTCCTTATCTTATCAAGTTTAAAACCTAATCGTTCTAATGCCAATATAAAAAAATAAAATAAACAGTCTTTTTGTTTAATATCAAAAATATATCTTACATAGAAGTTCATAATCCTGTATATTAAAAGAAACAAAAAAAAAATTGTTTGGTATTTTTGAAATATAGGTCAAAATCCTTTGGAATTTTACAAACTTGTAAAATCCATGCAGTATTTTTTTAAAAATAAATGCAAAAATATTTTAAATTTTCTTTGAAAAAGATGCTCAAAATAATTTAGAATTTTTGGCTATATGCTAGAAAAAAAAAATTAATTTTTTAGGCTTTGTATGGCAAAAACTCATTTTTTTTCTTGCAATAAATCTACCCAAAATAAGCCAAAAAGGTTTTTGCCAAACATGCCTTTAAACACAAAAACCCTTAACAAAAATGGCAAACCAAATAGGGTATAAGACCCTTAGACCAAATTTTTTTTTACCCGACTTGATCAAGTTGACCCGAAATTTTTTGTTCCACCATAAACCGAACAAAAAATCTTGGTTTAACCCGAAAACAACCTAAAAACAAAACCAAAGCAAAAAAAAAGAAGATTAAACACAAAAAAAAAACACAAAAACTAAAAAGATTCTTCAACAAAACGAATCGAATACCAAAAAAATAAAGAACACGAAGAACACTTGAAACTGAACCCAAACAATGTGAGTTCTAATCACACTACGTTTGGTCATAACAAATGCACATACATGTTGGAAAATCATGTAAGGATTAATAATCTAGCATCTATTCACTCCAATTATCAATGAATCATCATGATTTGGCCAAAATGAGTTTCAGTTTAAAACCGAAATCCTAAGATTAAAAACCATTTAAACACGTTATTGATGTGAATAACACTAGATATTTTTGTTAATCATGCATAAGGAAGGTTTATGTGCAAAGAAATAGACAAAAATTGATCCATATCTAAGGGCTAAGACAATATTCTTCCCAAAAACATGAAGAACATTGCCTAAACCTAGAAAAAAAATTACCTAGCTATGCCCAGAAATGGAAGTCACTACCAAGCCCAGAAAATGGGCATTTTTGGCTTATAAAACATATATTTTTTTTATCCTAAAAAGTCACAATATCATACACAAACATGTTTAAATCTAAAAAACAAACAAAAAACATCAAAAACATCAAAATCAAACAAGAGATACCAAATCCAAAATTGGTTTTCTAAACCCATTTTATGCATGAACAAATCTAGCAAACCCATGGTAAAACATCATTTCTTTAACATGCGTAGCTTAAGTTAAAAAAAAAACTAAAATAACATTTTATATCAAAAACAAACTTAAACAACAACTTTAATGTATCAAAAACATAAAAAAAAAACTTCAAAATAAACATCATTAAAAAAAAACACAGCAACAAAGAGGTGAATACATCATTACTTGTTGATCATTCAAACCTATTTTCTATACTTATAAAACATAAACATAAAACAAAAGTAAATAAGAAAAATATCAAGAACAGGCCATAAAAGACCTACTTTTGGATCAGAAAAATATATCTAGAATAACTACTCTCTTTGTTTTCTTTTAGACATTTTTTGCCTCTCATAAACTTACAAAGCTAAAAAATATTTTTTTTTAGGCTCTTGGACCTCTATACTTGTGTTTCTTATTAATATTTCTCTTTTTCCTATCTTTTCTTTTATTTTTCTCCTCCCTTCTCTTTGCCCCTCTTTTTGTTTCTTTAAACTTTGGGAGGTATTTATAGGGGTTTCTTAGGGTTTTGAATTCATTTGTGACCTCTTGATCTTGAAAGAAAGGTTGTAAACCCTTAATAAGAACCCATTGAGAAGGCTTTGTATGTGAACACATGAAAAGAAAATTGATTTTTGCATGAAAGCTGCACTGTTAGGGCTGACTAGGTTGCCCACTTTCAAGGCCTCATCAGATCAATTCTAACTTCATCGTCATCTGCTACAACCTGAAGTTGGTAAAAAGAATGCACACCTTTCATTTAAATCCAACATTGCTTAATTTGGAGGTCTGTAGTTCCATATTCATTCGTTTGAAGTTGCCAGCTCGATCAGTCAAAACTATAAAAAAATAGAGACAAATCGACCAAACGACATGTCACTCACCTTCTCTTCTTTCAGTCTGAATGACGCGTCGTTTAGGGTTTTTTATTTGGGATCGGCAAATTTTAATTGAGCCTCTACTTTTTTAATGTCTTTTAATTGCACCTATAATTGCCTTCAAACTTTTAATTTCATGCAAATTTATCCATGTCAAACTCAATTATCAACCCCTTAGTTGGTTATCTTTTTTATTTTAGTCTTTAGTTTAAATTTGTGCATCTTGACCCTCAATTGATTAACAAACTTTTAATTTCTTCAATTTGGCCCCTGATTTGGTTAATTTCAACCTCTATATTCACACAACTTTTCTAGTTTGATCTTTGGTTTTGAATTTCTTCAAGCATGTCCCTAATTGCCTATCAAACTTCAATATTTATCCAATTAAACCCCTGATTTGAACAAATTAACTCCTAAAAATTACAATTTAACCCCATACTTTAATTTCTTCCAATTAAAAACTAAATTGACTTTAAAGATCAATATTTCTGGCAATTAAACCCTCAATAATTTCAAATAAACCTTGAAAAATTCTAATTGAGTCCTTAAACATTCAATTTTGAATTTTCCTCCTCAAATTGAATTTGTTTTGCTAATAAGGCCTTCATCAGTCGAAAATACAATGTCAAATTTTTGCTAATAAAGTGTACCTTTTTAGTTTTATTATTGTTTTGAAACTAAAAGATTGTTTTTTTGAAAGTAACATGAAAAACTAATTCAAAATTTATCAAATCCAAGACATGTTATGCGAATGTTAAGAGGGAATGTTTATTTTTAAAACTCAAAATGTCCTTCTCCACCTTAAATAAACCATAAAAAAAGTGAGGTTTTGCTTCCACCATTCTTTTTAACCTCTATAATGACCTTCGCCACATTCAATAAGCATTAAAAAGAAAAATCTTGTGAAAAATAAATCCAAAATAGAACCAAATGATTTAATGACATAAATGTTGATGCATACTATGCATTTGGGTCATGATCCTACCACCTATTTTTTAAGGTTAGCCTTATGGTTTTGCTGATTAACGATGCTCTTTGAATAGGGCTAAATTTAACAAAATGAATATTTGGATTTGAGATGAAGAAAAGTTATTTTTGATATATCCTTCACAAATAAAAATATCTCATATCTTCCCTTATAAGCCTTAAATATTTCTTGGATAATAAAAAATAGAAAGAAAAATGGACAAGTGGGCTAAAGTGCAAAACAAAAAAAAAAGGATCAAAATAAAATTGAGTTACATGGGGACCAAGTAACTAAAAGCAGATGACAAAAAGCTTTGGATATAAATAAATTGAGTTGCATGGCTTATAATTACCTACCATCTAGTTTTACGATATCGTACATAACTCTTAATCTGATAATTGGATCAGGTTAAAATTTTACTAGCAGTCTCTTAACATATTGTTCTATATTGGGTTGCAATTTCAGGTCAATGGAGTTTGAAAAGGCCTTGCGAGAGTGTCGTTAATCGGACAAAAATACAAAAAAAAAATTAATAACACATGGATTAATGATATTGTTGTAATATTGAGCAAACAACCCCTCTTTTAAAAAAAAAGAGTCGGCTAATTAAAGTTGAATTTAAAGCTTGGAAATGATAGAATTTGGAGTTCATTTTTTTAGGAAAATTTTAGATATGGATAAGTCTAAACTGACAAAACTCTTGATAGATTTTGAATGTTACTATGATTATTGATTTTGAACTCTACAACAATGAAATTTGGAGTTAGTTTCTTTATAAAAGGTCTATGAATGTTAAATATTAAATGAAATTGGTCTTGATTAATTTGAAGTTATATAACTTCATATATAAACTAAAGATCGAGGAAAGATCCAAACCAATATAATATTGAACAAATTTATTATGCTCTTGTAATGGGTGATTTTAGAATGGAAAACCTTGGGGTTTATTTATTCATGAAAGTTGTAGCTATAAGTTTTAGCTTTCCATTGAGACAAACCACACCCAAAACTGAGTTTTACAGCTTCAGTTGTGATTAAAACACTGGACAATGTTCTTGGTTGGCTAGGCTAAATCAACCAGAATTAGACAATTATAATCTTTAATTGGAATTTCTCTTGAGTGAGGGTTTTAACATTTAAATTTATAAGAATGAATATGAACATGAAAATTTATAAGGATATGGAATTTGAATGATTTTTCTTGTTATTGGCTTGAAAGTAATAGTTGAATGAGAATTGAAATGAAGTTGTGATGCTGGTTGTATTAATTATGATAATTGAATCATATATGGTACAAGGGAGGCTATGAACACTGAACAATAGCAAGGAGTAGTAGCATGTACATAGACTCTAAGTAAGTGCCCTGCTCCTTTTCCTACTTAGAGAGTTTCTTAAGAATTTAAAACTATGAATTCTTTAAATATGTATGTATTTATATAAATGTTAATATTAAGAAAGAGTTGAATTGACTAACTGTCCTGAGTGGAGCTAATAACATCGACATGACTAGCTTGTCGGATTATTAATGCATTTAGGGGTGAAACTTGATAGTTGCTACATGGAATTGAGATTGTGCATTTATGTATAAGGTGTAGATTTTGATTAACAAAGTGAACTTGTTGTATATGCAAGTGATAAGTATTTGTTAAAATGTATATGTCATAGAAAAATTAATTTAACTAGTTACCTTGAGAGGAGCTAGCGGCATCAATGTGACTGATAACTGAGATATTTGTTAGATTAACTGCCTTAAATGGAGCTAGTGGTGTCAATGCGACTGGTTTGTTAAGTTATTGATGGTTCATTTGGGGGTGAATGCTGATGGTTGCTACATGGAAATGGCATTGTGCATTTATGTATAAGATGTAGATTTTGATCAACAAAGTAAACTTGTTGTATATGTATTTGATAAGATTAATTTGACTAGTTGCCCTAAGAAGAGCTAGTGGCATCAATGTGACTGATGACCAGGATATGATTAGACTAATTATCTCAAAAGAGCTAGTGACATTAATGTGACTGATGACAATGATATTTGTTAAACTAGTTTTCCAAAAAGAGCTAGTGGCATCAATGTATTGATAACCAGGATATTTGTTAGACTAGCTATTCGAAAGGAGTTAGTGGCATCAATGAAACTGATGATCAAAATGATTAGATTGATTAGTTTACATAGAAGGAAATAATGGTGTAAATATAATTGATTGTTATGATATTTATTAACCAGTGGTCACAATAGAAGCTAGAAGCATCAGTACTCTGACTTGTTGAGATCATTGCTGGACTAGTTGAACGAAACCAAATAAGATGGTATGAGGAAAAAAAAGATAGCCATGATGATAAACATCCATGAGGAATGGTCAAAACTGAGTTGACCATTAGGATGATGATGATATGGTTGATTGAATTGTTGAAATGAAGGCATTGATTGTTTTGGTAACGGAGTTAGATATGATTTAAGGTTGTTTTGAAAGCATGTGCGAGTGTAAAAGAAACGATCATTTCAATTGACTATCAAATGAGTTCCAAGACTATCTATGAAATAATACTAGGGCATGTTTTTAAAACTATTTTAATAGTGTAATGTTTAAAGTTTAAAGTTGTCTTTGGTGTCATAACCTAATTTTTGAATTTTTGAAAAAAAAAATACATTTGAAATTGGGTTAAGACAACACAAATTGAAAGTTTAAGGATGAAATTATTAAATTTAGGAGTCAATTTGGTTAAAATTGCAAGAAATTAAAGTCCAAAGACCAAAGTGAACAGCGGGGGATACTATAGGGCATTTAATTGATTTTTCTAGGGGTAATTTTAAAAGAATTAAAAGTTGAGGAGCCAATTAAGGATTGAATTGATTAAATTAGAAACCAAGGACCATTTTGTAAATGGCGTCGAAATGCAGGGGTTTATTGCAATTTATCCAGGGGAGAAATTAAAAAAAAAAAGATTTTTCATGAATAGGGACTTAATTGTTAAATGGCAGAAGTTCAGGGGCCAAGTTAAAAATAACCATTTTAATCAAGAAAACGACGTCATTTCAAAAACTATTCATTGTCTTCTTCCTCAGGAACCCGTTTCAGTAGTAAATGTCGGGCTGGGCCTAGGCCTTTAGCCTAGCCGACCCAATTTGTTTTGGGCCAAGGTTGTGTTTGGCAAAACACGCCCTTATATCAATCCGCTTTATTTTATTCCTTTTTGTTTTGATATCTGGCCAAACAAGCCCCTTTTTTATATCAAAAATGGCAGTAAAAAGGATTCTACGATATCTAAAAGAAACTTTGAATTACATGTTATATTACCAAGGAAAGAAAGACTTATAATTGATTGGTTACTCTAATGCTGATTGGGAAGGAGATGTTGATCAATCCAAATCAACTTCGGGATATGCTTTTTTACTTAATGATAGTGCAATACTATAGAGGAGCAATAAACAATCCTGCATAGCCTTATCTACTATAAAGGCCGAGTATGTAGCTTGTTCCACGACATCACAAGATGTTGCTTGGTTAACTAGTGTTTTTGACCAGGGTTTGATTGATATTGGCTAACTAATCCAATGACATAACATATATCAGGACATGTGCACATCATTGCATACATCAAACTATCGACAACATTAGCATAAGGTACTCTAGACATTTTCTCCTTTTCTTGTAAAGTTTTGGGACACATATCATGACTCAGACTCAAACTTTTATCAACAGGGGTGTCCATTTGTTTGCTATCTTGCATGTGATATCACTGTAACATCTTTTTTATGTAAGTCTCTTGAGTTAAACCTAGAAGCCTTTTAGCACGATCTCTTATGATTTTCACATCAAGAACAAAGTTGGCCTCACCCATGTCTTTCATTTCAAACTTTGATGATAACCACCTTTTAATAGTATCAATCATCTCTTTGCTATTTTTAGCTATTAAGATGTTGTCAACATATAAAGACAATATTATAAAACTATTGTTATAACATTTTAAATACACGAAATGATCTTCTTCCATCATTGTAAAACCATCTTTAAGGATAGCTTGATGAAACTTGACATTCCATTGTCTAGAAGCTTGCTTAATAGCATATATTGATCTTTTAAGCTTGCAAACTTTGCACTCTTGTTCTTTAGTCTCAAATCCTAAAGCTGATTTATATAGATCTCCTCATTTAGTTTTCCATTAAGAAATGTAGTTCTAACATCCATTTGGCATAACTCTAGGTCCATATATGCGACTATAGCTAAAATGAGGTGAATTGAAGTAATCCTCACAATTGGTGAGAAAATATCTTCATAATCAATTCCCTCTTCTTGAGTGTAGCCTTTTGCTACTAGTCAAGTCTTATAACGTTCTATTGACCCATCCGCCTTACATTTAATTTTAAGAGCCCATTTATTTTCAATGGATCTTTGTCCTGATGGTTAATTGACCACGTTTCAGACTTGATTAAATTTTATTGACTCCATTTTTTTTTCAAAGCTTTAATCCATTCTCTTGCTTTAGGACCAGATAGAGCATAACTGAATGTTTTAGGCTCTTCATCATCTTGTGAAGCAATCATAATTGCTTCCCCCTCAATCTTAAATCAACGACGAGGAATAGATTCACGAATGCTTCTACGAGGTTGAGATTGCTCATGATCTTTATCATGAGAGTAGGAATAAACAAAATATCACTCCCACTATTTCCAGGAGGATTAAGAATTTCTTCTAAGTCCTTTCCTGAATAGCTTGTTGCGCCATAGTCTAGATTTTTCATTTCATATAATCGAAAATATTTATTGACCTCACTTGTCATTGGAAAATCCTTTTCTAAGAATATAACATCACACGATTCAATCTCTATCACTCTTCCATTAGCTTTTTCACCAATAAATACAAATCCTTTGGAATATTCAGAATATTTTATAAAGATACACTTCTTCCCTCTAGGACTAAATTTCCCATATTCATGAGAATTATTGTGAATATAAGCTGCACAACATCATAGATGCAAATAACCTAGATTAGGTTTGTCGTTATTCCATAGTTTATATAAGGTGGATGAGACAAATTTAGATGGTGCAGTAGTTTAGTATGTAAGCAATAGTTAATAATGCATCTCCCCCAAAGGAAATTGGTAAGTTAGTATGCATCATCATTGACCTAACCATGTCAAATAGGGTCATATTCCTCCTTTCTTCTACACAATTTTGTTGTGGAGTATAGGAATAGTTAGCTATATAGCTATATTCTTTTCATCATAAATTTTTTAAAATTGTTCAGATAAGTATTCACGTCCTCGATCAGTTCTTAAAACTTCAATCTTGGTACTTGGTTTATTCTCTACCAGATTGGTGTATTGAATGAAGCAATCCAATGCTTTAAACTTATGTGAGATCAAATAAACATGACTAAATCATGTGAAATCATTTATAAATGTGATGAAATAATTTGCTCTATGTCTTGCCCTCACATTTATTGGGCCATAAATATCTGAATGAATAAGTTGTAATGGACTACTAGCTCTTTTCGCTTTGCCAAATGGTAATCTCGTTGCTTTTCCAGCAAGGCAGTACTCATAAACAAACAATTACTCTTTGGTACGTGATCCTAAAAGACCATCTTTTATCAATATATATAATTGGTCTTGCTCAATATTTCCTAATCTAACATGCAAAGTTATGATATCATTATTATTAGTAGTGTTAGCATTTTGAACAATATAAATAAAAGCATCATCATTAATGGATACATTAACGGTGTCTAACACCATAAAACCATTTAATACAAAACCAAAACCATAAAAAATATTATCCATATATATTTTTACATAACAACTAACAAACTCAATATTAAAGCCAATTTTAGTAATGCAAGAATAGACACAAGATTTCGTCGAACTTCTAGAGTGTGGAGTACATTATGAAGATAAAGTGTGCAATTGCCCCAATAATCCAATTTGCAGGTACCAATCCCAAGCATAGTAGCAAAAATGTTATTTCCCATGTATATGTATCTTTTTCCCTTTGGAATTTGACAAAATTCACATAAAGGTTGTTTAATCCTTGTTATGTGGTAGGTTGCTCCTAAGTCTATAGTCTAAAAAGGAATAAATTCAACAAACATTAAACAACTGCTAATGTATAAGTTAGAGTGATGATTGTGGTTAAACATTACCTTTGACTAAGTGCAATCACAAGCAAAGTGACCAGGTTTACCACAATTGAAACAATTCATATTGTTTTCCATGCTTATGCTTATGTCCATTACTACTCGCTTCTATTCCTATCTTGCCATATTTGGGAACCTTACCATTACCCTTTTTATATTTAGAATCATATATTCCACGCATCTTAGTCTCAGATATGAAAGCCTCATTTACAGGCTTTTCAGCGTGAAGTCGACCTTATTTAAGCTCAACATGATGAGTAACATCATCAAATGTATTGATATTGTCATTGTGGGTAAAGTTAACACACATGTGTTCCTAATTGCTTGGAAAAGAGCGGATAACAGCTTGGACTTATTGTTCATCAGTCATCTGACATGATCAAAAAGATTGATGTCTTATCCCAAGTATAGGAGTGTCGAAGTAATAAATAATCCGGCAAGACCGGGGTCGAATCACAGGGAGGTGAACTATATAAAATTATAAACAACAAATGAAAAGGAGTTGAAGAGAACTTTTGAGAAGTGATATTGATGTGAGTATTAATCAAAGATAAAAGCAATTATCAAGGTTAGAGGATCCACTAATAGTATTAGAAATAAGTATAGTATAAACTCTTTTTATTAATCAACTGGAAACCACACACAAAGGAGATTTCAATTGGATAATTTATCCTTAATAATTCATTATAAATATTTAACATGATCATATTAATTATCTTATTTTAGTAACACCATTCTTTTAAATATTATCAGGAATTCATGATTTTAACTTATGTTAACAACAAATCAAGTTCCTTTCATAGCACAAGTGTTAGTTATACCATACAATAGGCTATGAAAGTGCCAAGTATTTGTTGTACCAAGGGTTGTACAACACAAATCTAGATTAATCATTTAACAAGCAGGGTATTAAGAGTGAGTAAGATAACAAATACAAAACATGTTAGTATCAAACATTAAAGTCCATGTTGAGTTGAGTTTATATTATACTTATTCTTATACCATTAGTTTAGCTAAACATCATGAAGAAGAAAAACATAAATAAACAATATAAGAACATAAATATGATATAAGTTAACTAAGTATAGTAAAGAAAATGAAAAGCATAAACAAGAGATTAGTATAACATAAAATAAAAATTAAAGATTACAAAATATAAAAAGAAAGAGTGATCTTGATCTGAACACCAAGATGTCTAAATGCATGGCAAATGCCTCCTTTTATAGGCCAAAATTTAGAACTATTGATTTGATGACTAATTATTGAGTAGGTTGCCACCTCTTGACTTGGTGACAACCATTATCTTCTTGTCTGAACAAAACACCATTGCTAACATCAGAATTGAATAGATAGTCTTCATAACAGTTCTGGGCATTTGTCTCCGCTTTTCAACAAAACAAGAATAAGCTCATTTGGACTTCTAGAACTCGAGATATTAGCTGAACACTAAACAGTGTCTGGGCTGCAAGACAGATTCTGACTTCTCTTTTGTTGCTACAATTTGAACTTGAAAACGACCCTTTTGAATTTTAGACTCTTCATGCAAGTCTTAGCTGTCTATCTATATAAACCAAACCTAAATCCAAGTTCTACAGCTTTAGTTATGATCCAATAACCGAATGGTGTTCTAGTTTGAATTGAACCAGCATCTTTTCTTTAAGCTTAGCCCTCTCTTTGTCTTTTCACTTTCAATAGTTAAACACATCAATTAATCCTTTAAATTGTGAGATATGCCTGCATTTAAAATGAGCATTTACCATAAATTAAAGATATCTTATGTTATCAGACTTGTTATTATAAAACATGCTTAAGTTAGGGAATTTAATGATACTTTAAGTGCAATATGATAATATAAAACCTTGATAAAAATACACTTTTAAGTACTAATCATCATCTCATGCCCAGCACCCCCTTAATTCACTAATCATGTTGGACATGACTGTAAAATGTTGCCTCATCGTCTGATTTTGGCACTTCTGGTGACCATCAAATTTAAAGGTTAATTGATGAAGTCTCGTAGTCTAGATTCTCTCATACTCAATATTTATTGCGTCCCAAACTAATTGGGTTAAACGATGCTTTTCAAAACGCAACATTATATTATTTATCATGCTACTCAACATCAAAATGCGAGCTACACGATCCTTGTGCTTATAGGTTTGATATGCTTTCATATCAAGCCTGTGTTGAGTAGCGTTTCCTTACTCAGGTTCAACCATCAGTTGTGTGATTGTTTCCAGCATTTCTTGCTCTTCCAAGAGATATTCAATCTTATAATGCCAAACATCATAATTATTTTCACTTAGTTTGTCTCCATGGTTCAAATCAGCAATAATACTCTAAGATGCAGTTGTATTAAGCGTTATTGACACCAATTATAAATATTAGTAACTAGTACAACTTACATGACATTTATTGCCACTCCATTCTAAATTAAACAAATAATAATCTAACATATACAATAAAACTGAAAAGAATGTCAAACACTTGATCAATTTTCCTTTTTATGGTCTAATTATTATTGGAAATTTAAATGAGTGCAAAATTATAGTTATTAGTTTCAACTAACAACTCCCACTGATCAAATTGCAGATATTTCCATATGCATGCATAAAATGTAATTAAAACTTAAATTACATAAAATATGCAATTCAAAATAAACAACCAATTATCTTAACAAAAAAAAATATTGAAATAAAAAAATACAAAATTAAGAATAATAAATTTTAAAATTATTTTATATTATAGGTACATAAATAGGGTCTCCAATTAGATCATCTACTTCATCAAAGTCATCTCCTCCAAGTTCATTTTGCTCAAACTATGGAATGAATTTAACAGCAACATCCAAACGAGCTGCGCTTCTTTCAGTATGTGATATACCCTTTTCGTTATACTAACATTCCCTCTCAAACAACATTTCATCAGTGAGATTGTTCAAATCTAAGGATTCTAACCTATATTCCAACGATAATTGCACCGACATCCATTCCTCAGGTAGAGAATTGAGAACGATTAATATTTGATGTTCTATGTAGAATTTGTAAACACCACTCATATCTAGTCTACTCATCCAATGATACATATAATCAATATGCTCTTGAATTTTGTGAACAAGATTAATGGCATAACCCAATATATGATTAAATTTATGTTGCCTATCAACTACAATAAAATATTCCAAAAGCACATAAATATTGTAATCAATATTTAATTAAGGCATGTATCATTTTTTTTGTTAAAAGCTAAATTGGCACTATAATTAAGCAATTTATATTAACAATTAATTAATATTAATTTCCTCTCTCATGTTTGTTTTTTTTTATAAAAAAAACTGCCAAATGGCAGTTAGACATTTGCCAATTCTAGATTTGTTCTCGTGATTATTTTTTTCAACTGTCAAACCAGATGTGTTATCACTTTTTTTTTTCATGACTGCCAAATGGTAGTTTCCAATTGACTACGAGGACTAATTAAAATTACCCCATATCCAGCACTATAAAATGTCAGTTACCAATTCACACGATTAATTGGTAGTTTTTTTTAATTAATTAACAAATGATAGTTACACAATTGTCATTTATTTAGCAGAAGGGTCTTTCTAATTAATGATATAAAAGACAAAATTCTAACCAAATTACTTCATTAAATTTGAATAACAATACATCAAATAAAGTTTTGTAAATCTAAGACTCAAAAGAAGCATTCTTTCAACACATAATGTACATCTAGTGTTTATGTAGTAACAAATGTATTGCACACAAAAATATTAAAACCATGCCTCTGATACCATTGTAGAAATCAAAGGAAATTCATTTGTGATGTGAGAATTTTTTTTCTTGTCCCCGAGTCAATTACTTCAATGCCACTTCAATTACTAAAATCAAAGTGATATTCCACAGCACGAACGTCTTTGTAAATCTTGTTAAGTTAATGTAGAGAGTCCAAGATGGAAGAAGAGAAAGAGAGAACTATATTCTTTCAACAAATTAAAACAACTATTTTCATATGAGTTATGTCCATATATATGTATATATATATATATATATATATATATATATATATATATATAGAGAGAGAGAGAGAGAGAGAGAGAGAGAAAGTGGTTATTTCTTTTAATAACTTCTCTAAATATTTGGATCTGACCAAGGTTGTTAAAATCGCGAGCTTGGATTTATGAGTTAACAAGTATCTAACATGCTAAATTGGACTAAAAACTTGAAACCAGTAAAATCAGACTTAACTCGTGCAAAATCGGTAAACTCGGTCTGATTGTACGAGTTTACTAAATTTATGATATAAACCAAGTCAGATCCAAATTTGACCTTAAAATATTTATTGACTAATTTTGCGAGATTGAACATATCTTTCAAACTGTATATTGGATAATGTTAAAATTTTACAGGAAAATATTAGATACATGAAAATAATTGTGGTAAATTTTCAGGTCAAATAAAGTTAGGGAACATAATATTTCAGAGGGTCAAAGTTAGTTAACTAATATTGTCAAATATGTCAAACAAGACCTTCGTGTACTGTTTGGGAAATATCTAGAACTACTGGTGAAATTTTGCTTCGATTAAAGTCGGGATATAAATTAGACATATTAAACTTTTCAACTATATATCATAAGCTCAATAATTCATCCAAACGAGAGAGAACGACATGTTTGAAATCATGACTCAAATTTGCAAGGAATATGCAAAAATTGAAAATTCAGGCTACATAGAGGAATTTTAACAAAAAGACTTTTTTTTATTATTCTATTTTTTATTTATTTAATTTTAAATAATAATTTTTAATTTGAATTTTTTCTAGCGCATTAGACATTGTTTAGGGGTTTATTTCATTATTAAATTTATGTTAGTTAATTACTAATTTAAACTCATTAGTTTGCAACCCAAAAGGGGTCTATCAAGACTTATTATGATGGGAACAACAAGGTTGTCACTAGATTTATATGTACTTCTTACCTTTCAGTGATTCCTCTACATTGAGAAATTTTATTCTAAAACTTTTTATTTCTCCATGTCATTAATTTATTGATTCATACTATCTATTTCTCTCATTTTATTTAGATCACTCATTGATTATAATATTGTTAACTTATTTTATCAGATTTTAATGTAATTTAATTTCTTGACTAGAATTATCAATATATAATTAGTTAAAAAAAATTACTTATGATTTTACGATTTTATGATCCGAATATATATTGTATTTTTTATATCATGTTAAAAAAATATTTTTGACAACCTTAAATCTGACTCAACTCTTATAAACGGACCAGACTTAATCCAATAAACACGGTTATGATATAACTGAAAAACATATATTGATATACAGAAATCACTTGCATATAAATAAAAGAAAAAAACAGTGCACTGTTCATTGTGTGCATTGTATTCATACATATATGTTTTTGTTTTTTAGTTTATAGGATAATAATAAAAATATCAAATTTAGTCCTTGGAAACACCAGTTCTACTGTCCTCATATCTGGTTTCGGGAGTGCCAACAAAAGGGTGATAGTGGTCGTGGTGGCAGAATCCTACACATCAATATCTGTTGTTTGTAATTAGCTAATGGATGCCACCTGTATTTTCCATTTAAAGAATAAATCTGACTTTAACATTGGTCAAAGTTTTAACCTTTCTTCAATATTATTTTTGGGTGGGCTTGACTTGCCTTCTGTTATGCTAAATTTGTATAGTAGAAGCACAGGGTGGTTGGACTTAAGGCTAGCTTATTATAAAAATAAATAAATAAATAAATAATTCTTGGTGGTGTGAGGAACGAATAATAGTGGAGATATCCATGATTAAAGTAACGGTTAACTACGTAAATGCTTTTTATTAATTATTTTAGTTGAGATATATATAAATTGATCTGGATATTTATATTAATAAAAAAAACTAATTACCCTTTAGAAATTGTATCTATAAATTCCACCCAAATGATGTCTAAGGTTTTCAATTTGATCTTTTCGTCCATTTTCCATCTAAATACATCCAATCGGAGGTTGTAGAATATGCAGATTAATTAAATCTTATTGTTTAAAAATGAAAGGTTAATTTAAACAAAGCTTTTTTTAAAAAAAAATGAGTCCATTTAGAATAAAAATTAAAAAAAAATAAAGTCAGAAGTTCAGAATAAATAAAACGAGAATTTTGAATCCTATTTAAGCTCAATTTTTAAATATAAAAAATTGAAATCTTCTGTTCTTCATTTTTTTGTTAAATTTCCCTTACTATCAATTGTTATTTTCCACTCTAAATTATGGATTTTTCATGTAGCTTTTTAACCGAAAGTGTAAACTTATTGGAAGTGTGGTTGGGATTGATTTTTAAAATACTATTTATTAAGAAATGTATTAAAATAATGCTTATTTTATTTTTTTAAAATTTATTTTTAATATTAGCTCATTAAAATGATCTAAAAACACCAAAAAAATATTAATTTGAAGTAAAGAAAAAATTACAAATTAAATTTTTTAAAAAAATACTTTTAAAACACAAAAATAAACTAAACTTAGCTTCGATAACCGAACATATTTAATTTATACAGAAATCAATATTGATCTATCAAAATAAACGTCGGCGATCGTTCCCTTATTCGTGGTTATGGGAGGGAGAAAATAACAGTGTTTTAAAACCCGGCCCGGCCCGGTGGGGGACCCAAGTCTGTGGTCGGGCCGGGTCTAAGCAAAAAACAGGCTGGGAATTGGCCTGGCCAGACCCGGTCGTTCGACCCGGGACCCGGCCGGCCCGGGCAAGCCCGGCTGAGACCCGGGTTTATTTTTGTTCTTTTTTTCTCTCTTCTTCTGTTGGTTGTTTCTTTGGATGGGTACAGAGGGAGAAGAGGAAGTAGTCGTGTTGAAATTGGAGAAAGATGGGAGAGATAGTAGAGGGCAGGAGGGGTACCATTGTACTAACCCTCTCCTCTCCTCTTGAGCTCCCCCCCCCCCCCCCCAAACCCAAAAGAGAGAGAGAGAGATCTTGAAACTACGAAGACTTGAGAAGAACAAGAAGAGGACTGACTCCCTTGATCAAATAAAGATAGATCTGTTTCCTTTTGAGAAAGTTGTTTTCCTTTTGTTTCATTACCGCCACCACAATCATCATCAGTCATGAAGAGATCACTTGGCAGCTCTGATTCCCTTGGTGCTTTGATGTCCATCTGCCCATCTAAAGGTTCTTGCGTAGACCCCATCAACTTGATTCTCATCTTCTTAATGCTACTAGCTAATTAGCTCAGACATGGAAAAAAATGTGATGAGAAAGCTCTTGATTTGCCATTCTATTTTACTGTGAATTTTGTTTTACTGTTCGTTCTTTCATTTTATATAAGTGTTTTTTTTTTGGTTGACCCGGGTCAACCCATCTGACCCGTGATCCGATCACTGGACCGGGTCAATTACCGGGTCGGGTTTTAAAACTATGGAAAATAATGTTCGATGTGTGATTTCACTATTTAGAAGTTTTAACCCTCCACGCTTAGCATCATTTCTAAGTAGGTTTTCTCTTTGTTTAGAATTCGAATCCAACAACAACAATGACACACACACACACACACACACACACACACACACACATATATATATATATATATGAATAAACAAATCTGGATTTAACCTATTTAAGATCTCCCAAAGAGAATTTTTGTACTTTAGCATGTAAGAAAAAAGATAAAATAATATAGCACCAAAAATATTTAGGAGAGTAGTATAGTTTAGAAAGTCACAAAAATAGCATAGTTTAGAGAGTCACAAATAACATATGTGGCTCACGAGAAGTCGTTGATGTCATCTGCGACTCTCTTCAATCCTAAAAATAGATTGACATAATTTACAATGGAGAGAAATGAGAAGGGGAGAGAGAGAAACAAGGAAAGAAAAAAAGCTCTGCAAACACACTGAAACTATGATAACAACACTACTGATATCGTTAGATAGATATCAACAAGACAAATCTAATGATACCAAAAAACGTCATGAATGATGATCGGAGTAAGCCACACAAACCGTCTAAATGTGTCAAGGCTCATTTCCCTTTCAACAGTTCGTGTGGCACACTCTGTCACCGTCGGTGATCTTCCTTAATGTCATTAGATTCGTCAAGATCTTTTCAACGATACTTATAAGGTCGTCATTGGAGCTTCGATGTGCCCTTGTGACCTTTTTATTGTTTTTTTATTGTTTTTTTTCTCTCCTCTATTTTCACAAATTACAAGGAAAGAGAAAAAACAAAGAAACAAAAAACAAAATCTTGGAGGCACACCGAGGCTCTAATAATAACACCACTAATAAAGATATTGACGGGATGAATCTAATAATTAACATCAAGGAAGGTCACCAATGGTGATTAAAGAGTGCCATATGAGCCATCCGAAGAAAAATGAGCTTTGACACATTTGAACGGCTCATGTGGCCTACGTTGATGACCTTTTCAATGATCTTTTTACAATGATATTGGTTATGTCGTAATTAGAGTTATGATGAATCTATGAAGTTTTTTTCTTTCATTGTTTTTCTCTATCTACTCTCTTTTTATTATAAATTGTGTCATTTTAGAATTTGAGAAAGTCAAGGATTACACTTGCAAGTCACAGTGTCATTTATGATTTTTTAAATTATGTTATTTTTTTTAAATATTTTTTGTACTGCGTTGTTTTATCCATTTTCCACCATGTTGTTTTGCCTTTCTTTTCTTTGTTATTTTCAAATTGGAAGTTTCTTTTGTCTTGTATTCCTTTCTTCCCTCATGTTTATAAAATCCATTTCTGTTAGTTATTCATGGTAGGCACACTTCTTTTGCTTGGTGAGATTAAATGGTTATTACTCTCCCAGCCGGAGGCGGATCGAATCGGGGTTTACTTTGGGAATCCAATCAAATTATGTTTTTATTTTATAGAAGCAAAAAAGAAGGTGGAATATTAGCTAGGTTCCTTGAGAATGTCCTCAAAGAACCAGAACTACATTAACAACAACATGGCGTGGAGGATGAAGAAGAACGTAAATGGTATATTACTAGTGTATTAGCTAGCAATTCGCAGCCGGTCAATAATAAATTTATTTTAAATATATAAAAAAATTATATTTTTAAAAATATTTTTAAAATAAATTTAGGTTTGACAATCATATCAAACCCAATATAATTAGGTCTGACGGCCAAATTCTAAACTCAAATCTCTTGAGTCTGACAGTCAAACTAGATTCAAGAGCCTTGAGTCTGGAAATGACTGTCAGACCCAACTGTCTTAGGTCTGTCTCCCATGCCAGATCTAGGGTTACTTGGGTCTGGCGCTCATAATAATAATAATAATAATAATAATAATAAATTTATCTTACTCAAATTCTTATACTTTTTAATCCCTTCAAATCAAATTTATAGTTTTTCTTTAATAGTAATAATATTTTTTTTACAAATTTATTAATAATGATGATGATAATAATCATAATAATATTAACAATAATAATAATTTTTAATTTTACCCTTCAAATTAAATCTATAGTTTTTTTTCAATAGTAATAATATTTTTTTCTAAAATTATTAATATTAATTAAAATAATAATATTTATAATACTAATAATAATATTAAACATGCATGTTCCAAGTTCTTATAGTTTTTAATTTTACCCTTCAAATAAAATCTATGGTTTTTCTTCAATAGTAATAATATTTTTTTTCAAATTTAATAATAATAATAATAATAATAATATGAATAAAAAGAATAATACTAGTAATAACAACAACAACAATAATAACAATAATAATAATACCCTTCAAATCAAATCTATGATTTTTCTTCAATAGTAATAATATTTTTTAAAAAATTACTAATTATAATAATATAAGAACAACAATAACAACAACAATAATAATAAGACTCATGTTCATAGAATATGGCATCCCCTTCTAGACCGAAGTAACTTGAGCCTGACACCCCTATCAGATCCTAACTCTTGGGGTTCGGCCATGTCACACCCAGGTTCCTCAGCCAGACCCAAGTTTCTTAGGTATGACATTACCTTCTAGACCCAAGTTAATTGGGTCTGACACATCTGAGAAAACTAAGTTACTTGAGTTTGGAAGGTGATGCCTATACCCAAAAAATTTGGGTTCCCCCTGCCAGACCCAAGCTACTTAGGTCTGTGATGTTGGACCAACCCAGAAACACCAGTAAAGACTTATTACATGTTTCAAATGGTCCAATAACTCGGTTCAAGACAAAGGCATTGAAAAAGACATTGAATGCACTATTATAGAAGTTAAATCGATAATATAATATGATTCTCGTAACGAGAGGATGATTCTATTGTAGAAGTTAAAAGTTTTTTCTTGATGGTTGAATCATGGAAATTCATTACTAAAAGCAACATAAAGGAGATAGTTTTTAATTTTACTCTTCAAATCAAATCTATAATTTCTCTTCAAATGTAATAATATTTTTTAAAAAAATTTAATAACAACAACAACAACAATGTGTGATGCTAGACTCAGACATACAGGTCTGCTGATCTAGGCGCGTGGGTTTGCCAGCCCCGACATCTAGGGTTTAGCAGGCATGCTTGATCCTAGTAACAGGTGTCTGACAGCCATATTCTTCTATAGTATCAGACCCTAAAATATCAAAATGAATCATTTTTTTCCTATCTATTTTTCAATACAAAATATATTCAATAGAAAAAAATCTCACCTCTAACCACATCTCTATCAAAAAAAAAAAAATTAGCAAGAATGATCATATAATTATGTTATTCCAGTACACAATAACATGGATATTGTTGAACAATATAAAAAAAAAAACAGAAAAAACTTCGTACCATTTAGTTTTTGATATAATTTCACCTTAACCGTGTCCTTTTCCCCTCTCTATCATGAGTCGCGGTGTGCTATTACGATCTTGTCCTTCGTTTATTTTTCTAGATATAATTTGTCATGGGGTCTCTTCGATTTTCCACTGTTCTAGTTCATTAATTGCACACAGAAGTGGCAGCTTTGGCTGTTTCTTCTCCCACTCACGCTTCTTCCCTGTTATAATTTCTTATTCTCTAAACTATGTTCAAACATAGCTTATGTTCAAAATCATTTACAAGGACAACTTTGATTTTATGTTGGGTTAGTTATTTTTTATTTTAAATAAGATTTTAGTATTTTTGCTAAATTTAATTAGTAGATAAAAAAAGAAGAACGATTATTGCCTTTTGTTGCTTAGAGTGGCCAAAAAGTGGAGTTTGCGCTTAAAACGGTAAATATTACTGGTTCAAATAAAGTAAAGCAAACAGTCGTGATGCAGTTGAGGAGGAGGTAGTGAAGAAGAAAAGGAAAAGGAGGCAAAAGGGGTAGCCATTGATATATAAATGTTGTATTTTTTTGGTTCAAAGGTTTTTTTTTTTTTGGTTAACATGGATATCCGGTAATTTGTATGTACATCGATTAATTTTATGGGTCATGAGTTAATGATCATATAAGTTTTTAGTGGTTCTGAGATTTGTTAGACTCAAACTGATGATATTTAAAGAGTAAACTTAAAACCTGACTAATTGAGATATACCCTTCAAAATTGGTCTAAAGGATCTTGCTTCGGTATCATGAAAACAAAACAATAGAAGAATTTGGAGAATTTAATGGCTATTGAATACCATTCATCCCTTTATATATTGATATTAATGTATAGATTAACAAAACTAGGTGTGTAAAAGACTATATATATATATATATATCAACAAACATAATTCAAATTTAAGATAAATTAATTATAAATTATGTAATACAAACACAATGTCAAACAAATATAATTTTAAAATTTAAAATATTTCTAAATAGTCAAGATTAAATAGATCTTTAACTTAAAGTAATTCAACCTAAACAAAATATCAAAATATTATGAAATTAAAATGTTTTAACACAAATATTTTAAATATAAAGCTAGGTCAATGTTATCAAGACTAATGGGATCAAAAGCATCCCTTGTTTTGCTCAAATTCCTACAAAGTATAAACTTGAAAAAAACAATATGAATATAAACCATATATATTAATGATAAATCTAATTTTAAAAAATTAGTATCATTGTTAATGAAAATAGTAATAATAATTTTCAATATTATTATTAATATCATTGTTATTGAAAATAGTAATGAAAAAAGCTTTTTATACTTGGGTGGTTTTAATTAATTAAATTGAACCAAGTTCAATTTGATTCAATGGCTTTTCAAGACCGGAATGAAACATGTGGAATGAAACCAGAACATTTTGATCGAAATTTAGTCGAAAAATCCAAAACGGATCGAGATTTGAAATGAGATGAAAATTGTTCCGTTTTGTTTTTATTTTTGAATTGATATGAAATGTTTCGGCCATTCCGAATGAAATGAAACAAAATTGACAACCTTATATATATATATATATATATATATATATATATATATATATATATGAATGCCATCAAATGTTTTTTTGAAAGGAAACCGATTGATTATTCCTTTTTTAATTTTATTAAAATATCAATCTAATTTTGAGTTTCATCATATGGAAGAATTGTGTTGTTGCCAATACTGGCTTCGCAATTGCAATCATTTTGCTACTAGCCTAAACAAACCAGGAAAAAAACCGAGTGATATTGATGAGGAAAACCAGGTTACAATTCAAGTCAGAGTCTAAATTGCTATCAAAATCCTACCTCACCCCACTAGCAACTCAATTCTAAGATCAAAGCTCTCAGTTAGTTAATTCTTTTTTTAGTATTGTATGGGACATCTTGGCGAGTGGATAGAATTAATGAGGATAAAATAAAAAAGAAATTGTCATCTAGTTTATTAGTAACTAGAAAACTCTAATTAGTCTTTCAAAGATTATTGAGTAAGGGTTGGTTATGCCAAATGAACATGAAAATCATTCTAAGACATCCTATCTAAGGTAAATCACTTCTTCTTCTCTTTTTTTTATGATAAAGGTGTTTATTATGCCTATATGTTAAATGTTTGTCTAAATTGGTATATGTGCACTTTTTATGAAAGATAAAAACTACTAGGACTTAAGTAGTGATTTGGAATCCAAGCTTAGCAATAAAACTTAATCCTCACTTTTAAAATGCTTACGTAGACTCTACGGATGGTAATGGTTAATAAGGATTCAAGCCTAATTTTTATTATATTCAAAATGGCTCAAAGGCGGTCGCGTTCTTGATGAGTCTTTGTTGGATCACATTGACTAAACACGAGTCCACTCATATTGATAGAGAGTGATGTATCTTGAAACCAAAAAATTCCTAAACAAATATTCGCACACATTGAAAAATAAATAAAAAAAACAATTGAATAATATTTATAAATAGATAGATTTTTAAAAAATTATTTACATGGTGTATTTTGAAAATAAAGTCATACTGACCATTTATAATATCCTTCAACTTATGAGAATCATGTCTTGTTGAAGCATCACAACCCATTTAAAGATCACAACATTCATGGATTGATTTTTAGATAAATAGAAAAAATAATTTTTTTTATTTTTATTTAATATGAAAATAAAGATTGGATCCATTTAAGAATTATATCATCTTTGGGTTGATTTATTGATAAAAAAATGAAAATAAACTTTTTGTTTTTTATATGAAAATAACAAAGTCTCAACTTATAGAGCACTTGACTTATTTGAGCATCATATTATCCGCATATTGAATATTTAATAAGAAAAGAAAATCAATATATAACTACATAAAAAAGAAAAAAATTTCATATTGTTTATTTAGTGAAATAAATGTACAAATTCCACAACAAGAAAACATACATATCCACACATGACATTCTACACCGATGTCAAACAATTACACCTTGGATAATCCTGTTACAACTTGTTCTCTCAACTCCATCATTAGATATTGATTCTAACCTTGTCACTTTTCAAAAAATAAATATCCAACTGTTATATATCTTTAGGGTTGCCCTGTAATAGATCTCAAAACTTCAAATATTTATCATAATATAAAAAAAAATACATTGAAAATTATTCAAGAAAAGCAAAAATTTGTTCGAGATTCAAAAAGCTGGAGTCGATAGGAAGATATTGGAACTAGGACTGGACATAGACAGCAAGTACGTCTCACATGCTAGCACACTAATGTGTGTTATAGATAGGGGCACACATGTCTCCCGTGCCTTTCTAAAACCTATTAAAAAAACATAAACAATCTAATTTAAAGGCTAGAATTTATGGTGATTTGGAGGTTGATTGACTAATAAGGAAGAGAAAGGTTGTTCCAACATGTTGTTTGGCTATGGGTTGTATGGTTGTTGTTGGGTTGATCGAGAAAATGATGGTTTTTGATCTATAGTGTGGAGGGGTTGTTGTGGTTAAGGTATATGTGACCGTTGGTGTTACTAGGAGAGAGGGATTGTTGTGTGGTGGAGAAAGAGCAAGGTTAGAGTTGTTGTGATGAAGAGATTCTAGGTGTTGATTGGTAGCAGTAGGTTTTTGGTTTTGGGTAGAGATTAAAGAGATCGATTTAAAGATAAGAGATTAGTGGTTTGATCGACGATAATAAGGCTACTGTTTGGTAGACTAAGCTTGTAGGAGTGAGAGAAGGTTGTTATGTGGTTGGCTTGTTCGGTGGGAGTAGTGATGTTTGTTTGGAATAAGGAAAAGATTTGTTGTTTTGTCATTAGATTCTGACAAGGAAAGGGATAAAAACTTGTGATTGCTAGGTTTAGTTTTGATATGAGAGGGTTTGTTTTTTGCTCTTTATTTTTTTTTAAACGAGAGTGATTTTTTTTTCCAGAAAGAGAGTTTTTTTTTCTAACCTATTATCTAAGGTGTGTTTAATGTTTCTATCTCTTTTACCTATGATTCAATTTATAGTATTAAGGATCCTATCAATTTTGAAAACTAAAACTAAAAATATTGAAATATTTTTATATTCTCCCATTCTTGAAAGAGGACTTTGTGTAAACCCTTGAGAAGAAACATGTAAAATTAATGAAGGGACTACAATGATAAGTAAGTCCAAGGAATAATCAATTCATGGGGATGATGAAAAATGGAAGAAATTAAAATAAAATGTTTAGGTATGGGCTTTTCAAAAATAATTTATGGAAAAATAGCTAAAAAATAAAAAATACAGAAACATAGATAAAAAATGAAAAAAAAATTATTGTGACATAAAGTTTAATGGAATTCAAATTCACCTATTTTAAGTCCGGTATAACCAGCGTTAAGACCTAGAAAATATTATCTGTGAAAAATAAAAGGTTTAAAGGGACATAATAGAAATTTTTAACATTGTTCCCTATAAATACATTATATTCCATAAGTACAATATTAACATGTTATTATTTTTAAACAATTTTCTCTAGCACTCATATAAACTGATTTATTAAATAATTCCTTATAGGTAATATCATCAATTTTTACTATTCTAAAATTAATATCTGACTGAATCTTAAATTTTTCAATTACAATATGAGTAATTTGCTACGTTGTTTAAAATACATATAAGTAGTACTTAATAATTCTTAACTCCTATAATATTTAATTTTATTATATTTTTTTTTAACTGTTAATGGTTGTAATCATAAACTAGATTTATAAAATGAAAAGTAATGCTAGTGATAATTCGAATTTACTATATTTGAAACCTAAAAAAAATGTCAAATATTATAAAATGTATTTCATTATTGATATGAGAAGTAATATATGAAAACTAGAGTCACTGTGTAGAGAAAGGGAGTTGACAGTTGAGTACAAAATAATACTGGTAAAGACAGACAGGGACCACCAAGATAAGCACAGGGGGAACAGCAAAAATCAATTATTTCATCATGGGAAGGTTTGCTGCTGCATTTAATGGTTAAGACAGGACCAAGATAACCCCTTCACCAGATCATGAATGTTTCTTCCTTCCTTCCTCTGTGGAATTTGTAAGAAACAATGATTGATGCGGTTGAAATGAAACTGACAAGTTAGTGTGGTGACTAGAGATTGACACGACAAACACTACCCCAAGACTTCCGTTTCAAACTTGGTCAGTAGAGATTGATTGCAGTCCTCACAATATCTCCAAGTTGTCGATCGAAGCAGCTGCTCAGCCCTCTTTGATTTGGGTAACTGAGGGAGGCTTCATTTGGTGCTTCATTTAGACGACAATATATATATCACAGCTATATATATTTTGGATCGATGCTTCATCTCTAAATTGATCTTAACTGAGCTTCTTAATTACCTCTCAACTAATGATTGGCGTTTCTCATTCCCAGAAGTAAAATTGATTCATGGTCTAAATTAATAAATCTTAAGATCGATCAAGGCGATCGAGGATCGATGTCCATGGAAGCTCTTACATGCAAACTCACTGAAGATGTGAACATATCTATGCATCTCTGCGCATCAGATAAGCTCTCCGACAAGGAAGTATTCAAGTCAAAATATATAGTTTTCGAGCATTAGATATTTATTTAAGAACAAATCTGTCAACTTCGATGAAAACTTTTTACAGCTGATCGGATTTTTGTTCAAAGGTTAAATTAGTATACAATCTGTCTATGGATTTTTGGTAAAAAGGTATGAGAATTCTATTCCTATTTTGAAAGTTTTTGGTTGAAAAAAATGAAGCGACAATTAATTAATGAGAATGAACGATAAGCTTGTAAATAAAAATTAAACATAGTTTCAAGGGTAAGAATAAAAATAAGGAATGCGAATAAGACTTTTTTTCAAATAAAAATAATTTATTACTTTTATTTATTATATATCAACTACTTTTATAATTATCACTATATTTATCATTCTCGTCGTCCTCCTCATTATATTATAGGTGGTAATAATAAATTATTATTATTATTATTATTATTCCACCAAAATCATCTCCTATGATGATACTACACTGTTAATAAAATTATTTTTTTAATCATTAATTTTTTCATGTTAATAACCAAATTTTAAAAATTATAAATTTTATTTTGATTCTTATTATTTTATACTTAGTATTGGAATTAAAATGCCATTCTAATTTTTTTTAATTATCATTCTAATTCCTACATTTTGATTTTAAAACTTTCACTTATAATAAACAAACGAACACGTAAGACTCCTAAGAATACATGTTTTTATTATTTTTTATTTTATTGAATAAAAAATAATAAAAACATGTATTCTTAGGAGTCTTACGTGTTCGTTATTAGAAAGTTTTTGTAAATAAATTAGTTTTAAAAATAATTCTGAAATTCTATTCAAAAATTTATTCTTCTCAAAAGAAATTAAGAAACAAAACTCAATTTTCATAAAACAAAATTATCTTGGTGGAAACATTTACCAAGCAAATGCGATGTAAATTAGTCAAGTGAGAGTTAAAATTAGAAAGAAAGTAAGCAAGCAAGTTAATTAAGAAATTAGGTATGAATCTTTGGATGTTTGCTCAAACATCACTCCCCAGATAAGTTTATATATTGAGTGTTCTTTGGATGCTTGCCAATGGTTATTGTCTCTTCATTGGATTTAGACATTCTCCGTATGAACTTATCTGGGGAGTGAGGTTTGAGCAAACATCCAAAGATTCATGCCTAATTTCTAGCCACACACACACACACACATGAAGGTGGCGATCAAGATATGCAGCTGCTAGTTTTCTTCTCTAAAAGTTACAGCAACAATTTTGCTTATCATCATATCCTTTCCCTCTTTACTCTTTAGAAGCTTAATTTTGTAATAGAACGTCATGAGTTTGTAGCTGAACTGGGTGTCTACTGGGTAATTAATACTAGCAAATCCGATGAATTCTCAATGAGATATGCATGGGGCGGACCCTTTTAGTCAATACTCTAAATATTGTGGCTAAAATAATATGTGTACATGCACAGTTCACCATCTTACATTTTCCTACGAGCTCACTTTTCAAAATCTTTATTTTTTTATTTTAATCCTTAAATTTTTTTTTGCATGATTGCATTTATTTTGAAAAAAAATAAATAATAATTGAATGAAATTTATTGATTAAGGATAAAATTAAAAGACAAAGAACTAAAGTAAAAAAATACGCTACAAATGGATGATGATTTCAAAATTATCATAAAAAGTTTATTGTAGTCCTCAAATTTTACAAATTATACCTATTTGGTCCCTCAATAGTTTTTCAATTATATTTTGTTATAAAATTTCATTTTTGTTTTTTTAATCCTTGTTTTAAGAGAGGAGAGAGAGAGAGATCACTAGATTCCAACGGTAGAGAGTGAAAATCAACGTTGAGACTAATTTCGGCTACTAAAATGGTCGATCTTGGAGTCAAAAGGTTCCAATATTTGATGAGAAGTGTTTCATTAAAGTATTTTTTATCAACTTGAAATTACCTAAAAAACTGAATCTAAACTCAAGAAGATTTTTTATTTTGGGTTGAATTCGAGTTTTTATGGTTTTGGTTTTTTAAAGGCATCTATGGATTTATCAAGGATTTTAGTCTCTTTTCTAGATGTTTTTTGGAGAAAAAAAAACAAGTTGAAAAATGAATTTTAAATCAAAAAACATAGACCATGTTTTTTTGGCCATCATAATGCCCGGAATATAGAAAAAACCAAATGACACATCTTCTGGAAAAAGAATTTCAAAACAAATTGAGGTGAATGACATGTCATCTACTCCAATATTGTAATTTTTTAAAAAATAGAGCCCACGAACAGGGCCTTTCTAATTGGGTTAGGCCTAACAGCGCCTAACCTCTTTTTTCTTTTTCTTCTTTTGTGTTTTTTTTCCCTTTAAAAAAATCATGTCTTTTCTTATATGTATCTTTCTAAATGATTCTATAATTTATATTTAAATTAATACACGTTCTCTCTTATTTCTTATTTTTTGTATGAAGCCTCTTTTAAATAATTGATTTTAGTTATTTTCTATATGTTTATTTTTTTAAGATATTATTATAATTAATCTATAATTGTTTTTTAATGTTTTGTATTGTTGAAATTTATTTAATAAAATTAAAAAAATATTTATTTTTAGATAGTATTTCTAATAAGTTTAACCTCACAAGATTTGTTATTTCCTTTGATTTTACCAAATCAGTTTTATATGTGTTTATTTTTACTATCATTTGATTAAATAAAAAATTTATATTAATAAACAAAGTCAATCGATACAATCTGGTAAATAGTCCGTATTACGATATTAAATATCTTGATTTACATCCGCCTCTCAACTTTTCCAGAGAAGTATTGAAAAAAAAAGAAGACATAAGATAGTCCCTATTCCACAAGTACATTAAAAAGACAGTATCACACTCAAATAAGAAAAACCATGAATGATAATTTGCAGAAAGAGAAATTAAAACTTTAATTCTTTATAACCGAACAAATTTGAACAAATTACAAATGCTTATTGTTAAATATTTTTACTTGTTTAATTGAAAGCTTGTGCTGTAATCTTTAATTTAAGTTGTATTTTACTCTTCTTTTTTTTTGTTTTGAAGAAGTATGAGAAAAAAAAATGTATCTATACATCTCTAATACTATTTCAGTTCATCTCTTAATTTGTTTAAAAAATTCTAATAGTATAATTTGAATTATGTATTGTTTTGCATCCATATTATTTTTAAATTAAATCCTTTTAAAATTACCAAAAAACTTAAGTTCTTTATAATAAAAAATTATTTGATATATAGCTATAGTATCTCATTCAAGAATCTAAAGGAAATTAAGAATTTAAATTGATTATGCATTAAGAACACAAGATATATTATATATAAATATTTTTAATTTTTTTTCGTACATTCTCATATTTATGTTTTGGATATAAAGTTTTAATATAGTTTGAAAGGTACTTTGAGTGGATAGGTGCACATAAAATGATATTGAGATGATAAAAAAATAGTTTAAATTATGAATATTAATAGCTTTGATAGAACAAAACCTTTGATTTGGGGTTTTATAAGATGAGTCATACTTGTGTTAAAAATATTTTCATGATTATAATATAAATTATAGATATGAGTAGCTTTATAGCTCTCGTTATGCTGCAAGTTGATTTAAACCAATTAATTTAAAAATCAATTAATAACATCAAATTTAATTAATTGGAAATTCATTAAAGTTTTTGGGTTTTAAACTAGTAAGAAAAAACAGGTATTATTATAGCGGTTTGCTACTTAAAAAATATATATAAATTGGGTAATATATCTTGGTGAAGACGTCGGATATATCCACATTTACAACCAAATCTCGAATGCTTAGAAAAACCTGGCAAAAAAGCACAATGAACATTTGTTTTAGTTTATTTGGATGCACTGTGACAGCGAAGAACATGATCTGCTCTTAGTTTATTAATTAATTTGGTAATTTGTTTTACTTTTTGTTAATAGATAACGACGATATCTGAAGAAGTCTCATTATCGTTATCTCAATAAAATATTGTTTTTGACCTTAACAACGTTTTGCCCTTGAGGCACACATCAGAAAAACCCTTCTATTTTTATTACGAGCATCTATCTATCTATCTATATAAAGGATAAGCACACCCTTTTATTAGCGCTCCCCACCTAAATTGAGTAACCAGCCGATATATTTACTTGCTCCATAACATTTTCTTCACATGCCCACACACAATTCCAGCATGAATCCTACCCAGGTGAATTTCAACTCCCCGAGAAAGTTTAGGACAACATTGAAATCTAAATGTAAAGAGACCTTCTTCCCTGACGACCCATTTAGACAATTCAAGAATGAGAAGCCTCTCGGCAAGGCCAAGAAAACCCTTCAATATTTCGTCCCAATCTTTGAATGGCTGCCTCAATACAATCTTAAGATGTTTAGATTCGACCTTCTTGCTGGTATCACCATTACCAGCCTTGCCATTCCTCAAGGAATCAGCTATGCCAAACTCGCTGAAATCCCTCCAATCATTGGCCTATGTAAGTAATCTCACTGTTCTCTTACGTTTTTGTTTTCGGCCGTCTGCTGGTGTAATTTTTTTTTTTTTTGTATCTAAAATCATAAACGAGGTTTATTGATTTCTTTCATGATTCTGGTTGCAGACTCGAGCTTTGTGCCTGCTTTAGTTTATGCAATTCTCGGGAGTTCGAAACATGTGGCGGTGGGGACAGTAGCTGCGTGCTCATTGCTCATAGCAGATACAATTGGATCCAAAGTATCATCCAAAGATGACCCAACATTGTACCTCCACTTAGTTTTCACGGCCGCTTTCATCACTGGAGTTTTTCAGGCTGCTCTAGGATTTCTAAGGCGAGTTTAAAACAGATAATGCACTCAAAATATTGTATGTATAATTCTTTATTTGAGCCGAGTTGAATACGTGCAGACTGGGGATTCTGGTGGATTTCTTGTCGCATTCCACAATCACTGGTTTCATGGGAGGCACAGCGATTATTATCTGCCTACAGCAATTGAAGGGCTTGCTTGGAGTGAGCCATTTCACCACCAAAACAGATGTGGTTTCTGTTTTGCATGCAGTTTTCAAGAATAGGAATGAGGTTTGCACTGCAGAAGATTAGCAAATTAAAACGTTCTTTCTTGTTGTTCTAAGAGTGGAAAACATTTGGCATAAAAGGGTGATATATATATTTTGGATCATCCAATCTGGTTATAACTATCACTTCATCAATATCCATGAAAAGATTCTATTCCAACTTTACATAGGCTAATGGTTTTTTTTTCTTTTTGTCCTTTTTCAGTGGAAATGGGAAACCGCGGTTGTCGGCATGGCCTTCCTTGTTTTCCTGCTGTTCACCCGCTATCTGGTGAGTGGTGCACTCTCCATTAATATGACATCAACATATGATGCCATGCATGTATTATCGTTCACAATATGCTTTGCACACACCAAGTCTTGTGTCTGCACTAACAAATTTGATAGCGAGGTCGGCTGATTCGTATTATTATATATTCAAGTGGTTGCTTTCAATGTAAAAGTACTTTTTGAACACTTGTCAACATCTTACTTTGTTCCCTCTTTTCTCCAGCTTTTAACAATCAAAGGCTAAACTGCTTATTTTGAGTTTTATTTTTAAAAAAAAATGAGATTTTTTTTCTTTTTTTTAATCACACAACATCCCTGTTTTTCATCTAAGGTTAAGAAGTTGTAAGCCATGAATCCAATTATTATTATTATTATTATTATGGGATTAAAGAGGTTTGCTTTCTTTCTTGATTTCTCGGGTTTAAATTTGGGATCAAAATCAAGATTGAACCATCAAAAATCTCTACACATGTATTTTTAATGTTTATATTAATATTTTTAATGTGTTACAGTTCTTATTGGTTGTTTTATATCTAAAAAATATAATAAAAATAAAAATTCAATCAAATATTATTTAACTACTTGAAATACTTACACATGTATTGTGATAATCAATGACTAAACATTATTTTTATTTTATAGCACAGCAATAAATAAACCACCCAATACATTACAACAAAGCAGAACAACACCAAGCATACCCTTAATTAATTATAGGATATGCATGAATTTAATTTGGTAGTTTATGAAAGGGAAGATTAAATTAAAATATAAAAGAGAAAATCATTTAAGTAACATGATATATATGTACGTATTATGATATCACTAGTTTGAGAGAAAGTGACCAATAGTTATTAAGCACTAATTTCTACATGAAATGAGAATCAGAAAATTAGACCTATGACATATTGAAACCATCATGAACATGTGAGGAAAGGAAGAGGAAGAGGAAGAGGAAGAGGAAGAGGAAGCTATGCAGAAGGAGCTGTGCATATGCGCTCCTATGCACTTTAGTCGATCGATCGTTGTTATTTCCGGGCGTGTGTACTTTATCTCATTATGGTGTACCTGCATGCATGAGATTGCGGCTGAGAGTATTCTAATTCTTACTGTGCTAATTCTAATAACATTTTTAAAATGGTTGATTTTCAGAGGCAAAGAAAACCCAAGCTATTTTGGGTCTCAGCTATGGCTCCGATGGTGGTCGTTGTACTCGGCTGCTTGTTAGCCTACTTTACTCGTGACAGTAAATACAGCATCCAAACTGTAAATTGACTTTTTTCTAACTTACAAAAACCACGTCTAATTAGTTCTTGTCAAATATATGTACATGCTTACGACTTCCCTCTTATCTGTGTTCCATCACTAATAATTAGGTTGGGAAACTGCATAAAGGGCTAAATCCGATAAGCATCGAATACTTGAATTTTGACGCTGAGTATCTGCCCTACACTTTGAAAGCTGGAATCATTACTGGCATAATTGCTTTGGCTGTAAGCTCGCTAAATTTCTTTTACTCATTTACCAAAACCGTATATTATTAATTAATCGAGAGCGAACTAAAACGATACTTATTGCAGGAAGGGATTGCAATTGGAAGAAGCTTTGCCATAATGAATAATGAACAAGTTGATGGAAACAAGGAGATGATAGCTTTTGGTTTCATGAACATTGTTGGGTCTTGCTTTTCATGCTACTTGACCACTGGTATCTATGCATATGCGTGTTCTTTAATTATTGGTTTGTTTGAGAAATGAAAGTAGAAAAGAAAAACTTAGTAGAGCATTTTTCATATGAGTAGTGCTTTAATTTGCAGGACCATTCTCAAAAACTGCAGTGAATTACAATTCTGGGTGTAAGACAGCAGCGTCGAACTTAGTAATGGCTATTGGCATGATGCTCACTCTCCTATTCTTGGCTCCTCTCTTTAGCTATACCCCTCTCGTTGCTCTATCTGCCATTATCATGTCTGCGATGTTAGGCCTCATCAAATATGAGGAGGCTTATCACTTGTTCAAGGTTGACAAGTTTGATTTCTGCATTTGCTTAGCTGCTTTTTTTGGTGTTGCGTTCATAACCATGGATATGGGCCTCATGATATCAGTAAGGATTTTCAACCCACCTGTATATCTTTATATATCACAGGAAATTAACAGCTAATTTTCCATTCTTCGATTTCAGGTTGCGCTTGCTTTGTTGAGGGCACTTCTATATGTGGCCAGACCTGCTGCTTGTAAGCTTGGAAAATTGCCAGACTCAACCTTGTACCGCGACACCGAACAGTATGCTGAAGCCTCAGGTCCCCCTGGAATTCTTGCTATACAACTTGGTTCTCCTATTTATTATGCAAATGGCAACTATATAAGAGAGAGGTAACCACACTTGACATGCCTTCTTAAGAAGAAGAAGAAGAAGAAGAAGAAGAAATAATCTTCGGTTTATCACACACGTGCGCAGCATTTTAATAGTAACTAATTAATTTTATGTGAATAGGATTCTCCGGTGGATTCGAAATGACGAGGGTAATGGGAAAGCTGTGAAGCATGTTTTGCTAGATTTGACGGGTAAGGTTAATTAATTTGCGTGCAGCCTCAACTTAGCTAGTGCTACATTCCAAATTTGACGACTCCATGTCAATGCTGATCCAAAATTATAAATACTGCTGCAACAGGAGTTACATCCATTGACACGACAGGCATCGAAACTTTAGCTGAAGTGCTCAGAATCTTAGAAGTCAAACACATTAAGGTAAAATTACATTTAGAGGAAGCTTTTTGCTCTTTCTTGTATTCTTGATGCAGGCCTTGGTGTATTGTGTGCTGTTGAAAAACTACAATTTAGTCTATGAAGTCTTTACTTTTTGATCCCTAGTTTTTGAAGGTTTCATGTTTTAATCCTAAGCTTCAATGATTTTATGTTTCCCTTCTTAAAATTCGAGAGAAGAGAGAAAATAATTAGATGAACACATCTTAATTATTAAAAAAATCGATATTTATTAATGGGTTCCTCTTAGCAAAAAGAGTATCATTGAGATATTTTTTAAATTTTCATTTCATTAAAAAAAGAGACTGATGTTAAAAAATAATTTATTTGTTTGATTAATTTCTTTTGGACTGATTTAAGAGTGTTTTAAGGTTAACAATTAGTTTATTAAGATTTTTAGTGTGTTTATTACATGTTTTTAGATAAAAATAGCTTAAAATTGGGTTCTTAATCCAAAAAAAACTCTAACTTGACTTTCCAACAACCACTTCTTTTGCTAGAATCTAAATTAGCAAGCAATATATCATCAGTTTTATTTATATAAAAAAAGTAACCTTTCACCTTTAAACATTAAAATAAAAAAAAACGACGTGCACGAGTCTGGTCTTATAGGCCCACATGTGTTGGGCCTTTTCTACATTAAGCCAAGTAGTCAGGACCAATCTTTTAGGCACAAGCGTGTGGTCTCTTTCTATAATTTTTTATTTTTATTTTTAGTTTTTTATTGAAATGCACTCTAAACAAAATATTCAACATGATTTTTTAATAGATTTTTATATGATTTTATAATATTAATTATTTTTTTCTTGAAATATTATTTTATTAAAATTTGCTTTTAAAATCACTTTTTAAAACTTATTTTTAAAATCATGATAAGACATCCTCTATAAATTTGTTTGTTTTTGCTAGAGAATTAAATAAGAATATCCCTTAATTGTTTATGGCAGATGAAAATTGTAAACCCCAGGCTAGATGTTTTGGAGAAAATGATGAAATCAAAATTCGTAGATAAGATCGGGAAGGAATCCATATTTTTGTGCATGGAAGATGCAGTTGAAGCAAGTTATGACTTTTCAGTCACTACAGAAAAGCAAGGGTTCGAAGAACAACGTTCGGGCGTTGCTTAGGGCTGTCAGCCTCCCGATCCTGCAATTGGTGGTCGCGGCATCGTAACAAGTGTAACGTCTAGTTAGCCGATAGGTTCTCCTAGCTACTACTTTCTTTTTCTTTTTCTTTTTTTTTGGGGGTGCCTGATGTAATATGTCGAAGAAACATACCTTTCACGTAAAATACGACACCTTGACCTTGTTGTGTCGATAAATAAACATGTGATGCTTGAGATATTAATTTTTTTTCACTAATTTTTATTTATTAAATGACGTAACATTTATTATAATGAAAGAATTCCAAACTATATATGGACATTAGATCTTATAATTATAAAATTGAATATGATTAAACAATAATCAGATAAATGTCACATCTCTTGGTGAAGAAATTCAATAAAATAATTAAGTATCTCAAAGTGTTATCTTTAGGTTAAAATCATATACACTTAAGTTTATACCAATTCACAGAGTTAATTTAAGATATTTTATCTTTAACTTTTTCAGTATTATAATCTAATCATTAATTTCAATATATATATTAATCCTTAAAAAAATATGAGTCATTAGAAGATCATCCAGATGATTGGTATACGTCAACCAGTCAACCAACCATATATTTTGAATGTAGAATATATATATATATATATGATGTATAATATAGTATAATTATTCTACATCAAAAAGTTAAGAAATAACCTATGTGAATATAAGTTATACAGTCATTTAATATTGAAAAGTCAAGAAACTTTCCATACGGATATAGATTTTATATATAATTATCTTATATTGAAATGTGAAGAAACAATCAATGTGAATGTATCCTATAAAAAAATTATATGAGCTAAGTATTTATAAATTAATTGTATATTTTTTTGGGTTTATTAAAAATATATATATATAAAAAAAATTAGATCTCAAACAAGTTATATAATAGGTCATCCGGACCCGAGTTTGATCGGACTAATTACAAGCACAAGTTTTACCCATTTAAAATTCAACCAAAGTCCCGAATTATTTGGATTCCAAGTTAATCTGTCCGGATGGGATCACTTAATTTCCCATGGGAGGAAAACAATTTGTTAATTTAACTGGAGGAATCTTATTTTCCTCAAGTGAGTAAAAAATAATATTGCGATAAATATATCTTTATTATTTATAATATATTTTCAAAATATCCCTAAATTTAATTTATAATTTTATCTAATTTATTATAAAATAAAATGATATAAAATCACCAAACATCCTTTTACTATATTAATTTGGTCAGATTAAATTCTTTACATTAAAAAAAAAGGTATGATACCCCTCAGCCATATGAATTTGATCATTTTAGAAGGAATGATGTCAGTTGGACAATTTCTAGCCAATTAGATATTGACATGTGTCATAATTTCATTAAAAATAAGTTAAAAATGGCCAAATTCATACGATGGAGATCAATTTTACCCTTTTTAACATGGAGAGGGTAATATGATCAAATTCATATGGTAAAGGGATGTATGATAATTTTAAACCCTTTTCCAAGTACAAATTAAGAAAGTAACATTTAGTTTTGTGACAAATATAACTTCTGCAATATATTAAAAAATATCCTAAACTTGATTTATTATTTTATGTGAATTAATATAAAAAATATTGAGAATCCTATAAAATAAATAATATATGTATTAGGAGGATTAATTTATAAAAAAATATTTTTTTTTATGCTACATCGAATTTGTTTAAGATATTAAATTATTTTTTAATATTATGGTTTATTCAATGATGATAATAAGTATAAACATTTGAATTTACCTAGGGTTTATATGTTATCCTAATTTTGTCTAAAGTCTTTTGATGATGATGATAAGTTTTTAATATTTCATGGTCTTGATTAATTTATTTTCCAGGAAATCATTGACAAGTAAAATATGTAACCACAAAACAGCCCTAGTTGTGGTGTGTTATGTCTTGCGGTAGTGTTTGGACGTGTGACAGCGGTTGATTTTTAAAGTGTTTTTCGCTCGGAAATGCATGAAAATAATTTTTTTTTATTTTTAAAAATTATTTTTGATATCATCACATCAAAATGATGCAAAAACATACAAAAAAATAATTTCAAGCAAAAACAAAATTTAAAAAATTATAAAACACGATTTCAACGGCAAAAACAAACAACCTCTGCAAATACAAGCCAAGCCAAGCCATGCATTTTCAGTCAATACCTTTTATTATCTATTTTTCTTCTTTTTTGCAATTGGAAAAAAGTGATTGAAAGAGTGTTGTCAATAATTCTATATGCCTTATAAGAATATATCTTGTTGGCAAAGGCTAAGTTCACACCTAGTTATATAACTAAATAAATTGTCCACGCTATACCACAGGACAAATTAGTTTCTTCATTCATGTGATATCAAAGTTTTAAAACGAGTAAGAAAAAATTTAATTTTGGTAACTGAAAGAGGTCGCACGTGTTATCAGGATAGTGACCTAGAAAGCAAACAAAAACAAAAAACCATGAATCCAACATAAAAGGGTCAAGAAAAAAAAATCATAAGAAGAAGGATCAAATGTAAAACATCAAAACATAATAATAAATTGAACATGCGGAATTTTTCAACATGTTATTTACATAAAAACATCTCAGATGTAAATCAACATGAAACCCAAAATCTTCTTAAACTCAGATATGTGTTTTTAGACACTTTCAAGATAAAAAAAAAAAAAATGCTTTATTTGTACTCCCCTCATCATATGGAATCATTTGATATCAAAATCGACTGTTTTGGTGGCTATAATCGTCACCAACGATCACTTTTCTCTCTCTGCACCAGAATCTGACACCTCCCTCTCTTCTCTCACTAAAAAAAGATTGAAAAATAAAGAAAATAAAGTTTAGTACAAAAATTAATTTTTAAAAAATTAAAGGGAATGGTTACCTAATAACTAAAAACTATGAGGGACTAAAATGAGCTTTTATAACAAATTTCAAATCCACCACTTATTCTACTCGCTTTTTTCACTTCAGTTCCTTGTCTTTCAATTCAACCTCCTTCCTAAAAAAATATGTAATTGTGTGCTAATTTTGGCTAAAAAAAGCTAAATTGCACAAAATGAAAATAAAACAATATTGCTCCAATTCACAGTGTCATGTAAGGAGATGGAAAGTAACACAAAAAAACTGATCTCTTTTAGTATATTGTATAATATTAAGGAACAATAGCATCCTAATATTTAAAATGTTTTTCATTAATTACTATTTTTCATTACTATATATTCAATTATAAAGTGAAGTTATAAATTTAGATTATGTTTATATATATATATATATATATATATATATATATATATATATATATATATATATATATATAAAGAAAATTATCTTTTAATGCCTTGTGTTTGTGGTATTTTGGTCTTCTTGCCTTATTGTTGATCAATTTGCTCCAATCATTTATAAAAGGATTACATTGTAATTTTCACAAAAATAGATTCAATAAACTTCAAATCATCATTCAAACTCTACTGAATCAGGCAAAAGCTATGATACCAACTATAACGATTTCAACTCTTTCTACTTATAATCAACATGTCAAATGATGATTTCTCAAAACAAGGGATTTTTTTACTAATATATCATTATCTCAAGTGTCGACATCAAAGCGATTTAATCAATTCAATATTAAACATTAATTCAACTTATTTAGAATTTTCATCTCATTAATAATCTCATGATACTCACCACATCATTTCAACCTAATCAATTTAGTATATTAATAAAATGATAAGATAATTTAAACAATATGGAAGAATATATAATAAAACGTATTCACTATTTTAAATTTCAAGTTCTTTTCTAATAAAATATTAAAGTCCATAAGTTCAAATTTACATGCCAAAAGGAAGTACTTAAGGTATTAATACATTATCCACAACTAATAAATTACATACATATGTTTCCTATTAACTCGAATAGGAAAGTAATATTAAAAGTGTATTCTTGATGATCTTGTAAAGGTTTAAAAAAGAAATTAACATTAGAACGCATTAATATTTACTATAATTTTATTCAATCTTAATTAGTCTCTTTCTTTTTCAGAATTCATTTTCATCTCTGTTACATTCTTTTTTGTCCAAATAATTCAACAATGAATTAAATAAAATCTTGCACTAATTTCTTCTTTTCTTTCCATCCATCCATCCTACTTGAATGGTTATATAAATTGACTATTTTATTTCATAGTTAATTTGTTTGGTCATTCATTTCAAGTACTAAATAATATTGTAATCCCTCGTTTGGTTACCTGTATACACGAACAATTCTCATATCTATCATTTATTTTGGCATTCTCATTTGGAATATTGCAATAGTTTTTGGTAATCCTAACTAAATACTAATCAATTCGACATCTAACTCGAATGCTAGTTATTCCAGCATTTTCATTTAAAAGCCATTAGTTTCAGTAATCTCAATTAGATATCAATCAATCTGATATCTTATTCAAATACCAATTATTTCAAGATTCTTATTTGGAAGTCATTAAATCTGGTAATCTTCAATTTTCTTATTTAATACCTTCCTAATCCCTCTTTGATCCTTCTATTTATCTCTATTTGATAATACTTTTTTTTAGCAAGAATTTCCCACAAATTTGCTTTAATTTTTCTTTCTTTCTCCCTCAAGCGACCGGCCAACTTGATTTTTTTAGTAAGCCAAGTATCTATTTATATTTTCCTTGTAATTATAATTACAATCCTGCTCTTGATCTTTAGTTCAACTGTTTTTGTTGGTTTTACAGAGTACCCCTTCTCTGTTTATTAAAAAACAATTTAATGTATCAGGTTTATGTATGCAGGGATGCATCCTTAAAATCGTTTGGAAATAATTTAATCTTGATTGATGTAAATGTTGGTCCGAAATATCGAAGGAAAAAAAAAAGGACTAGCAGCAAACTAGAAATTGAATTTAAGCTTCATCCGAGATCATCATGAAGACTCCAAACTAGATTAGCATATTTAACTTCAGCTCATTAGAGGCTTTGCATATGTCGACATCCTGTAGAGTCGGCTCTAGGAAAAAGGGCCAAGAAAACCCAAGACCACAATTGGATTGTCAATGTCGATTGTATATCTGCTCACCTATATAGGCTAGTCTGTGGTTCTATGAATCACAACAAAAAAACAAAAAAAAACATAGCAACTGCCATGGTCAGACATTCTTTACTTTGTCATCAACATGGTTACAAAAGGCTTTCGAACTCATTTACCATTAGAACAGAGTGAACCGAGCTAAGAATCAAATCTGGCGTGACATTGTTATCAAATCCACTAAAAGCTACATCACTGCACCCCACTTCTTGCATGGTTTTGGCTCACATTCTCTCTGTCATATGCCCTATTTTTCTCCGTCCATTATGGCCTCTCTCATATTTTATTTCTTAAGCTATGTACAACCGTTGTTTGAAATGAACGTACGAGTGCTCACAGAAAATTGTATGCATCCGACATATCAGTTTTCAGTCTTTTTAGGAATGCCACAGCACTGCTAATTAAGCAGCCTAGCTAGCCCCCATCAGAACAACTTCTCTTCGGTTTTTTGAAAAACAAGGTTTCAGGTTTTGGACGGACACCACGCAAGAACTAAAACTCTGTTCTGTTCGATGTTAGGGTGGTGGGGGGCTGTGTTTGCTTTGTCTTGCCTGTGTTACCATGTAATAATGGAAACAAATGAATCCCATTAATTAATTTGATTCGGTTAATAATACAACAAGAAATAGATATTGTACCTAACACTTGTCTCTTTTTATGTGTTTAGCTACCAAATATTGTCCCTTTTATTACCAAAAAATTTAAAACTTGGTTCTTTGTCCGCGGGCATCATGCCAACGGCCTATTGCTTTAACATTTCAATGACATATAATATGACCTTATTCTTTATTTCTGTCTCTCTTTTTCTTTTCTTTTTTAATTTAATAGAAAAAAGATTTAGATGGAATCATCCAGTTTTTGGAGTCCTGTAAATGATTATAGTACTTGTAGGGTAGAATTTATTTTCTTCTTAAAAGAGAGTGAGGCATTTGGTCTCGTACATATCATGTGGCAGTTCTTGTAAATAAATCTTCTTCTTCTTCTTTTTCGAACTCACCATGGAAGTTCTCCTACGTCCTAACTGTTCTTTTTTCTTCTTTTTTTGTTGGTCAGGTGGATTCAACAACGGAGACAAGAAAGAATCCAATCCTCAACCTCATTTGTTTTGCTGTAATGTTATTGCTAGTTGTTTAGGATATAATTCAAACTGATCGATCCGAAATTAACAGGAAATTGTTCCCAGAATTTCTGATAGTTAATATACATTGACCAAAAACAATCAACAAAAAAATAAGCTTATATAGGATGCTGAACCGAATAATTAATTGATGAAAAGAGCTTGATGTTCAAGAAATTTTTGCTTAGAAAAGCTAATGGAGCATATTTTCTCCATAATAAAACAGCTCTCTAGCTCAGTCTCTTTTCTTCTGCAGGTACTGAAACTATAGTATATAGGCTTCTCTATTTTCTTTCTAATCTTTTTGGTGTATTAATTAATTGGAAAAGAAATCCGAAAGTCCGAGACAACTTTTGAATTATTTTAACTCCATTTGCGTTCGTATCAGAAAAGTTGCTATCCCCATCTTTCAAGTCTAAAGCACCTCTCTGAAAGTTAAGGAAACCATATCAAATACTTGGTTTGTCACCTTTTATATGTCCCCGTGAACTTCTTTTTATTAAGAAAATGACACTTAGTGGATGTCAAGTTTTACAGTAAAAAAAAGAAAGAAAGAAAGAAAGAAAGAAGCCGTCAAGAAAAGTGAGTGGAGCAGGCATGATCATCGAGAAAATAACAGAGAAAGAAAGAGAGAAATGACAATATATAGACAACATATGGGAATAAATGGAAAACTAATCTATTAATTTAACACAGTTTATCAGAGTTAGAACTCTAAACTCCATGTTTTAAAACAAAGATAGAAGAAAATCAACAAGCAGTCCAATTAGAGAACAAAGCCTCCCAAATCTCCATAAAAACCTCAACAATGATCCCGTGATGATGATAAGAGTTCAAAGACAAGAAACACTGCAACAGCTGTTCGAGATCCTTAGCTGCAAATATCTGCTTCTCAACAATCATCTCAACCATTGATTTTCTAAAATCGTTATAAGGATCACTAGAACTCTTCACCACTGCAAAGCTGTCCTTCACTTTTCCATCTAATGGCAAAACACCCACTTGAGAACTCTTCACTTTTGCCCTTCTCCTCCGAGAAGTGTACTTTCTGCGGCGAGAAGAAGGGTGCCTGAGAGATCCGGATGAATCTGAAGAAAGACTTCTTGAAGAGAAAAGAGTGTCCGACTCATCATCCTCTCTCTTGTTTTCATCTTCGCTGCTGAACCAGTAATAGCGACCTCCAAAACATGCACTGTCTTGTGAAGATGAGCTCAACAAACTCATCTGGTCTTTTTTGTTAGTGATGTTCTTCTTCTTCTTTTTACTCCTGTTTCTAATTGAGCTACAACGTCCCTTCGTTTTCTCTTGGAAACCCAATTCTTTATAAAATGGATTCATAGGAAAAATGGGGGAAGCAGGAGGATAACGGTGTGATAGGTTTTTCCTGGAGATGATAGAGGGATTGATTGCTTGGTTTGTTGCTTCAGGGCATTTGCGTATGCAAATAGAAGGGAAAGGTCGAGCCTTGGGAGGTAAATGGTCGATCAAGTGGAAGTTTTTATGGTTTTGAGGCACAAACACAGCTTTTTCAACCACGTCCGATAAGTTTCGGGTCCGACATGAGCCACGAAACATGCGAGAGATTCGCAACCTGAATCGGTTTTCCATTAGAGAAAGAGAGAGAAATATTGCAGAAGAAGCAGAGAGAGGGAGAGGGATATTGGTTTACGAAGGGAGTGGTGGTATGAGGATGGTTGAGATATAAATACATGAGAAACCGAAAATGAAAGTTTATTATTAAATTAAGGGTTTTAGCGTACTCATAAATGAATCATCATACTTTTCCTCGTTTCTTTCTTGGACATGGAAAAAATTTGATGGAGGAGACGACCTCAAATCAATCATTATTTAATTATTACATTTTTTATTCATCATACATGATTAATAAATTATTATATTATATATAAATTACTCCATCAACACTTTATTTTGAATTGGACTTCCTTTGGAACGTTTAAAAGCCATTCTAGGTGCACTTTTTTTTTTTTAACTCTCCATAAAAAGTATTTTTATGATTGAATTCTAATTTTTCCCTTGTCCATTAATTTCAAGAATTTATCTTTCACATCATAATATATTTAGGAGAATAGATTTTTTTAATAATAATGTTTCCTTATGAAATTAAGATAATAAGTGAATCTTTATAATTATTAAATCCACTATTTGAAAAAAAAACTCCTATAAACACTTAGGCATTGTTTATTTGCCGAAAAATAATTTTTATAGAAAATAAATTTCTTAAAAGTATGTTAAATTTTTATCTGATAGTATTATGAAAAATGTGTTAGAAAATATTATTTAATGTTTGGCTATGTTAGAAAAAATAAGCTGAAAAATAATTTTTTAATTTTTTTTTCAAATTTATTAAAAGAAAATAGATCAAATTTGACAGATAAAAAAATTAAAGAATGATGAAATTGAAAATAAATCCTAATTTTATAAATTATTTCAAATAAAATAAGTAGTAATCAAAAGAATTGAGACCAAATCTAATAGATAGACAAATTAAAAGAGAATGAAATTGTAAAAAATAATTTGATTTCATAAATTATTTAAAATAAAATAAATAAAAATTACAAAAATAGATATCAAACTTGATAGATAAATAATACAAATTAAGAAAATGATAAGAGAAAAATAAATAACAATAAAAAAAAAATCAAACTTGGTATGAAAATCAAACTAAATCAAATTCCAATGATAAAATTAAAGAAAACAAATTTGAAACAAAATATATAGCAATCAAAAGATTAAGGACTAAGTTTGATATAATTAACAAATAATTAGATATTTTTTTATTTTTTGAAACTTCTAGAAAGTATTTTTTTGTTCAAAATTAAGAAAATATATTTTTCTTACAACCAAGTCAAATTTTTCTAATAATAAACGAAAATTATTTATCATTAAAATTAAACAAACATGTACTAATAAAGCAGCGGTCATGAACAGCCTGATTAGACAATGATTTTACGTTTTAAAAGTATTTTAAAAAAATTAAAACTTTTTTTATTTTTTTTTATTTCAAATTAATTTTTTTATGTTTTTAGTTCTTTTTATGTGCTAATATTAAAAATAAATTTTTTTAAAAAATATATATTATTTTAATATATTTTTAAATAAAAAATATTTTAAAAAATAACAAAAACACAAACTTACTCATGTATGTTCCTTCGAAAAAGTGCAGGGTCATTCAGTTATCAAATTTCATCATCTAGAGCAGCATTAGGAGTGACACATCGTTCTTTTTTCAATAGTATGGTGCGTGCTTGATGCGAAGGCACGATTGGCCTCGAACATGCTTTTTATCCTCTCTCATGGCCTTGAAATTCACACCAACTCCTCCAAAATACAATTGTGTCCTTTAGTTTGTATGCATATCAATTTTGGCACTCATTCTTTTAATTATTATTTGTTTTGCTTTTGATACTTTTATATTTTGGCACTCATGCATATCAATTTTTTTTAATTTCTTCCCTGAGAATTTTATTTAATTTGATTTTTGTATCCAATTTGGTTGTCATTCTTTTGATTGCTCTTTTTTGGTGTTTATCCTTTCCTTGATTTTTTTTATTTCTTCACTAGTCATTTTATTGCATTTATTTTTTGTATTCAATTTTTATCATATTATTTTTATTGTTATTTTCTTATTTTATTTAGTTTTTAATTCTATTTTGGTCCTTATTCTTGTAATTACTATTTTTTATCCTTTTGTTAATTTATGTTGTTTTCAATTTAGTCCCTAATTATTTTCTTTCATTTAGTTTTTATACCAGATTTGGTCCGCATTGTTTGGATTTTAAATTATTTTATAATTGGAAGTTATACTTTGTTATTTTTTTGTATCTACCTTTCTATGGGGTAATCTTGGTCTCATAACTCAAATTCAATTAAGTTTGTTTGTTTTTGTCCTTTTATTAAAAATTGATTTTTTTCTCAAGTTCGTCATTTGACATTTTAGTTATTAGGCTTTGAACTTCATTATTTGTTTTATTTTATTTTATTGGGTTATCTCGATCTCATGTCCCAATTAATAGGTTAGTCGAGTTAACTCGGGTTGACTCAGAGTTTTTCCTCGATGGTTTTTTTAAAATTAATTTTTTTTCAATTTCATCCTTTTGGTATTAATTATTGATCATTGAGCTTTTGTGATTTTCTTACTTTTCTTTCTATGGGGTTATCCCTGGTATGGGTTAATCAAGTTGATTCGGGCTAGCTTGGTTTTTTTTTTCAATATTTTTTTTTTTAAGTTCGGTCTTCTTTGCTATGTTCTTATTTTAAAAATCTAATTTTTTTTCTCAATCTCATATTAGTGGTGGCAGGTTAGTTGAGTTAACCTGGGTTGACTAAGTTTTGTATCCTTAACCTTATTTTTATGACAATAATTTTTTTTTTAATTTCATCATTTGATATTAAATTATTGGCTCTTAAGCTTTGTCATGTTTTTCCTTTTCTTTTTGTGAGGTTATCTCCAGTGTGAATTAGTCAAGTTAACTCAGGTTAACTTGAGTTTTTTTCAATGTTTTTTTTTATTTAACTTTGATCTTTTTTGCTGATCTCATATAGCGGGTGGTTATTTAATCAAATTAACCCGGGCCGAGTTAGGTTTTTTGCTTTGAAACTATTTTTTAAAAATTGAATTCTTGGACCCCTTTTTTTTTCTAATTATGATGAGAAAATCCATCATTAATTTCAATATTTATATAATATTTTAATATTCAATAATTTAAGTACATTTATATTTGTTTTATCATTTGTAAATCTTAATTCCTCAATATATGAAAAAATAAATTATAGCAACAATTAATTGAAGGATAGGAACAAAAGAAAAATTTAACGCAATAAATGTAAATTTTATAAAAGTATTTCAAAGTTCATTTTTAAGTCATAAATAAATAATGTCTTCAAATGATATTCAACTTAACATTTGACACTCTAAATTATGATAATAAACAAATCAATATTCACATCATCAATCCTATGCATCGCGGCGGGCCTTTTACTATATCTTTTTGGTCATATTTTTTGTATAGACACGCGCGCGCACACACACACTCACTAATAGGCCATCCAGTTTGTTTTTTTCTTGCTCCTTATTAAGAGTTTAGAGCAATGTAACAAGGTGCTTCAGGTTTTTTCTAGGAGTTTCACTGTTCATTTAAAAAATAAAGAATCTTAATTTTTTCTTTTCATTTTTAATTTATTTTCTCTCTCCTTTCTAGGAGTTTCACTGTTCATTTAAAAAATAAATACATTTTTCATTCGTTGTTTTTCATTCGTTTAAAAGTTTCTTTTATTTTTAATTCTTTAATTTTAAGAAAGGAGAGAGAAAGTCGCTACAAAAAATGAAAGAGAGAGAAAGTCACTACAAAACAATAAGTTAGTTGTCACGATTTTGACAACTAAAATGGCCAAGTTTAGTGTCGAACGGTTCCATTAAAAAAGAGGACTTTGATGGTGATGTGTTTTTCCTATAAACATGCTTAAAAAAAGATCAAGTTTCATTTTGATTTTTTGATTCAGTTGATTTTAGTTTTTTATGTGATTTTAGGGTGTTTCGAGGTTAATAAGTGGCTTAGGGAGTTTTTGTGTTGTTTATTAGGTATTTTTGGGTGAAAGTAGTTTGAAAAATAGATTTTGAACAAAAAGAACCCTACCCCCTCTTACTTTCTCAGCCACTATAGTGGTGGCCGGATTCTAACCTGGGTAGCACTAAGCCGACATGATTTTTCTTTAAATATGCCACCTGCCCGTTATAAGGAAAAAAAATGGCTCAAGTGATGCGAATCTCATGGATATAAAGATCTAGAAACCCACAAGTAATATTGATATAATCTCAGAAAGCCAAAAATCAAATTTGATATATGAGTGTGTGACAATGATTATATGAACCAAAACACCAACACTATTAGGATGAACCTCCACTTAACAATTGGCAAATCACAAAAAAATAAAGTATACGGAAGAACAAAGTCAGCTATACTTTGATAAGTTTAATTGTTTTTTGTTCTAGTAAAGAAAAAAAGTTTTACATCACACAAAACACAAGTTTATTCAAAATATCATGGCTTAAAAACAAAAACATAAGTACAAGCTAAATAACCCTATTGATATTAGGTAAAAACATCATAAACAAGTTTGGAAAAATAATAAAATAGAAAAAAAAATGCTAAATCAACTAGAAAACTAATACAAATCTTGCGTAGTAGTTTCTAAATCTTATCAAAATTTCTTCCTAATGTCTGATTAACTTGAGATTTTAAATGGATATAAAACAAGACCTCTAAAAGTTTTTGGCTAAATTCCAGCTCAGTTTAATAATCAGATTAAAAATTATGCATGTTTTAACAAAACTATGTATTAGAAAAAATCAACACAAAACCGACTTTAACTCTCCTAAATATGCGTGGAAATCTTTGTAATAGTAGTTGCCCCTTAGTCTTCTTGTAGAATTTGAAAAACTACCAAAATTAGCTGCCGAATATCTTTGCATTATTAAGAAAAGAATCATCTCCAAATAGAAAGTCCACAAGTCAAAAGACAACAAATAACAAAATTCATAATGCATCTTCTAACTTGTATCGTGATTCTTTTCAAAACTTTGATTGACTTAAAATTTTAACATAATGTAAAACAATATGTTTGGAAACTCTTGATAAAATCTTACTCTGATCCAACAATAAGATTGAGAGTTATGTTTCATAGCGTAAAACTAGAAAATAGATACAATTATAATAGAATGCAAATTTCTTTGCTCAACCTTTTTTTGGATCGTATCACCAAACATGCATGCCTGAGCTTTTTTTCTTAAGGCCCTAAAGCACTGGACCACCCAGGCCTGCGCACCTTGTATAGTTTTTTTTTTTTAATTTTATTCTTCAACATTGATTTTTTTTTAATTAGTTTTTTTTTCAATTTTATCCTTTAATATTTTTTTTTTATTTTGAATTGGTCTTCAATTTTATATCATATAATTAAATAAAAATTATTATTGAATTCATTGGGTTTGATGAGTTAACCCAAGTTGATCAAATATTTTGTTATTTTAATATTTTAAAAAATAAAAATATCAAATTTTATTTAAAAAACCGTTTTTTTTTATCCTTTAATTTTTTTTTCTTATGTTTAAAAATCTTTTAGTCTAATCTACAGCTTAGCGTGGGAAGTATGTCAATTAATTGTGTTCAAGCTGTGAAGCATCGACCTGCTGTTTTATAATATCCTACAGCTACCATGGAGGAGGAGCGCTTTTTATCTTTCTTTTCGTTTTCTTCCACCATTTCATAATCTAAAAAAGAAGAAAGAAAAGGACTGATAGCTTTGACATGTAAGGCTTAGTTAGGACAATGATCCTTTCTTTCCTATTTGTAGATAAATTTGTCTGTCAAGCTGGTTTTGGCCAGTCCTTCACTTCCCTGTGATTTCTTTTACGTTAAAATTGAAAGGGACGTTGTGCATGTGAAGCATTGGAAGGGAGGGGTTGCTAGGCAGTGCTTATAATTTGTTTTGTACACTTTATATCACCTGCTCTGTATGTATTCATTATTCAGACAGATTCCACGTTCATTCCATCAGATCATATAGTTGGCAAATCTTGCAATTACAAAAAGAAAACAAAAGGCATCAAGAGGAACCCAGAATCCTCCTCTCAAAATTCAAACATAAAAGGGGAGGGGAAATTGTGGGTGGGAAGAAAGAGAGAGAGTTTTGAAATGTGAGATTCAGGGTGCAGGGATGACAAAGGTAGCATTGTCACCTTTTCCATGTTTCTTGCTGGAAAATGGTATGGTACACATTCTTTATGTTTAAATCCAAGTTAAATTGTATTGCTTTGTCAACATGCTATTGGCTGGCCTGAACGTTTTTTCACTGCGTAAAAGACAAATGAAGTGCTCTAAGTCTTTGGCTGCATCTAGAAAATGAATCTAAAGAGAGAGGACTCCCGTCTCTGTTAACGGCTTATAAAGCCCTTAAATCCTCTTTTTTTGCCAAGAGCATCTCAAAGCCTGAGAAGTTTCCAACAGCACAAAAACACATCAAAGGCACCAAAAGCTAACAGACAGTTTTGGGCAAGTTGGATTTAGCTTTTCAAAGTACGAAATGAGCTCTGTGACAACAGGAAACTACTGCATTGACTTAGATTTCTTGAGCCTACTCTTGCTGTGGTTATGACTAGAAAGACTCTGAAAATTTCGATTGGACTTTAGTGTTTGACAAATTTAATTGACCTCTGATTACTTCGGGCTTGTGCATGTCCCTCTTTATGTGTGCTTGTCTTTTTACATTTGGCTGATAACATGTGTCAAAATTGTTAATTCACCATAATTATCTTTCCAAGTCCTTTAACCTTGGTAACTTCCCTCTTAGGTCACAGAAATAATATTGTTAACAAAAAGATCTGTACTGCATGTCCCAGTGAGACGTTTGGGCAATTAGTAATGGATGGTGATAGTTAACAAAAATTAGCAATAATAAAAATAAAAATAATCCTAGCCGTTGAGCTAGATTTCCTGTCCTTCAAAGCCTAGCCCCTCCCAATAGTTAGCTATTTGGTGTGTAAATGACTCATACCGCGTGGTCTCATATCCATGCCCTGTGCACACATCTCAATGTATTTTTAGTTTTAAAAAATCAGATTTAGAGCAACACATCATTAATTGGTACACACCTTCAAACCACTCAGTAATGATGCTCTTGGAACACAAAAATTTTCCATGCAGTCATTTCCTGCTACATGTCACCCTTAAAGGCACCAACTGACCACCCACATCTTCAGCAATGATGCACCAACCCACTAGAACCAATGACAAACATTTACCTTCCACCAGCGGCACTCATTTCTCTTCACTCTCCATGAAACAAGTTCATATAATCGGGGTATATAAATAACTTAAGTCATTTGGTAAGTCAAGAAGATTTGGCCACCACAAATTCATTTAAGACATTCAACAATTCATTCAAGAACACCATTCAGAACAAAATTATGTAAGAATTCATCCCTTTTTAATTATTATCTACAATTAATTCCTACCCAAACTCAATTTTTACTGCTTTTTGAAACTCGATTCGAACTCTCTCAGGTCATTTTCCATGCAATTTCATTTATTTTCAAAAGAAAGAACGCCAGTGGCAATTCTAACATATATGACTCCCTCTAACGTAACTTTAAGCCATATCTTTCAGTGTTGGTCGCGTGCAAATATGATGCAGGACTAATATTTGCACCCATTTTACAAGCTACCCCCAACATTTTTGCAAGATAATTAATAAGACCCCTCTTACGCTGTAATTGTTAGGCCTACTGGCTCTCAAACTCCGGCCTGTCAAGGACTTACCTCTTCATGTGAGTTTGGTAAAATAAAGATGAGATAATAAACCATACGGTGAAAGATAGAAAGGTAAGCATGTTATCTTTCTTTATACACACACAGAGAGAGAGAGAGAGAGAGAGAGAACAGATGCACCATTCTTTGATCTGGAAAGACTCATAGCAAGGTTGAAGTTTATCATTTTTTTCAAAGGCAGCTATTATAACGTATTGTATGTAAACATAAATATATCATCAAGAAGTCTGTTATAGGTGAGATTCAAATTGTAGACCTCATGAGAGTGAGCGTTTTATGAGAAGATTTTATTAAAAAAAAAAGGGGATGAAAAGTTCAAACTAATTGATCATACACACTATATTTATCCCATTTCTCTTCCATCGTCAATGCCTGCTTCCGCATTCTTATACTCGAAGAGAGCCCCAATCTCTTCTAAGGTCTTCCCTTTTGTCTCCGGCATAAAGACATAAAAGAACACCGTGGCCACTACCATTATTCCAGAAAGCACAAAAAACATTCCTCCGAATGTTATCTTCTTTGAAATGGTTAAAAATGTCATAGACATAACTCCGCTGACCAGAATGTTAACAGATATGGCCAGGCCCGAACCTTGAGCCCGTAATCTCAGTGGAAATATCTCCGACGAGTAGACCCATGTGATTGGCCCAAGCCACGACGCATAACACGATAGCCCACATAGGCTTGCTGTTGGAATGCTCGAGAAACTTAGAGCCCATTCCCAAAACAGCCAACGACAACGCCATTCCAGCTGAGCCCAACAACAAAAGAGGCCGCCTACCAAACCGGTCCAGAAAAAGAGCTGAGAACAAAACGAAAGAAGTTTTGGCAGATCCCATGATGACATTAACACCAAAGAGCATTTTCTTGCTGTGAATTCCTGCATCCTTGAACACTTCTGGGCAGTAATATATAACAGCGTCATTGCCTGAAGCTTGCATGAAGAAATTAATCCCTAGAGCAGCAATAAGCATTCGGCAAACAGGCCGAGAAGGTCTCAACAGTAGTTCCTTATAAACCCCATGCCCATGCCATTTAGCACTTGAAGAATCTAAATGATCTGATGAAGCTGCTTTTGTTATTTCACTGAGTCTGAAATCAGCTTCTTGTATTGTATCAGATATTTTAATCAAGACCTGCTTTGCATCGTCCAACCTACCTTGCATTGCAAGCCAACGAGGGGATTCAGGCATTGCTATAACACCACAGCCAATTAACAACGAAGGTATAGCAGCAAGACCCAACATTAGCCTCCAGTTAATATGCTGTGGGAGACCTGATAACGCATAGTTAACAATGTAACCAAGGAGAATGCCAAAAACAATGAAAACCTCAGGAAGGGAGGTAAGAAAGCCGCGTGCCATTGCCGGGGAGATCTCAGCGGAGTAGACCGGAGCAATCATGAGGGAATATCCAACCCCGACACCGGCAATGACACGGCCGGCCATGAGGAATGGGAAGGATGGTGCCAAGCCCATTAGAAGTGCACCGATTAAAAATGTTGTGGCTGCTAAGACTATGGTATAACGCCTGCCTATATAATCTGAGGTTTTTCCTGAAGCCAGTGAGCCTATTAATGAAGAAACATTTAGAACACCAACCAATATCTCTACCTGAGTAGATGAGATTTCTAGGTTTTCTTTGATAAAGAGCACTGCACCACTCATCACACCGATATCTGCAAGTAGAAATTTAACCCAACCAACATTAATTGATTTAATTACATTAATTGCTAGTTAGTGTACTAGTATAATATTTTGAAAAGGGTAATTCAGGTTGTTGCTGTAATTGATTCAGTGCTTTGATGCACGTACCGTTTGGGAACGGTACATCAACAAGAAATGACAGAAAGGTGAAATTGGGCTTACCATAGCCTAATAAGATGGAGTTTGTACGTAGAGGCCAGAAGAGCACAAGCAAGAGCATGGTTGTTGAGACGGTGAGGCTTAATACTTGTAGGACTATGAACTCCCACCGGTGAAATGGCTTCTTGGGCTTGAGCAAGTTCAGTGTCAGCCATATGTTGATTTCCTTGTCTGCTCCGTTTTCGTCTTCGTCCAAGGACTAATGTTAAATCTGAAGGGACCACCAGTTTCTATGGGAGAATATAGAGGGTGAAAGTAGGAAGTAGGTGAAAAGATAGGAGTTTGTTGGTTCTAGGATTCCAGAACGCAGGTAAACCACACTACAAACGCACAGGTCAGGCTGGCAGTGGCCCAAATACTATACTGGGCGGCGCGGAGTACTGTAGCTCGGTTTGGATAACTAGATTTTCACGGTGGCATGGCGGGCACTATCACCATGCATCTACTCTTCCCAGTTAATTATAAGATTTTTACTTTGTTCTTTGTCCTAAAGTTCTTGTTGACCACTCCTTTATCAAAAATATATGCTGTTGGTGTTATTGTAAACTCAACTGCATGTTTTTTTTTTCTTTTAGAGAAAAATCAAAATAGTGAGGACTAAAGAAAAATTAAGAAGTAAATGTCAGTCAAGCAACTATATTATATATTTTCAAATATAAAAGTGTTCATAAATCAAGGATTAAAGACGAATTTACTCTTACAGATGTTGATTGATAGAAGGCAAACTTTCGCCGCTTTACTCTACGCGGTGGTGCTTCCTCTGGATGGGCACAATAATTGCACATGAATTTGTTTAGTTGAGAGTTAAGCATTGGACAAATAAAGTCGCAGGGACTGTGTTCCTGTTACTATAAGATTTCATTCTTCACAAAATACTGCGGAATTCAACCGTGTTTTCCTTTTTATTATCCTTTATTTTTTAATTTTATCTTTAATAGATTTAATAATTTATTTTTTATAGGACTATTGTTAATTTTGAGTAAATGCTCGATATTATGAAAAAAAATTCACTTTTATTGTTTGTGAAAAATTAAAAATGAAAGGACTAAAATTAACAATAAAATATAAATTAAGCTTTTTTTGACTATTCACTCAATACTTTTTTGAAAAGTTTTCCTTCCAGGTCCCACACATGTCTAGCCTTCTTTCTTATGCGTCAACCCAACCAGCCAACTTGGCTTATGGTCGTAGGCTCTATTTATGGAGGCCTTTATTGTTCTCCTCATTTTTAATTTGAATTCATTCAAAATTAAATTATTAAAAATGTTTGTGGGATAGTATTTATAAAATATTGTTTGGTTTTTACTTTCTTTCAGATATAGATTATATCATTCTTTTTTTATAATATCAACAATTGTTGTTTTTGTATAGCTCTTCGTGGTTTTTTTTTAATAATTTTTTAATTTATTTGTTGTTTTTCTTACACATGTCTATTTTTATTAGTTAAAAAAAATAGATTCCAAAAATTTCTCCTTGCCAATGCACATACAATTTATTGTTTTTATATTTTCAATACATTTAAGTCTAGATTATCAATTCATAGTTTTTGCTTATTAAAGCTTGCTTTTATGATTATGATAAATTGTTGTCTAAAACTATTATTCTGGTGAAATTCCAAAAAAAAAGTAGCACATTAATAAGATAATGAGGTTTTAATTGAAAAAATATATTTTTTATTCTTATTTCAAATCATCTAGATTTGTTTTACATTTATTCTAATTGCTTTCGATTTCTATTGTATTAAGAACCCAAGAGAAAAAAAATATTTTTTTATTGAAAAAAATATATTAATAAGAAAAGGATGAATTATACTAGAAAATTGTTTTCTTTTTTAAATGAGTTGGAATAATTATTTATTTTTACAAAAAACAAGTTTATTGCACTATAATTAAGAAAACAAATTGGATGTGTTCACCGCGTGAGATGATCAGATATCTTAATATGTGTTTTTGTCTTTACTCATTGACTTAATCTTTGGTTGGCGTTAACAATTTCTTAATATTTATTAACACATATAATTCTTAATTTATCTTATTAATCACATACATCAACTTTTGATTTGCAATTAAAACTTTTCATGGTGGTGTAAAACAGGTTGACAACACCTATATATATATATATATATATTTTGTTTTGCATTGAAAAAAAAATGATTTGCCCTGTATACCCTTAATTATTGGTTAGTTTAAACTAAACTCCTCATTCCACTCATATGTTTCAACAAAAAGCTATATCGGTCTTAGATCGTGCCCAAGCATCGCAGCCTATAAAATAAACTATTGTTAATTAAATATTTTCATATAAAACAACAAAATCTTACCATCCACTTTGCATGAGAAATAAACGGAAAGGATCCATCAGTATGTATTGTAATGAACCATGAATCTTCTTGATTCGGTTCTTCGCACCAAACTGCGATCGCCACAAGAAACACTTATAAATTACGTGTTGGATATAAGCATCTAAAATACCCTTCGAGATGTATGGAGGTCTGGAATCCCTCCACACTCCCATGTCTTCCCAGCCTAGAAGACCTTTATTTTTTTTTTGCATATTTCTTTGATTTTTTATGGGCCTCGTACTAGAAATCATGCAATTTGGTTCATAGAAAACAATTATCGGTTAAGATTATGAAAATGAAATTTTAACCTTTTATATATATATATATATATATATATATATATATATATATCACAATTTGAATTCAATCTTATCTAATAATGATGTGATTCTCCCATACTCTTCTGGAAATGTCGTTGTCAGCCTACTCCCAATAAAAAATTTCTTTACTCGTAAATTTTATAAAATAATTAGTTTATTAAAATTAAAAAACTAACTGAATTAAATATTTTTTAAAAAATATTTATAAATATACTAATCTTGAACTTTTCGAACCAAGTATTAATCATAAGCTTGCATTTAGAATTTTTGGAAACCCCACTCCATTGAAACAAAGGCACGTCCATTGATAATTTCATTGTCGATGTTATCGTGTGAGCATCCTCCACATCTGTAAACTTGAAATTTCATTCATTCATTGAAATTAATTATTCATAAATTATCCATTTTTGTTGATATTTTTAACCATACAGGAAAGGAAAACAAACTCACATGTTGTGCTCAAGCTTCCACTGAGCAACATACTTTCTATTGTATACATCCTACTCAGAAGGGACATAGTTCGTCGATATTTTCATTTATAATTTTTAGTGGCAAAGTTCTATAATGTTTTTCTAACTCTTTGGAACTCTCTGAGGGACTTAGTCCATTGATAATTCTATTGGTATTTTATATTCCATCAGTATTTCTATCAGTATAAAATAGTAACTTTATACACAACAATAAACAATTTTTCTCCTCTTTTATCTTCTCTTCAACACTTTCTTACCAAAGACCCCTTGTATGCAAGCATGAGAGTTAAGTTTATAGGTATAAACTAGAGAGAAAAGGACACTATTATAAAGAGGAAGAGTGGAAGAAGTCGTGAGGAAAATTGGAGCTAAAAATCAAATAAGAAAAAAGGCCTAGGCTTACTCAAGTCAATTTGAAGACATTCTTGGTAAATATTAATCTAAAACCCTAAATGTTTAACCTAGAGGAGAACCCTAATGTTGAACAACTAAAGTAGAGGATAAATAACTTAGAAACAAGTAAAAATTATGAAGAAATGATGAAGATAAATGGGTGTTGAAGAGGCCTAATGTTTCGACCACATAGGAGAGTTTTCAAATGTGATTTTTTGAATATGCATGTTGAAGATTAAGACCATTAAACATAATTATGATGATTTCTTAATGAAATGAACAATCAAAAGATGTTTTGATTTGAATTTCCTTAATATTGAAGTGTTCGAATAAATGACTATAATTAGTATGAATAAGTTACACTAATATGTGAGCTTGAGAACACATATTAAATTGAGAAAGAAAAACTAGGAAAGATGTGTGGCAATTTAAAGGTGATGTTTTGGCCAAAATAAAGAAAATTTAGAAGAGGAACTTTAAATGTGTAATTTTACATCAAATTATATTGAATACCTTATTTTAAAAGATAATGATTAGAGTTAAGTTTTGTATATTTAAATGTTATAAATTGAATGGAATTGGTTAATGTTATGGATAAATTATAAGGAGTGTATGAAAGAGTAACATGTTATACAAAAGGAAAGAGTAGGGGAGAAGAAGAAGACTTCTTGGAAATGAAGTCTTGGTTTTGGCTATGTTAAGGAAGAGTAAGGAAGATACTCTTCACAATAGTGAACTAGAACAATTGTGTATAATCTAGACTATCATATATGAATATGAGTTTTAATCTTAGAAATTATCACTTGGAAAACATAAATTTTACTTGTACATAATCAAGTTAAATAATATATAGAGAAGTCTTGAAATAATATAAAGATGTGGATTTATGTATACATGTTTGAAAAATGTTGAAATAGATACCTAGAAAACATGGCCTATAATCCAGCCAATCATGCAGATGGTGGGGAAAAAAACTTTTTATGATGTATTAAATGTTACACTTGCATGTAGCTAGAGAAAAGTAAACATAAATAGGTGAGTAAAGTTCATCTAGAGAAAGGCAAATATAAAGAGGGTTGAAAATTACACAATAAATAAAGTATTATGGTAGATGTCATACCAACATGAATGCATGAAATATTTTCAAGAAAATACCTAGAAGGATGTGTCCGTGTTGAATTTGACCAAATGAGAGAATATGGAGGGAAAATAATTCAATAAGTACAAATTGGTATAAAGAAATGGGTGGTGTAAATGTATTATTATATGTTTTGGTATGAACATGAATATGTGAAAATGGTTCTAAATAATGGGTTGACACATTTTATACTAAGATGTTAGTACATCAAACATATATTATATTCTGTTACTAATGCCCTTAAAGGGAAGTAACTCGGATGGTTAAGTAAGTAGTGGATATTAATCAAACTTAATTATATAATGATGCTTTAAATCTTAACTTATATTTTAAACTAAACCTTTTCATTTATGCAAGTTAAAGACTAAAGTTATGCAATATTTATTTCTTGTAATACCTTCAATGCATATTGATCTTTGGCATGCATATGTTTGCATGACTAAAAAGTATTGTTTGAATTATACAACAAATTAATTATTAGTTTGAGATTTAAATCCTTTCATATTTTTAAAATATATAACCGATAAGTAGTGTTGAATATATAAGGAATTGCATAATGATTTCAGTACTCGAAGGTTGTTTCTTCATAAATAGGAATCCAATAAAAAAAAAAAACGAAACTATGGTTTTAATATTTTTATGAACTAATACAATTTTCCTTCTCGTTCGACCTTATAATTTTATTTAATTTAGGTTGTTAAAATAATTTGATAATTTGTGTCTATATATATATATATATATATAAACACATATTGTTTTAACAGCCAAAATTAAATCAGTAAATTACCAACGCCATTCTCCTCATAGCCTAAACTGCATAGGGTTTTTATTTCCTGTTAGAAGTAGACTGGAAGGTGATTTCATTCTCAATTCGCAGGCAATACTACCCATAATCCAAACTGTAATCTGGGCTGTTATGAATTAATAATTTTGTCATTTCCATAGACTTTATCTTCAAAGAGAACCCTAATCTCTTCCAAGGTCTTTCCTTTCGTTTCAGGCAAACAGAAATAAAAGAAAACACCGCCCGCTGCTATAATTCCAGCAAGTGCAAAAAACATGCCTCCAAATGTTTACATGCTTTTGAAACGTCATGGCCGTGATCCCACCTACCAACCTGTTCACGGATATTGCCAAGCTTGAACCTTGCGCCCTTAACCTTGTCGGAAATATCTCTGATGAGGAGACCCATGTAATCGGCATCAGCCCCATTGAAAAGAAGGAGGATGCAGCAGCACATACGGCTGCTACACACAATGCAATGGCCCATAAAGCCTTACTGTTTGACTGCTCAAGATACTTTGAGAGCAGACCCAACCCAAGTAATGAAATGGCCATTCCTCTTGAGCCCAGCTACAAGAGGGGCCGCCTTCCATACCTGTATAAAGCGGTCCCTCTTGTTGATAGCGAGCGATTTTTTTAATCGCTTCCTCTCACAGATATATCCTTTTTGTTTTCTGTGCATCGCTGTGAGACCAGTGGCCAAAATATGTATAATGACAACAATTACATATAAATGTCGCACATCATTATTGCAGCTAAACACTCCTGAGATTCATAAAAGCTTAGATGTTAAGGCGCGTTGGATTGTATAGTTTGGTTCAATTTATGTTTTTATTTTAATAATATATTTGAAGATATCTGTTTAATTAATACATGTTATAGTTTTGGATGGATTACTTTATCTGAGAATCTATTATTTATTTATTAAAATATTTACTTAATGCCTCTCAGAAACGTTGGAGAATAATTCATATCTGGATAGGCTTGGGTTAAAATGTCCTAAAGATGTTTTGCACAGATGTTTCGACATCCTAAGGATGCACCCATATTTAGCCTCTAGAAACGAAGAAGGAAGATGAATCCAAAGAAAGAAAGTTGGGTATTTATATGTCAACTTATCAAAATCATTTCCATCCTTGTTCCTGTGAGATTGCTTTCCTTAATTAATGGTCATTACCTTCCATAGAGCAGCATCAAAAAGAATATCTGATAAACTTCTTAGGCAGCCATGATGTCATGGGTCTGTTAGGACGTGGTTAGGTGATCTGGACGTGATTCTTGGAAACATGGGGTTGTTATGCAGTTAATTATTTGGCTGTTATGTTAGAAGGTTTTACGGAGTCGTTATTAGTTTTGGATTGTTAAGGTGACCTGAACGTGGGTCTTAGAAAAATAAAACTGTTATGTAGTTAATTATTTGGGAGTGATGTTAGAGTATGTTACAGAGTAGTATTAATTATGGGTTGTTAATTGTTGTTTAATTTCAGTAATTGTTATATTATTTAAGTTGTGAGATTGAATAAAAAGGTATGCAGAATTTTATCCATACAGAGAACTAGGATTATTCTTTACTGATTAGCATCTTATAAGTGGTATCAGAGCCATTTAATCCATGGCTGATGGGCACAATACATGTTATTCACAACTGGCGGAATCTTTGGCTTCCGTTAGGCAAACTCAAGAAATGCAACGCCAAAATCAGGAAGCCTTGCAATAGGCAATTGAAGGCTTGACGAACCAATTACAACTGGTCGTTGCTAATGTGGACACCTTGGTCCATACCCACAGGAATCAGACAGAGGATACTCCATCTGGGTCAAGGTCCCATACACAAAATCCTTTATTTGAAGAACAGGATGGCATTCAAACACGGGATATTCGTCTCGACTTTTCTAAGTTTAATGGTGAAGAACCCAATGGTTGGATTTATCACGCTAATCAATTTTTTACTTATCATCAAACCAACCATCATCATCGAGTCCTCTTGGCTTCTTTTCACATGGAGGGTCAAGCCCTCACTTGGTTTCAGGATTTAGAGGCCTCGGGTAGCATCACTAGTTGGGATGGTTTCACACAATCCTTACTTACCAGGTTTGGCCCTTCCATTTTGGATGATCTAATGGAGACTCTTACAAGGCTACGTCAAACCACAACTATGGAGGCTTACAAGTCCCAATTTGAGATCTGATCTAATCAACTTAAAGGGTTGGCAGAACCATACAAGCTCAGTTGTTTTTTAAGTGGCTTACAAGAGGATATTCGTTTCATGGTTCACATGTTAAATCCCTCTAACCTCACAGTGGCTTTTGGTATGGCAAAAATACAGGAGGAAAATGTGGCTGCTTTCAGGCGGAGTTCACGGTTGGGATCTACTTCCCCACGCCCATTTCCTAACTCCCCTACATCAGATATGAAGGCACTTGTTCCAATCCAACATTTGTCCCCAGTACAAATGAAAGAGAGGAGAGCAACGAGATTATGTTACAATTGTGATGAAAAGTGAGGGCCGGGCCACAAATGCAAATCAGCTCGTTTGTTTATAATGGAATGTGAGGATTTGGAGGGGAAGAGCTGCAACCAAGGTTGTTAAAATCGCGAGTTGACTCTTAAAATCTTACGATTTTACGAGTCAACATGTATATAACATGTCAAATCGGGTTAAACTCGAAATCGGTCAAACTCAGTCAAAATCGGTCAAACTTGGTTAAAATCGGTAAAATCGGACCGATTTTACGAGTTTGACCGATTTCGAGTTTTAACCCGCAAAAGTTAAAAATTTTACTGCCTCCCTGTCCGAGTCCCCTGGCATGTTTTACAGGGCATTACACCCACATAAGTTTCCTTGATGAATGGGGAGCAGTTTGGAAGGGCTATGAATCAAGACAAGCAGGGTTTAATATTACATTTACTTCCACCTGATGCATTTTGCATTTCTACTCTTGAAACTGACCCCTTCTTTGCTAATTTACTTGACTAATTCCAAGAAGTTTTTGGTGAACCCACCGGACTTCCACCAAATCGTGACCACAATCATAATATTATTCTCCAACCAGGGGCTAAACCAGTATGTGTTGGACCATATCGCTACCCCTATTTTAAAAAAACTGAAATTGAAAAAATTGTTAATGACATGTTTAGTTCGGGTATCATTCGACCTGGTCATAATCCTTTTTCTTCTCCGGTTCTTTTAGTTTGTAAACAGGATGGTAGTTGATGTCTTTGTGTTGATTATAGAACCTTAAATAAAAACACCATTAAGGCCACATTTCCTATTTCAATTGTGGATGAACTTCTGGATGAGTTGTATGGGGCAACTATCTTCAGTAAATTAGACTTACGTTCCAGTTATCATCAAATTCGAGTTAACTCTGAGGATATCCCAAAAACTGCTTTCCGCACTCATGAAGGCCATTACAAATTTCTCGTAATGCCTTTTGGCCTTACGAATGATCCAACCACTTTTCAATCTCTCATGAATCATATTTTTAAGCCCTTCTTGAGAAAATTTGTGCTAGTTTTTTTTGATGACATTCTTATTTATAGCATAAATTTGGAAGAGCATCAACACCATTTAACATTGGTATCGAATATTTTAAAACATCATTAGCTTTTTGCAAAAAAAACCTAAGTGTTCCTTTGGTTGTCAAGAGATTGAATATCTTGGTCATTTAATCTCTAAAAATGGAGTTCGGGTTGATCCTAAAAAAATTGAATCTATGTTAAATTGACCTTTTCTTTCCACCCTTAAATCCTTAAGGGGATTTCTTGGTCTAACTGAGTATTATCATAAATTCATCAAAAGGTTATGGTTCTATTACCGCTCCTTTAACTTCTTTACTCTGAAAAAATTCCTTTGAGTGGACCCTTACAGCCAAAGAAGCTTTCACTACCCTTAAGAATGTCGTGACCAACCCCCTATCTTAATTCTTCTTGACTTTACTAAACCCTTTATTATTCAATGTGATGTGTCTGGTTGTGGTGTAGGTGCTGTTTTGATGCAGCAAGAAAGATCCATTGCCTTTATGAGTCATGCCATTCATAGGAAGGCCTTGCACCTCTCTATATATGAAAAGGAGCTTATGGCCTTGGTTTTGGCAGTCAAGAAGTGGTGTTATTATGTTTTGGGGCAAACTTTTCGAGTGCAGACAGACCATCAAAGTCTTAAGTACCTACTTGAGCTAAAAGTAGGGACACCCAAACAACAAAAATGGCTAATTAAATTGTTAAGCTTTGATTTTTTGGTGGAATACAAGAAAGGTAAAGAAAATTTGGTCGTTGATGCCTTGTCCAGGAAATTTGACAATGCACCAGTAATGCTGACTGCCTTGCCATTCCCTTCTAATAACTGGATTTTAAAATTACAGGACTCCTATTTAGAGGATCCCAAATTACAAAAACTAATTTCTGATTTTGCAGGACACAGTCTGGATGAGACCAAATATGACATGAAGGATGGGTTGTTATTTTACAGGGGCAGACTGTATATTAGTGATTCTACTGCTCTCAAGAATCAGTTGCTCCACTTATCTCATGGAAGCCCTCAGGTTGGCCATTCAGGATTCCATAAAACTCTCTCTTGGGCTAGAGCTAATTTTATTGGATGGTCATGAAGGCTGACATTAAGAATTTCATTAAAGAGTGATATTTGCCAACGCAATAAAAATGAGACCATCCACCCCGTAGGTCTTCTCCAACCTTTGCTTATTCCTACAAAGGTATGGGTGAATATCTCCTTAGACTTTATTGAAGGGTTGCCTCTTTCTAATGGGTTCAATGTGATTTTGCTTGTGGTTGATAGATTGAGTAAAGTATGCACATTTCATCTCAGTTGCGCATTCTTATACAGCCACTAAAATTGCACAGATTTTTATTGCCAATATTTTTAAACTACATGGAATGCCTAGCTCTATTGTTAGTGACAGAGACCGTGACAGAGACCCTGTGTTCACTAGCTTATTTTGAAAAGAGCTGTTTAAATTGCATGAGACTGAGCTCAAATTTTCATCGGCTTATCATCCCTAAATGGATGGTCAAAAAGAGATTGTGAATAAATGTGTGGAGTAGTATTTACGATGTTTTTCTGGGGATAAACTAAAGGAGTGGTCACGTTGGTTGCCTCTTGTAGAATGGTATATAATACCAACATTCATGCTTCTACTAAACTTTCACCATTTGAGGCAGTTTACGGATACCCACCCCCATCTTTGTTGGCTCATTCGCTAGGGACAGCTGCAATTCAATCTGTGAAAGACACCCTGAGGAGCTGGGATCAGATCTTGCGCCGATTACGTGGGAACCTACAGGTGGCCCAAGAGAGGATGAAGCGTTTTGCAGATTTAAAACGTATTGAACGACATTTTGAAATAGGAGACTGGGTCTACCTTCGTCTCCAGCCATATAAACAACATTCGGTTGTGCAGCGCAAAAATCTCAAGCTTTCTCCCAAATTTTATGGACCCTATCAGATTGCAGAGCGAATTGGTGGTGTTGCTTATCGTTTGGACCTTTCCTCCACCTCCCTCCTTCATCCTGTGTTTCATGTTTTGATTTTGAAGAAGAAGCTGGGTGCTTGAAATATGCTAGTGACTACTATTCCTCCATTAACTGTTAGAGGTGGTCCACAAGCTGAGCCTGAAGAAATTTTACAGCGACGCCTCAAGAAGAAGAATGGACGCACCGTCAGTGAGCTGTTGGTTAAATGGAAAGGGCTGGAGATCGATGATGCCTCCTGGGTTGAATTTTATAAGCTGCAAAAAGACTTCCCTGACCTTGAGGGCAAGGTTTTCTGATGGGGGAAGGATTGTCATGGGTTTGTTAGGACGTGGCCTTAGGTGATCTGGACGTGGGTCTTGGAAACATGGGGTTGTTATGCAGTTAATTATTTGGCTGTTACGTTAGAAGGTTTTACGCAGTCATTATTAATTTTGGGTTTTTAAGGTGACCTGAACGTGGGTCTTAGGAAAACAAGACTATTATGTAGTTAATTATTTGAGAGTTATGTTAGAGTCTGTTACGGAGTAGTATTAATTATGGGTTGTTAATTGTTGCTTAATTTCAATAATTATTTTGTTATTTAAGTTGTGAGATTGAATAAAATGGTATGCAGAATTTTGTCAGTACTAGGAGGACTTAGCCCTCTCGAAGTGGCTATTCAATTATTCTTTACTGATTAGCATCTCTTACACATGAGAGCAGCATCCAGAAGAACACTGATAATTCTTAGATCCCAAGGGAGGGAATGGAAACATGATACTCGTAAGAAACTGCTAGTGATCAAACATGTCTCTGTATGTGTGTTTTTGGGTGGTCGTTGTTGTGCAGTATCCTCCATTACCTGCAACTTCTTCAAATAGGAAAGCGCCAATCCACCACAGCACTGTCCATTTATACCTGTCTCGCGCTCTTCTTAGCATTGAGAGAATCCTGGTGTCTGTTCAATAATACAAAGCCTAATCTGAAAAACGTCTACTAGTAAGTTCCAACTAAATTCCTCACTTTATTGATAAGAAAAGAAGGAATAATTATTTCATTTTATTTTGAGCAGAAAGCCTAAAAAAGTCAGTTAATTGCTTTGACCTCATAGATTGAGGTATCAAAAAAAGAGAGTAAAAGTTCAGTGGTTAAGTTGGATTTTGTTAAAAGTTCATTTTTTTTAATCTCAATTACCATATTAGAAAATCATTTAAAATCTCCATTTCCTGCTTTCATTTAAATATCATGTTTTTTATTCTTAATAAAAAATCGAATAATGAGTTCATTTATAAAAAATATAGAAGAATTTTTTCCTGAAAAAAATAAGAAATACATCAAGATTATATATAATTTTCATAAAAAATAAAATTAAACCATGCATGACTTGTGATAGTTATCTTAATTTTTTTCCTTTATATTTATGAGAGTTATTTTCTAGCTAGAACGAAAACATAGAGAGAGAGAAATCCGGTTATTAAGTTTTGGAGGGAAGCTCGTTATTTCAATACCGAACCATATTAATGGAGTATTTTTGTTTTTTTTGTTTTGTTAATATTAGTTTGTATGTACATGTTATATTGTGGGCATTCTAATCATTTTTAAATATAACAAAAATATACAGATCTTAGAAATTTTTATGGCATTAACACTAGACCAAGAATTACACTTGTTTTGAATTTTTTTTCATCAAGATAAAATTTTCTATTAACATATCTCTTATTTATTTTAGTCAATATAATGTTTTTAACTAAAAGCATTGTTTATGTTTTTTTTTTAAATATGATTGTTAAAATAAATTAATAAACAATCTCAAAATAGTATATCCATATTTTGTGTGATTAAAAACTAAAAAAAAATCATAAATGTGAAATTATGTTCAAAATCTATTTAAAATTTATAAAAATAAAAAAATATCAATCAATTCTCATGAACAATATATTATTAGTTTTATTATTTTTAGATCATATACATAATAATTGAAAAAAAATTATTAAAATTGAAATAAAAATTCATAATAACATTTAAAAACCATGTTAAGACTCAAGTGAGTGCTAAAATTTATCTGAGTTTCTAGAAAAACAAACAAAAAAGAAGAAGGAAAAAGACATCAAAGGGCTGCCTGGTGCCTAGCCACTATGTTTTATTTTTTTATTAAACAAATGAGTGATGTGTTGTTTACATTTTATTATTATTATTTTAAATATGACAAACAACAAATCATCTCTTACAACGCATAAGGACTTGGCCCAGACCTGACCCACTAGTAGCAGATCAGATACATACAATGTATATTTGGAGGCATTACTTGTATGACTGACTCTATTTTATATTTTTTTATTAATGGGTCAAAGAACCTTATTTTTTTAAAAAAGTTAGGATAGATGATAGGTTTTTTTTTTTTTTTGGATTCGAGAAAACTCCATCTCTTGGAAAGCATACTTTGTAGGTTTAAGTGAGCGAGTAAAACCCTGACTATCACAGGCTTTTATAAAAGGTGCACGCCCTGACTCAAACTCAAGACCTGTTATGCAGATCTCAAACCCTTTGCCATCACGCCACACCTTTTAGGGACGATGACAGATTATTTGTCATAATGCAAGGGCTAGATCCTACCTTGTCTTTTTTTAGATAAAAAAAATGATAAATGATAGGTTATCTATCACAGTGCAGAAAATATTTACACTTAGCGTTTAAACCCATAATCTATGGTTTGTCTCATGTGCTAACCATAGCTCTATATATATTAAGATGCTTTATGTTTATATAAACAATAAATCATGATAAGAAACCTGATTTTTTTAGACTTGTAATGGGAATTGTGAAATGTGGAGTTATGGATGACAAATAGGTACTTAAAAACCAAGTCCTGCAATATCCATATCTAAGTATAAATAGATTTTTTTCACCCGAACCTGATCAGGTATAAATCAAACCCGACTTGATCAAACTTTGAGTATCCATTGGGCACCCATACATATACTCGACCTAACCCAAACCCACCCCAAACCAAAACCATGGTGTACATTGAATAAAAAGAGTACTTGTTTCTTTTACTAAATCCACAATTTTCCCACAAATAACCTTAAATCTCTAGTTCCCGCGCATCATGATTTATCAATTAAAAATAGACATGCAAACTAGTAGTACATAACAATTAAAAGTAGAAAAGAAAAGAAGAAAAAAAAAAAACTAAGACATGAGATGACATGGGAACTACAAGCAAGAGCCATGCTACATCCTTCAAGATACGTCTTTAGAGAGAGAAAACAACCTGCTATGCAAATAATGCATCCCTATCCAGAGAAAGCATTATCTTATCAATAGGGATATGGTTGCAACACATTTCAATGACATATTAACAGCATATATTTCATTTCAATGTTCCAGAAACTAATAGAAACACAATCTCTTCCCCAAATCCCTATTGGCACCCATGGAATTATATATATGATTCGAAAAGCAGCAGCCCATATCAATTTATGTTGTTGAACTGTGAAGATGACACTACTTCTCATTTTTTAAAGTCTACTTCTTGCTATTTTACATGATTTTCTAACTTAATCTTTTACTTTCTCCTCCAACTGTTCATTTCTCAATTCACACACTCCTCAAATCAGACTTTTCATCACTAATCCCAGACTCCAAGAAGCTGTAGCATTAAAAAAAAAGGAGAGAATTACATTACTAATGGAAATTAAAGGAGAAGGAAATTACCTACAATTGAAGCAGGGGAAAACATAACCATTAGATCATCGTCAAAGAGGAGAGAGCACAATGGCAGTGACAGAAGCAACCAGAGATGAGAGAGCAAGATGGCAGTGACGAGAGAGCAAGATGGAAGGTAAGAGAGAGTGAAAGAAAAAACCCTAAACTTCATGCTTGGTATAAATATATATTTTTTAAATTTTAAGGTTATTTTATAGTTCAAGTTTATTTAGACCTAACTTTTAAGTAATACCTGAATTTTACGAGGGAAGTAAGCATGCAACACATCCACATACGTACCAAAGTGTGTGTGTATAAACTTTTCTCATTTAAGCCTTTTTTTTTTTATGTTCTTCAAAAGTAAAAATTTAATGGATTGGGTTGGAGCCAAAATTTGCTCCAGCTATATTCCACTTGCAATATTAAATCCATATCTCATCTTCGCCTCTAATCTAATATTTGAGTCAAGTGGAGGATTTTCTCTCCTTGACAGATACTTGATTTGAAATTTTTTAGAATTAATTTTATAAAAATAAAATATAATCCTAAAAGAATAGAATTTATATCATCCATGAATAATAAAATCATAAAACCCCATGGATTATATTAAGAAATAAAATTACAACTTCACAATATATATATATATATATATATATATATATATATATGGAAGCAATGCACCAATTATAACATGGTAAAAACTGAAAGAAAAGAAATTATAAATCCTATCAAATTTTAACTGACATTTACTACATCTCTATGGCAATATCAAGTACTTCCTACATTGCTTTATAACAAACAATACAACTGCATAACACTATTTGAAAAGAGCACCGATATTTATACCTGAAGTAACTTGAACGTCCCATAAGCCAAGATCAGCATGATGCCAATTCTCTGCCTGGTAATCAAAACAGTCTAATTGGAAATCAAGCGCAAGGATTCAAGCCATTTGTCGCTGAATGCACCCTAAAATGTTAAATCCTCTTGAGCGTGAACCTTTCATGCATTCTCTTTTTAGCAGCAGGATTTCTTCTACTTTCCAAACTCTCCCTGCTAGCCACCATCTCATAAAGGACACAATCATATTGTTCAAGATCCTTCTGGAGGGTCGCAAAGTATCTGCAGAGTAATTCAGGAGATGGGAGACTAAAAAACCAACTTATTACAGCTAACAGTGGTTGCAGACATCACCAATAATAATTTTATAGGTGGCTCAAGCCAAAACTTAATCCTTGCCCTTTCAAGAAGCTCCTAAAATGAGTGGATAAAGATTCAGGGGAATCCCAACAGCATAAACAAAAATGATTCTTTTAGTTACAAATACAAATAGCTGCCTAAGTATTTTCAAAGCTCAAATTTTGATCCATACAGCTAGGAAACAGACATCAGGTAAATTTGTTAGCCAGAATTGATTGTCAGGCAAGATATGTATAAGAAACCTAAAAAAAAGTGCAATGAAGAAAGCTAGAAAAATCACAATATCTATTCAAGTAGATTCATGTAAACACCCAAAAGAAAAATTGGGGACCGGAATTATATGGTCCAAGTCACCACAGAGAAAGTGAGAACTATCAGGGATCGCATCAAAGCCACACAGGATAGACAGAAGAAGTATGCTGATGTGAGGAGAAGACCTCTCGAGTTCAGTACGGGGGACCAGGTGTTCTTGAAGGTAGCCCCATGGAAGAACATGTTACGGTTTGGATTGAAAGGGAAGTTAACTCCCCGTTTCATCGGACCCTTCAAAATCTTACAGCGAGTAGGACCAGTAGCCTACAAAGTGGACTTGCCCCCATAGTTAGCCAAGGTCCATGATGTGTTCCGTGTCTCCTTGTTAAGGAAGGCTGACATGGACCCCGCTCGAGTTCTACCCCAGGTTCCAGTAGAAGTCAAGGAAGACTTAACACTGGAATTGAGGCCCATAAGGATACTAGATCAGGAAGTGAAGGAGCTACGAAGCAAAAAGATCCCCATCATCAGAATCTTATGGCGAAATGCTCAAATAGAAGAGGAAACTTGGGAGAGGGAGGCTGAGATGAGGAAAAAGTACCCTAATTAATTTGAACTACCAGGTATGGAGTATGAAACCTCCTAAATTTCGAGGACGAAATTCATATTAAGGGGGGGAGAATGTAAAAACCCAAAAGAAAATAATATATATATATATATATATATATATATATATATATAATTGATGACTCGGTTTTCGCTGCCGATTTCTACATCGGCAGCGACGCAGTTTTTGTTTAAATAATAATAATAATAATTAACTTAAGGAGCTGGGAGGTAGGGGTAAAACCGGTTTTAGATAGACCAAAACAAGGATAAGAACACATCTAAACCAACCCCCAAACAACCCACCTCATTTAATAGGGAGTATAAATACAAGGAGGAGAGAGAGGATGATCCATCCTCTTCCCAAAGTTGTCTCCAGCAGCTGCATGTCACTCTTCCTTTCCTCTTTCCCAACAGAAACCTAAACCAAACCAGTAGAGAGTGCTTTGTGAACGTGTTAGGGAAAGATGAGACCTTGAGAGAAGATTGGACAGCTGCCTAGAGGGAAAGGAAAAAAAGGGCTGGAAAACGTGAGAGGAAGAAGAAGGAGGAGAACCAGCAGGAGAAGAGAAAGAATAGTGTCAAACCTTCCTCAAACTTAGTTAGATTCGAAAGGTATGGGTCATGAAACTCCCTTCCTCTTCTCCTTAAGATCAGAAACGAAAATGAAGAAGAAAACCCTAAGAAAATTAACCTAAGACCTAAGCTAGCTGTGAAGGAAACTGAAATTAACTAGGAGGACAAGGAAATAAAAATGAAATGAGGCCAATTTCAGAACATCTAACAAAGAAAAATGAATAAAATGGAAATAACAAATCATGGTAGAGGGCTGGCTTTAACTATGGGGCTGGCCAACATGCATGTGTGTGTTCTGCTGCGATTTGTTAAAGGATTATGTGCTGAAATTGATGGTTTCAATGTGTGTGTTCTGCTGAAATTATTGAAAGATTATATGTTGTAATTGATGGTTTTCAATGTGTGTGTTCTGCTGGGATTTGTTGAAGGATTATGTGCTGAAATTGATGGTTTCAATGTGTGTGTTCTGCTGGAACTTAGTGACAGTGTATATGTTGGGGTTGTTACAGCATGTGTGGTGTGTGTTCATGCCAAAATGTGTGTTGTGCAGCGAAATTGTAATTCGCTGCCGAAACTGTGTCGGCTGCAGCGAATTAGCATTCGCTGCCGAAACTGAGTTGGCTACAGCAAATTTGTGATTCACTGCCGAAACTGAGTCTTCTGCAGCGAATTAGCATTCGTTGCCGAATCGTGTGTTGTGCAGCGAAACTATGATTCGCTGCCGAAACTAAGTCTTCTGCAGCGAATTAGCATTTGCTGCCGAAAGTGAGTCTTCTGCAGCGAATTAGCATTCGCTGCCGAATTGTGTGTTGTGCAGCGAAACTATGATTCACTGTCGAAACTGTGTCGGTTGCAGCGAATTAGCATTCGCTGCCGAAACTGAGTCTTCTGCAGCGAATTAGCATTCGCTGCCGAAATTGAGTCTTCTGCAGCGAATTAGCATTCGCTGCCGAATTGTGTGTTGTGCAGCGAAACTATGATTCGCTGTCGAAACTGTGTCGGTTGCAGCGAATTAGCATTCGCTGCCGAAACTGAGTCTTCTGCAGCGAATTAGCATTCGCTGCCGAATTGTGTGTTTTGCAGCGAAATTATGATTCGCTGTCGAAACTGTGTCGGTTGCAGCGAATTAGCATTCGCTGCCGAAACTGAGTTGTCTGCAGCAAATTTGTAATTCGCTACCGAAACTAAGTCTTCTGCAGCGAATTAGCATTCGCTGCCGAATTGTGTGTTGTGCAGCGAAATTGTGATTCGCTGCCGAAACTGTGTCGGCTGCAGCGAATTAGCATTCGTTGCTGAATTGTGTGTTGTGCAGCGAAACTATGATTCGCTGCCGAAACTGTGTCGGCTGCAGCAAATTAGCATTTGTTGCCGAATTGTGTGTTGTGCAGCGAAACTATGATTCGCTGCCGAAACTGTGTCTGTTGCAGCGAATTAGCATTCGCTGTCGAAACTTTGTCTGCAACGAATTTGTGATTCGCTATCGAAACCGAGTCTTCTGTAGCGAATTAGCATTCGCTGCAGAATTGTGTTGTGCAATGAAATTGTGATTCGCTGTCGAAACTGTGTCGGCTGCAACGAATTAGCATTTGCTGCCGAAACTGAGTTGTCTACAGCGAATTTATGATTTTGCTGCCGAAACTGAGTCTTCTGCAGCGAATTAGCATTCGTTGCCGAATTGTGTGTTCTACAGTGAATTTGTGATTCGCTACCAAAATTGTGTCGTCTGCAGCGAATTAACAATTCACTGTCGAGTGGCGTGTTCTGCAGCGAACTTGCGATTCGCTGCCAAAGTGGAGTTGTCTGCAGCAAATCGCTGCCAAAGTTGAGTTGGCTGCAACGAAATTGTGATTGGCTGCCAAAACTGAGTTGTCTGCTACGAATTAGCATTTGTTGCCAAAACTATGGCGCCAACAGCGAAACACTTTTCGCTGCCGAATTGGTTGCCTGCAGCGAAACAATTCTCGCTGCCGAATTGGGCAGCCTGCAGCGAACCAGTTCTCGCTGCCGAATTCTACAATAAGCCTCCTAGGCTAATGGCATCCGAACGGATGACCGGGACGAACGATTGATTAATGGATGACCGGGACGAACGACTGATTAATGGATGACCGGGACGAATGAATGATTAGCTTCGGCTAATGGCATCCAAATGGATGACCGGGACGAACGATTGATTAATGGATGACCGGGACGAACGACTGATTAATGGATGACCGGAGTGAGTGAACAGTTAACCTCAGCAAATGATGCCTTAAGAAGATAGCCGGGTTTAAGATTATGGTTGATTGCAAGAATTGGTGCATCTATATGTACTACAAGTTGTTTATACCAAGTACATGAAGAAATTATAAATGTTAATGCTTCATTTAACTGCTAGACCGTTTAATTATCATTATTATTATTATTATTTAGTAAATGCATTCTCTTAAATGTTTTGTACTGCAGCAGGGACGTCACACCAACGAGATGTCTAGGAAACCCAATATACGGGAACCTACTTTTGCAAGGAATCATGTAGATGCATTCTAAATCACAATGTATTTTGTATGAATTAATGTACTGAACGTATAACTTTTATTAGATCCTTTTGTTTAAATTTGTAATGGCTATTAGTAGGATAGGAATGCAAACTCATGTCTATGTATGTATATTTTTAATATGAACTTCTAATCATGAAACCATAATATTATGTGTTTATGTAAGATTCACTTTTAAATGAAATGTTGATTGTATGGATTGTATTTTGATGATGTGAGGGATCAGGTTCGCCGATTACCGGCACCATGTGTGTCAAGTGTATATATATATATAAAAAATATTATTGTTGTTTTGGGTTTGAAAATCCGGGTTGTTACAATTCAGCTAAATACAATTTGTAATAACGTCAGTATAACCAGAAGTACCAAATAATTTAAAAATAAATGTAGCCTTCATATAAGATCAGATATACACACCGTCTGTAATCAATCTTAAACAACACCAGAGAAATGAAAAAACCATATTCAAACAAAGTAGGACATGCTCTTTATCCGCAATGTGAATTGTAGAAACCAAATCAACCTGCACAGGCAAAATTGTATATGAACAAAAGCAAACAATAAATAATTTAGTAAGTTGACTAAAACATCAACCCAATTGAAACAAGCCAAGATTGAGAAAGAAGTACCTGAAAAAAAGGGTAGAGAATGGACCAAGGGAATCTCTTTCTATAAACAACAGCAGCAGTCTGCAACTCACCACTGCTTCTATCAGAGCCTCTCTTGAACTTCATGAAATCCACAATAGAATTGTTTTCTAAGAACTGTTCTGCTGACCCATCCTGATTATTGGAAGAAAAAACAAACACTTTTGAAGATTGTTGAAGAGAAAAGCAAAGAAAAGGTGAAATTTTGACTGGCTTTGAGTTGTTTTTAAACATTAGTATAGGCCTCAGAGAAGTGGATGTAGAAGATAAATCAGATGAAATTGAAGGAATTGAAGAGGTGGGCAGTGAGAGTACAATCGAGAGGGAACTTGAGACCATAATTGCTTCTCTCCACACCCCACAATGGAGAGGGAGAGAGAGGGAGAGAGAAAAGGAAAGATGAAGGGAATCATAATAGAATTACTAATGCCATAGGTTTACAATTACAGAATGTTGAAAAAGATTAACTACAAGGCACAGGCATAATGAATGGCCATATGAATGAATTAATAAGAGATTGAGGGAATACCTATCATGAGGACATTTCCCTCTTTTCATAAACTATAAAAACAACAAACAGGACATTCTTTCCTGATCATGGACAGGATATGCAAAATCTTTGACAAACTTAGACCCCAAGACAGTTGGAGGAACGAGGATATAAACATTAGAAAACAATGGAATCCTACCAGACTACCAAAAATATATTACTCGAACATTCTTTCCTTATCATGACTACAACAGTTGACAGCCAGCTTCCAAATCCTCTAAGGTGATGGTCTGCAGTTCATCGGTATCGATACAGTTGAAATCAAGCCTGAGATCCAAAGTCTCTCTAGCATTAGCTAACATGACATTTACTAAACCTCCATTCATTTCCCTACGCTGCTTTTCTGTTGTTTCTCTCTTGATCAGGGCGGCAATGGCATCTCCACTGCATGAAGAATGTAATTTAAAACCATACAGCGAACTACCTTCATCCTGATTATTCATCTTGATGTGGCAAATATTTGCTAAATCTTCAGAAGAGAAGTCATTAAAATGGAAAAACTTGGTAACCCTTCTACAGAAACCCTCATTTGAAGATATCACACGCTTCATAGGTTCACTATAGCCAGCAAATATGACTACGACTTTTCCACTGTCCATAACAGACATAATTTCTTCTAAGGCTTCAATCCCATAGTCCTTCTCATCCTCTTTCTGTGATGGTATAAGCCGATATGCTTCATCCACAAAAAGAATTCCTCCCTCTGCTTCTGCAATCTGCAACAGGTGTTGTAAATTAGTTTGGCAAAAGAAAGCATTACATTATCTGCCAAGAAAGCTGACATTTGATTTCAGAAACCCCAGCAACAAACCTTTCTTCTAGTCTTGGGTCCAGTGTGACCAACAAATTCACCAACCAAATCAGTACGTTGTACTTCTGTTACCTTGTCAGTAGGTAGAACTCCTACCATATGCAGTAATCTTCCAAGTATTCGAGCTACCATGGTCTTACCTATAGAATATGATAATTATCATCCCACTTTATGACTTCATCAAAGATATACAGAAAAATTTGAGTTCAATCACAAGATAATTTAAAATCAATCAGTTGACTATTCTTGTACTTCTCTACCACTTTTCAGCAAAAACTGAGATCCGGACTCCTAAAGAGAAATATTAAGGGTTAAACAAGAGAGAACAGGCATACATATTGATAAACTGAAGAAATGAATGATAATCTTTTTTGTCACCCTAAGAACATCATGAGCAGCTTAGTCTTTCCTTTTCACATCTAATAGGGGAAGCCAACTGGCAACATAAACTATAAGGTACAGGTAACATTAACTGGGAAAACTTACAAATGTTTGAGAAGAACAATCTCAGAAACAAAATGGGATGGATTGACTTATCTGGAAAAAGAGATTTTGGTCTATAATTTAATGAAAACTGTGGTTCAGTAAACAGTGGAGCTAATGACACAAGTTTGACAACTCACATGAGAATGCAATCATTAAATCATTGTTAAATAGTAATGGGATTTGAGAATTCTGAAACACTTGCAAAAAGGAAGATTATAAGTTATTCACCAGAAGTGAAGGCAAAATAGCATAGTAAAACTAAAATATTAGACCAAGATTTTCTTTTCTTGGATTTCAGGACTGAAGAATGATTTATGGAATATGACGAAATAGCATAATGATACAGAAACAATCAAACAGCCCAATACCTGTTCCAGGGCTTCCCAAGAAAGCCATATGAGGCAGTCTTCTCAGACCAACTTTCATACCAAGGGCCCTGCGCCTCTCATCCAAAAGCATCCCCTTTGCCCATTTTCTCAGTTGTATCTTGAGGTCATGCAACCCCACAACATTTGATAAAGCATCTTCAAGTTCATCCATCTTAGCTTTTGTTTTAGAGCATGCTTCAAGTGCTTTTCTCTTTCTCTGCTCTTCAAAATGCCACTGCAATAGTTTACACAACTCCTCACTCCTTGGACCCGGTGAGAGATGATTCAAAGGAGTCATGCCTTCCTGCAAATTTAAGGTTACACAAATTACCAGTGTTTTATAATAAAGAAAATTAATTTAAAATGGAAAAAATTGAGCACTGGCATCTACAATACATTGTCCTCTGCACTGCAGTCAGCATTATACTCCAGCAATGTCTTAACAGTAGAGTGATCTTCTACTCTGATTGAGTACCAAACTGCAAGGTGTAACGGTGTCATTCCATTCTGCAAGAATAAGACAAGTAGGAAAAAAGCAGTTCATATTAGAAATTGTCTTCCAAAGTTCCCAGTTTTAATTTGAAACAAAACAAAAAATGGATAACATGGCGCCAAGAAAGCAGACATTCGCTTTGGCTTCAGTAATAGCACCATGAGCAAGAAGCAACCGTGCAGCTTCGCTGCAACCATTCTTTGCTGCCATGTGTAAGGGCGTTTCTCCATACTGCAAATTTCAGGATGATAACAACCACAACGAAATCAGATGTGTTAATCCAGAGAAGCTTGCATAAATTTATAGAAAGATCTAAGCAATTGGTATAAAATTTGACCAGGAAACTGACACATAAGCATGTACTCTCCGCTTACCATATTCCTAGGCTCCAGTTCAACCTTCTCAGCTCCTTGCCAATCAAGAAGAAATTTAATTATCTCAGCCCTGTTGTAACCAGCAGAAACATGAAGTGGAGTCTGCGCCATCTGCAATTAAGCAAATCAAGTTAAAATTTAAAGAAAAAAAAAATACAGCCAGATAAAAAGATGCATGAACTTTTCTTCTTTCTTTAACTCAATCACAGATACCATAGTCAACCATACAAGTGACAACAAATTCTCCAGTTTCCATTCAATTGTGTCCATAACAGATCCACCAACCAATTACAAGAACAAAACGAGCAAAAATACACGAACCAACCCAGCAGATAAAATGAAGCAAGATCTTTCATTTTCACAATATACCCGTTCAAGAACACCATTTTCACAGAACCTAGAAAAACCCACCCGGTAACAAAACAGAATCATGAACATGATTAGAATTAAAGAAAGGAAACTAATGGGATCTTACAACAGGATTTCTTTCATTGAGGAGATAAGGGTTTGCACTGAGTAACCTTTGGAACCCAAGAAGATCTCCCGATTGAGCACAGCTATGAATGGTGGCAGGCTTGGAAGTTCTCGACCCTTGACCCTGACGATTCCGCTGCATTGTTTCCGTGTTCATTTTATGACTTTCTTTTCCTTTCCTTTATTGGTGGCTTCGCTTCTATTTCCCACCAAACAAAAAGAGAGCGAAAGAATTTGGATTTCTTGGAATTTTCTCTTGGAGCGTTCTTGGCGGTCAGTCTGTAATATAGCAAGTCCGACTTCAGTGCACAAATCTAACACTTCCGTCCAATTTTTCTTTTTAATCGGTATCACTTTTGGAAAAACTAAATTATCTCATGTGTGGTTCTGTAAATCACGTGGAGATAAATGTACGAATGCCCAATTTGTTTTACAGTTGAAAAATATTTTTAAAAAATTAGTTTTTTTTCTTAATTTTTTTTAATATTTTTAAATCTTTTTGATGAATTAATATAAAAAATAAAAATATATATATTATTTTAATAAATTTTCAAATAAATAATATTTTATACTACCACAATATCAAATAAATTTCAAAATATCATTATAAAAAAATTAAATAGTGCTTATCCGAAGGCACTGGACACAAGCTCTAACTTGAGTTCAATTTTATTTTTTTTAGTTTAATGTGGGTGTTCGGGTCAGTTTGCGCGTACCTCGACTAATTCGACGGGCCCTGAAGTTAACGACCATGTAAGCCTCCAGTGGCCATTATATGAGCAACCACAGGGCTCGAACCTGAGACCACAGAGGGAGTAAACCTCTTAGTCCCAAGCTCTTACCACTGGACCACTACGTAGATGGTTACTTGAGTTCAAATTTTGATGAGTAAGGTGTGTACCATGGCCAACTCATCTGACCCAAATACATTTACTCATTTTTTATATAGGTGGTATTTATAATTAATGTTTTTATATCATGATGTCTATAAAAATAATGTTGGACACATTACGTAGATTTATGTTGAGTGAATGACTCACATGATAATATTTTTCTTCTTCTTGAATAATGCACCATCATCCATTATAGTCTATAAAACATGATTATTATTAAATTAGATGTGATAGTTTTTTCTTCATTTTACCCTTATAACCATGCAAATGCATTATTTATAGATATATAAATGTCCTTGAACAAGAGGACATTACGCACATACATATTTTCTTAACATCTTCAACATTCTTACCTTCATGATAATCAACAACCAACACTACATAATCTATTATATGTGTTGAGTGGACCTATTACAACAACAAGAGCCAAAATGATCAAAGATGCATTTAGGTTGCGTTTGTTTCTTAAAAACTAATTTTCAGAAAACTACTTTCCAAACTTTCCTATGTTTATTTGCCAGTAGGAAAGTTGGTCAACGGAAAACACTTTCCGGTCAACGAAAAACACTTTTCAGTCAAAGGAAAATTTGGCTTGATTTCCAGAAAAGTGTTTTCCTTTTATTTTGGGTGGAAAACACTTTCTGAAAATTGTGAAAATTTTAGAAATGTCATATTATTTGCTGATTATATCAAATTTGGTCCTCAAACTTTCGATTGCTTTATATATTTTGTTTTGAATATTTTTTTTAATTTCATTAGAATTTAATTTTATATTAATTTTGGTCCTTATTTTTATAATTGTTATTTGCTTTTCCCTTATCATTTTTTAATTGAAATTTTATGTCTATCAAATTTGATCCTCATTCTTTTGATTGTTACTTTTTTTTAAAATAATTTATGAAATGTTAATTATTATTATTTTAATTTCTTCATCTTTTAATTTTTTTAATTTTTTAGATTTGATCTCTATTATTTTATTTGTTATTTATTTTATTTGAGATAATTTATGAAATTATATTTTTTTTCAATTTCATTCTCATTCAACTTTTTAATTTGTAAGATTTGTTCCTCATTATCTTAATAAACTTGAAAAAAAATATATTAATAAGTTATTTTCCAGCTCATTTTCCATGACATGACCAAATACTGGAAAGTGTTTTCCAACTTATTTTTCATTACACTACCAAACATCGGAAAATAATTTACTTTTTCATAATTCACTTTTTTAAAGGAAACTACTTTCCAGCAAACAAACGGGCCTTAATGAGTTGATTCATGATATTTGGGTTGAGTAAGTTTTGAGAATTTCTTCTAAGGTATTGTCAAGTATAAAAGTGAGTTCAAATGAGAATCAAACCTTGATCAATATTGACCCAAGCATTGGAGCTGTTTAACATATATTAGAGCTTGACTATATAATTTTATATTAATTTTCATAACTTTAAATCAAATTGTTGAATTATTCTGAAAAATTGTTAAAAGATTTTGAAGGTCTTATTTCTTATAAAGTTAAAATGTCATAGCAATTAACATTATAAAGGCCTTTCGATAAGGCTCATAGATTACTATTCAAGAATATACGGATTGGACCTTATTAAATACAAGCATGGGTTTTGTACTTTATTCTTATTAAGTTTGTTAGTTATGTAAGTTTAATTTAAGCCTAATAGCTAATTATAGTTATTTTATTCTTATTCAGTCTTGGATTTAAGTTAGTTAGTCATGCGGATTTAATTTTGGCCCATTAGCTAATCAAGATTTATTTTGTAAGCTATATTGTATAAGTAGCTAAAATAACATTGAAAGACAAAACTTTTATTGTAAGAATCAAATATTATAGGTGCGCTTCTTCTTCGGGTTCTTCATTTAACTTCCAAAACTTATCAAAGATATCATCTTTGTGGCGTCTACCTTTGGTTATTGGTTCTAGAAATTATTGGGTCAGGGTTTTCTAATCTGATTTTAGCTTTCTCGGGTAAGCATTCCAATTTTTTATTGTAGGTTCTAAGGTTTAGCCTTTTCAGGTTTGCATTAGTTTGGTATCAGAGTTTGACTCTAAAATCAGGTTTGTTATCTTTAATCTCTTATTTTGTTCTTGTTTTTTTATTGTTTTCTTTATTTTTTTTCTTTTTATTTCAAGATCACACCATATAGGGTTATTTCATTGTGTGCACACATTTAAAATAGTTAGTGTAAAATTCATCTTGTTCTTGAATTAGGTTTTCCTTACCTTTTCAATTTCTGATTTCTTTAAGTTAAAAAAAATAAGAGAAAAATTTATCTATCAAATTGTGATTTGCCAAAGAAAAAAAGAGTTTATCTACCAGATTGTGATCTACTAGAAAAAAAAAAAACCAATATCATAAATCAAGATTCCATATTGAATTTGAGTTTGTTGATTTATTCATTTGAAGTTTTTTAATTTATTTCATATTGAGTTCATGTTTGTTGAGTTATTCCTAAATTCCTTTTCTATTTTTTTTTTCTCTTTATCATTTTGAATTTGGTGGTTTGAACTCTACGATCTGATTTTTTTTTATTGATTTTTGTTAGTTCAATAAAGAGTTGAAGAGAGGAGTTTAGAATGATAAAAGACAAAAGGATGCGAGAATAACATCGATAAAAGCCAAGTTAAGAATGAAACATGAGTGGAGTGACACATCTTTTTTTTTTTTTTAGTTTAACGTGGGTGTCCGGGCCAGCTTGCGCGCACCTCGACTAATCCCATGGGCCCTGAAGTTAACGACCATGTAAGCCTCCAGTGGCCATCATATGAGCAACCACAGGGCTCGAACCTGAGACCACAGAGGGAGCAAATCTCTTGATCCCAAGAGTGACACATCTTTTGAGTGTAGGGAATGTGTGAGGTTTATTATAGGTGTTTTATGATGTTGTTCCATTATATGGGGGGGGCATATACTATTGGTCAAACCATAAAAGTTCGATAAAAATGTTATTTATAATGGGTTCAAGAATAGGTACTCTTTTGTAAAAGATAATAAATTCATCACTCTTGTACATTTGACCCTAAAACAAGTAGATAAACATCAATTGAAATTAAAAGGAGAGATTCAGGGTGAGATGAGTGAAAAGTAAAAAGATGGTCAAGAGAAGGAAAAACAAAGAGGTGATCAAGATGAGAGAAAAAAAAAAGGGCCATATGAGAAGAAAAAAATGAAGCTGTTGAAAGAAAAATAAAGAATCAAGTGAGTTTTATGCAAAAAAAAGTTATGTTAAAAGTGCTTTTTATATTAACATGTTTTAATACTGATCTTGATTAATCTCTTTATAGTGTTGTTGTTTTTTGTTGTAGAAATATGAAAATGCATTCCATAATGATGCTCCTACTGGTTTACCATCATTCAAGGGAATAAAGCATCAAATTAATCCCATGCGTGGAGCTATAATTCCTAATTGACTAACATATAAAAGTAATTCAAAGAAGAAAAAAAAGGTTTAAAGGCAAGTTAAAAAGCTGATAGATAAGGGATACATGAGAAGAACATGAATTCATATGCAGTATCAATGCTTTTTCTATCGAAGAAAAATAGGTCTTAAAGGACGTATATGGATTGTTGAGTTGTCAACTACATTACGATAAAATATAGATATCCAATTCATAGGCTAAATGATATGTTGATGAATTGTATGGGTTCATGTATCTTTATGAAAATTAATTTGAAAAGTGATTATCATCAAATTAGAATAAAAGAATGTGATGAATGAAAAAACGATTTTTAAGACTAAACATATGTTAAATGAATGGTTGGTTATATTGTTTGGTCTCACTAATGCATCAAACACATTTATGAGATTAATGAATCATGTATTGTATGAATTTATAGCCAAGTTTATGGTAGTCTATTTTGATTATATATTGATTTATAGTAAAAGCTTAGATGAGCATGATAACCATTTATGTTATGTGATTAATATTTTAAAAAATAAAAAATTATATGCTAATTTAAAAGGTGTACTTTTTGCATGAAAAAAAAATGTTTTTCTTGGTTATATTATTAATGCAAAAGGTGTAGAGATGAATGAGAAAAAAGGTGAAGGCTATCAAATAATGACCAATGCCTAAGTATTTTACCAAATGTAAGAAGTTTTTATGGTTTGACTAGTTTTTATAGGCAATTTGTTAAGGATTTCAACACGCTAATTGCTCCACTCATTGAGGTTGTTAAGAAATATATTAGGTTTAAATAGGATAGTGAATAAGAGTATGTATTAATTTGATTAAATATATGCTATGTATCGTACCCTTATTGACATTATCTAATATTTCTAAAACATTTAAGATGGAGTGTGATGTCTTAGAAATAGGTATTGGAGCCTTTTTTTTATGCAGGAGAAGTGATCAATAGCCTATTTTAGTGAAAAAAATAAAGTAACATTGAACTACCCAACTTATGACAAAAAGCTTTATATGTTGATTAGGACTTTGAAAACTTGGCAACATTACTTGTGGTGGAAATTTTTTGTTATCCATATAGATCAAGAATCATTAAAGCACTTTAAAGGATAAAGTAAGCTAAATAAAAGACATGTAAAATAGGTAGAGTTCGTTAAGACCTTTTTATATGTCATTAAGTATAAGAAAGGTAAGGATAATTGTAAACACCCATCTAAAAATAAAATAATAAATAAATGAAACTCAAAAATAAAAAGGGTTAAATTAAGATTTAGAAAAAAATTAAAAATTTATGTTTATGGGAGAAAAATAAAGTGGTGAGACACTTGTTAAGACAATGAAGCATTAATTTGAAACTTTAAGGACAAATTAAGATTTACGTAAAAGAGGGGCCAAAGTGTAAATAAAAAAGTTTCACATATAAAAACCATCTCCCCTTCTCCTCCTGAAGGTTGGTTGTGCTAGAAATTAAAGAGGGGAGGAAGATTTGAAAATTTCCTTTAAAATTCTTAAAGAAATCAAGGGATTTAGAGGGGGTTGAGAGAAACACTCATCAACACACCCTTAAACATTTAAACAAGTGAGAAAAGTGAAGGAAACCAGGAGAGGAACCAACATTATTCATGGTTACAAGGGTTTCTATAGGGAGGTTTCGAAAAGTTTTGATTGGTTGGGATTTGAAAACTAGATTAACATTTGGTAAGAAGTTCTAAATCTAATTTAGCAATTTCATACAAAACAAATAATAATTGAGGTAGAAATCATGAAATTGATGTTAGAGTTCATGGTAAAAGTTCGGCGTAAATACAAATTGATGATGAGTTGAATGAATTGGGTTAGAATAACTTGTAATAGGTGCTAAATTAGGAAGAAATAATGAAGAAAACATGGTGTTCCTAAAGGCATTTGTAGCCAGCTAAGAGGAAACCAGATAATGTGTAATAGAAATGTGTTTGCATAAGTGAATTGTGAATTATCAATCCATAATTTTGTGTGGGAGATGATGATTTTAGATAAGTTTGGTTATTATATATAACATGGTTGAATTAATTATGTTGTTATGGATTGGAATTTTGAGGATGATTATTGGATTTAGAGATGAAAATCATTCTAATGTGTTGATTTTTTTATAAAAAAGAGGAATTAATGGGACATAATTTTTAAATAAATCATGGTATGAGTAAGTTATAGTGCTAGCCATATTATGCTTTAAAAACAAAATTTGTCTAATTTAATGAGATTGTTGATCTTTGAAAAGACTGATGGGTGTGAAGGTATATATAAAGATTTATAATGGAAAAATATACATTTTATCTCATATATGATATTGTTAGTATGAAGTGTGATAAATGTTTGTGATAAATTATGAATATGATGTTGATAACTATCAAAGCTGAGTAGACAATTTATATGATTGAGAATGTGGATGTACCTTCATCAAGGCAAAAGATTGTAGAGACAGGAACATTCACACTTTTAAAATCATGAATGTTGAATGGGTTTCTAAGGGTGCAGTGTTGAGAAAGCTGAAATTTTTAGAAGCTACAAGGATGGTTGTCAGTTGCTTTTTGAAGCATAAGGTTCCTTTCCAATATGATCCTGAAACTAGGATGCTTGAGCGAGTCAATTTGATGAAATTAAAATGTGAAGACCAAAGATTTGATCTCAGATATAAGCCTAAGAAAGATTACTACAAGCGAGTTGTTAGTCGCAAAAAGGAAGCTAGAATGACAAAGATTAAAAGATGAGAGCCGAAAGAGGAAAAGCTTGCCTTTCCATTACTTCAAATAACCTTTCCAAGGTCCAAGGAGGCGATTAGATCTAGCATGGTAGACCTCTATATCAATGCTTTGGAATGTCAAGATAAGGAACAAATTGAGGAAGTAAAGGTCGAGGTAGAAGATGAGATGTTGTCGTAGTTGTTTGTGCAAACCGTCGACGACGTCCCTGCAAAAGCCTTTGTGAATAAGCTAGCAGAGGGAGAGGCATACTAGAATTGAAAGATGGAACCTGCTCTTATTGTGTTTTAAAAGTAATTGTTCTTATTTGACCATGTCTGCTAAAGTATTTTGTCTTGTTTTGATGTTTTACCTTTCTTTCGATGTCTTATTGTGTTCTATTGTTTCTACCTATTTTTAGTCTTGATGACAATTTGGCTCATAATGACATGAGATCTTCTTTGTCAAATGAGTCCTTTTATTTTAGTGAGATCATAGTTTTGAAACCCGGCCTGACCCGGCGGGTCGACCTAGGACCCGACCGACCTGGGGCTGGAACCTGGCCGGGTTGAAGAAAAAATGGGGGAACGAAAAACCCAGTGTGACCCGGCAAGACCCGGTTGCAAACCCATTGACTTTTTTTTTGTTTTTTTTTTTACTAAAACGACATCGTTTTGATTTTTTTAAAAAAAGAACTGACCCGGTCAAAACCCGGAACCCGACCGAGCCTTGGACCAGGCCGGCCACCGGACCGAGTCTTAAAACTATAAGTGAGATTGTGTATTTTATTGTGTTCAAAATATGTCTTTGTTTTCTTTTATCTTCCATATAAATAACACACTTACATGAGTACACCTTAGACTTTCAGGAACCTTGAAAGTTCCATCAATTCATTAACCCACGACATTAAAGATAATTGAACAAACTTTGATAATACAATTGCAATGGGTGATGAAGACTAGAAAAAAGAGAAAATAAAAGAGTTTATTAGGTTGATGGAAAATTCTAAGGAAACATAGAAACTTGCTAGTGAAGATATAATATTATAATATTTAAAACAAAAACAAAAAAAAATCAAAAATCATTTCAAAAAAATTATGATTTTCTTAAATATTTTTCTACCAATTTTGCATAATATCTAGTTATATATTTACACTGTAAAATACAAATTCAGTATTAAAATACCAGGTTTTCTCCGAAATATTTCAAAAAAAATTCAAAACATTTTTTAAAAAAATCTCAAAAACTTTTAAATTAATTTCCCTTTTCAAAAACAAAAAAAAATATTTTATTTTCATGCATACGACCAAATCCTAATACTTTTCCAAGCATATTTTCATAAAAAAATTGCATCTTTTTTCATGTTTTGAAAATTAAAAAAAAAATATCATAACCAGTTTATGATCATCTAGTAGGGTTTGATCAAAATATCAAAAACTCTTTATCAATTATTTTTTTTATGAGGGTCTAGATATAAACTTTAATATTTGTGAGGTGTAAAAACTACATGATAGAGTACACCCTCATGTATTAAAGATACAAGGTGTAAATAAATATGATGCTAAAATTCAGATTTTAGAATGGTTAGGATTAACCCGATAAGGTAGAGATTCTCTCATGAAAAGAGATCTATCTTGAATTTTAAAAAAGACCAATGAATAGAAACCCGACCTAAAAGAACAATCAAACAACAACACAACTTCCCTTAGGTAGGGTGCACTAAGGGTGATGCGTCTTTTCCTTCCACAACTAGTCCCTTAACCAGACTCTCGCAGACCATAGGTTCCTAGTGACTATAATACTAGGTGGTGACTCCTGAACATTAATCATAATTTATGATTAAATCTAAAAACCTTTACAACACAACACCTCATTAGGAGGCACGATAAAAACCTTTGTTGTCACCAACAACGTCGTGGCACGACCCGTGATAGTTATAATGGATGAAGAGCTAGAAGAGTTAGAATGAGCAAAACTGAAATTTAAGCAATTGAATCTTATCAGTGAAAAGAGACTACCAGCTATATGTCACCACCAGTTGTACCAAAGTAAAGTGGCTAAGGCATACAACAAAAAGGTCAAACCAAGAGTATTTAAAGAGGGAGACCTGATATTGAAAAAGACTTTGCCAACATTGGGATAAGATTATAGTAAATGGGCATCGAACTATGAAGAACCTTAAGTAGTGAAGAAGGCTTTTTCTGGAGAAGCTCTAATTTTAACTAAGATGGATGAAGATGATCTTGCCTAAACCTGTAAACGTTGACATTGTAAAGAAGTATTATTCCTGATGTACTTTGCCTATTAAATCAATAAAAATCAAGGTTTGGCCAATAATTTTTTGGTGTATTTTCTCTTTCTCTAAAAAAAACTTTATATGATCCTATAAACTTGAAAGACCTTGTTTTTATGTTTTTACCAAGGTTTTTAGGAAATCAAAGTTATTAGTACAAATACAGAAGTCAAATTGGTATTTATTTTTAATAAGTGAGTTTTGGGAATTCAAGTGATCTCCTAGTAAAGTGATCAAACGCTTACAAACCCCAAAAATAAACCAAACACCATAAAATAACGTTGAAGCTAAATTTTAATTAAATGAATAATGATTCATAATCATAATGAAAAAATATTTTTGCATGGATAAAATGAAGGAAAGCAAAGCTTAACGATCCTAAACACGTGTTTGAAAAGAGGAAAGAACATATTTGATAATCAATTCACAACACTCGAAAATATTCTTTACAATCCCTTTAAGCCTAGTAAGTTTTTATTAAAAATCAACCCTGACTAGGATCATACCCTACACTGGGGGTAACTATGAGGATTGAAAAAATAATTTTACTGCAAGAATATACAAAAATAATCCTTAATGATCAAAGGTGCCCAAGTAAAACTAGAGGCACGAAGGAATTCAAAGATTCACAAAGTTATAGTTATGATGATAATGCTTAAAACTAATTGAAGAACGCAAAGACAAGAATTCCAAAGCTCGACACTAGGGGCACATTAGACCATTTTGCAAAGTCAATCCTAAAGTCTAAGAATCCTTTGACCAAATGAAGGTTTGAGAATGAGCACTAGTGATGCCACTCATTTTATGACCCATATGTTTTTTTTTTTTCCAATCTCCGATTGTCAGTATTTTTCGTGTACTGATTTATTTTTTATTTTGTCCGAGATTTTACACTATTTAATTAGAGGTTTTCACCCTCATCCATAAAAATCTTCCTCTTAATTTATTATTTTTCAGTTATGAATTAAATTATTTAATACAAGGTTTACAAGTTGTTAAACGCATTCTACACTATCTTCAGGGTACTTCTATGACAAGTCTTCATCTTACTCATGCTAATTATCTTTCTCTGCATGGTTTTAGTGACTCAGATTAGGTTGACAATGTTGATGATCGAAAGTCAGCAGGAGGTTATGTTATTTATCTTAATCGTAATCTTGTTTCTTAGAAGTCTAAGTAAGTAGTGAACTATTGCTTGTTCTTCTACTAAGACTGAATATAAATCTATTGTTGATATCATTATTAAATTGAAATGGATACGCTCTCGTCTTACCGATTTGAAAGTTTTGGTTTTTTGTTCTCCTCTATTATGGTGTGATAACTTAAGGGCTACATACTTGACAATTAATAAAGTTTTCCATAAGAAAATGAAACTTGTTGAAATTAAATATCATTTTGTTCACGATATGGTTGTTCAAAAGGAACTATATGCTTGATTTATATCTTATGATGATCAACTTGTCGATATCCTTACTAAACTATTATTGTTAACCTATTTATCCTTTCTTCTCCCTATTTAACTTACAAGGCGTAATAAGGAAAGCCCAATAAGGTTTAAGTTATTAACTATAACTAAAAGGCATAAACCTTTCAGTATGCTGGAATTACTATGCATTTTCTCCCAATATATTGTGGATTGGAGCAGTGCATTTTTTTGTAATTTTTACTTTGATCCTTGAACTTTTATTTTGTGTGATTTGACTCTTTTGAGCCCAAATTAGCCCCCAACTATATATTTTTTTAGGAGGGAGGGTTGAATTGAAAGTTAAGGAATTGAAGTGAAAATCTCGAGTAATATAAGGGGTGGGTTGAAAGTTTTGTTAAAACATTCATTTTAATCCCCCATATTTTTTAGATATTAGGTAACCATTCCCTTGAATTTGAAAACAATATATTTTGGTACCTAACTTCATTTTTCTTTTTGTTTTCAATCCTTTTTTGTTGGGAGGAGAGAGAGGGAGTTGCTGGATTCCATCTTAGAGAAAGAAAGTGGTCGTTGAGGAAGATTTCGGCTACCAAAACAATTGATTTTTTTGTCAAAAGGTTCTACATAATGAGGGGGGTTACAATTAGGTGTTTGTTTACCTTGGAAACACTTAAAACAATAGATCTAAGCTCAGAAAGAATTTTTGTTATGGATTTTAGGGCGGTTTATTGGCTTTTTGGTGGTCATGGATTGGTTTAACAAGGTCTCTAGGGTGTTTTCTAGGTGTTTTGGATAAAATAATGAGTTAGAAATAAAATTTTAGGTAAAACAATAAAGGACCCCATTTTTCCAGCCACCACAGCGGCCATATTCTAGGTTTAACAGGTGACACATCCTTTTTTTTTGAAATATTTGGGGTGGACGACGCATCATCCACCCCATTGAATGTTTTTTAAAAATAAAGGCTCTCACACGAGCTGTTGCTTTATTTAGCCAGTTGATTGTTTTTTAATTTTTAGTTTTTTTTAAATAATGTATTATTTGTGTATATTTTTTCAAATAAGTTTTGGGTTTATATTTTAATTAGATTGTGATTATTTTTAAATGTTATTGAGTGTGTTTAATTTTTAGAGAGGTAGGTATGATTCATCTATATTTTTTTCTTAATAAGATTTTTCATATGTGCAACCTTGTATTGTTTTTTTTTTTTAAATTATTGTTCACTAAATTTTATGTATGTGTCGGTTTCTATTATGATAGAGGAATTCATTAAATATAACTAGGTAAATTTTCGTATTGCGATGTTAGATATCTTGATCTTTATTTTTCACTTGGTTTTCTCAATTTCATTTTTGTTTATTGTTTATGAATATTTTTTCATTGCTTTGCACAATGATTATTGAGTTGTTTAATTAGATGCATGCATAAGTTTTTCAATTTACATCTAGGAGTGTTTTTTAGAGTAAAAAAACACGTTGAAGAATTCTATATATTCATTTTTTTATTATGTTTTGATGTTTAAGATTTGATACTTATTTTAATGATTTTTTTTTTCCTTGAATCTTTTATGAAAGTTTCATTATTTTTAGTTTCACCTTTTAATTCAAGTTTATAGTGTATTGTTTGTTTTTATCTTTGTTCTTTTGATTTTTGTCATTTTATTAATGTTTTTATTCTTTTCAATTTAACTCTCAAATTTAAAATTTGTTGTTGCATATTGATTTATTTTTTATTTCAATTTTAACACTCATTATTTTTATTGTATTTTTTTTGGATCTTTTTGTGTTTTTTTTTGTGATTTTAACCCTAATGATTTTTTTCATATATAGTGCTTTTGATTTTATAACCCGGGTCATAGTTTAAAAAGTTAACAGTAATAGACTTTTTTGTCTTATTTTTTTTATTCATATTTTTTTTTATTTTTCTTTCTATAAAATTATACTATTCTCATTTAATTTTTACTTTGTTAACAAATAAGATCATTGAGATATTTTTGGAATATTGTGAAGATATATTTCAATACTATTGACAAGCATTTATCTTTTGCATCGAATCGTTATTTTTTCACTTTGTTTATTGTCTGATGAGGATACAAAAATCACAGGGGATATTCTGGAATGAATTGCTCCTAGAGATTCTTATACGTCATTCATAGTGTGTTCTACGACCTGCACTTCAAGACAGCTGTTGTAACTCAATTTTGGCCCATTGGCTTTTAATTTAATTTTTATAGGGTTTAAAATGTAAAATTAAAAGATTAGAGATTTATTTTGATGAAAAGTGTAATTTGTCAACTTGCGTGAAAATTAAGGACTACTATGTGCTTTTGTCATTCTATCTTTATCTTCAAGATAATCCCTATCTTCCAGATAATCCTTGTCTTCAAGATAATGATAGTTATCTGCTTTCAAATTTGATTCTTAATCAAATTCAAACTTCAAAAAAGAGAATGAGTTTGATTGAAACTTGGTTTCTCACAAGCGAAGGGACTCTTGCACTATAAATACTGATCTCAGTATAGGCAGAAAGGAGGGACGATTAGAGAGAAACCCTAAAAGTAGAGACCCCAAGAGGAGGCCCTTACCAGAAACCCTAAAAGAGAGAAACATAAAAAAAGAAAAGAAAGGGGGCGGCGAACCCTATACTAGCCACCGCCACCTTCAACCCTTTTCTTTAGCCCAGTCTCCCTCGACTTTGCCTCCAGTAGCCGTACACCCAGGTAAGTTTCCTTCCTTCCTTGCTAAAATAATTAACTGGTTACTATTGCATGCATTCGTGAACCTTTCACTCATGGCTGGGCTAGATCCAGCCCAAAAAGAAAAAAAAGAGTGGGCTGGGTTTGGACTTTAGGCCTAGCCAACCCAAATTGTGTTTGCTAAGGGTGTGCTTGGCAAAACACACCCTTATGCCTTGGCTATAATTTTTATACCCATTCTAATTTGATATTTGACCAAACGAACCTTTTTTCGATAACAGAAAATTCCAAAAATATTCGGGGCCTTCGTTGGTTTATTTGTGGGCCCCTTGCACTTTGTTTTATTTTTTTCTTTGTGTTTGTATTTTTTGTAAATGTGCTCAATATGTGGAATATTACTGTTAAATGCAAATATGTCGTGCAATGTTTTTTTTACTTCCATCTAAAAAGGGTAAATAATAATAAAGGACAAACAAGAAAAAAATGACATAGAAAATTTCTTCTTCAAATTCATTTTTTGCGAAAATATTCACTGACGCCAGAGTCAGGAGCATCGTATTTTTTTTGGATTTGTGCGATATTTACCTACGCCAGAGTTGGAAATATTCGTAGGAATTGTTCACTAACGCCAGAGTCAGGAACATGAAAGGAAGAAAAAAAAAGGGAAAAAGGAGAATAAATTCTTAGAAATTTTATACAAAACCAGCAATGCAGCCTGCCTTAAGTAAGACGCTTAAGAGTTGATAGCATCTTCCCTTTTGCGTAACCAGTCCCGTACCATAGAATCTCTATTGACCAGTTAGGGTTCCAAGTGACCATAATACTAGGTGGCGACTCCTTGAACAAGACCTTTTCCCCTAAAAGAACAAGATGCCAGATATCTGTTCCTTTTCCAATCGAGAGATTATTTATAACAAGTCGCCGCGATGTCCGGGTGTGACAACAGCATTGACTTTTTTTTTAATGGATCTCCTTAGGGGGTGTCAAATTCTTCAGGAATAAATACCCATACAAAGTCCCGTAGAGACCCCTAAGGGTGTTGATGGGGGACCCTCCAAAGATAAAGTCAGTACGAGGTATTTTTATGCGGTAAAATGACATTAATGAAGATATTAATGAACTTTTATGAAAATAGAGAAGAGGAAAGGGAAACAGATGTAGAATTCAGGTAGAAAAAGAATAGGTGTGTTTATGTCTTAGAGTATAAGGTTTCAAACCCCTTTCTGTATATTCTTGTCCTGTTTTATATTACCTGACTTGACCTGCTTCATACAATGTAGGAGGAGTAGAAATGTAATCTTGTACTAGTAAGATAATATTATTTTACTGCTCGTACCATCACATCTAATTAATATAAGTATGGATTACTTGTTCGTATTTAATAGGATGTGATGTGTATCATAATTACTAACTCAGACCCAGAGTATGAGAGGCTCAATGTGGAGTTACCTTTCAGCTATGCACTCAACTTAAGGGGCATTGAGTTCTACTCACACACTGAGCCCATAAAGAGTTGGGTTCAGCTTATAATTGCACTCAAGAATGGTTAGGGATGAACGCGTCATAGCTCAACATGGAGTTGGACGCAGTCGTATCCCTAACCCAATAGGGGATTGGGCGTTGACCCCCTATAGCCTATTGTAGAGTTAGGCGGGACGCGTCCCTGGCCCAACATGAAGTTGGGTGCGAACGCATCCTGACCCAACATGGAGTTGGGCGTAGGCGTGTCCCTGGCCCAATATGGGGTTGGGTGCGAACGAGCCCTTACCAAACTTGAAGTTAGGCGCGAGCATGCCACGGCCTAACCTAGGGTTGGGCACTAAAAAGGCATAGCCCTATTTTGGGTTATGACTTTTGTGCGATGACCTTTAAATGGGGGAGGTTTAAGGAAACCATAACCCATCAGTAGCCCTCTAAGTTTGCTTATTTTTTTTAAAAAATAAGGAGACTTAAGAATAAATAAAATTTTAACTAACCCTAATTGAGTCATAATCCTGATCAAGATGTCTTTTATACTCTCCCTATAAGGGCCTTATTGACAGGGATGGTGTTCCTAGAGAGTTCGTTGTTTGAATCTTAAAGATGTGTTTTCAGTCTTTCCTCTGAGGAGCATTGGACACTCACTATCATCCTAAAGAAGTGCATCCTAGATGCCACAAGGGTGTGTAACCCTGTTTGAACCAATAAGAGGTGTTGTTGTAGGAGGGCTGGTTTCAACAATTCTTGATGTTGTGAAGGTTGGTGCTTGTGCTATCTAGGAGGGATGTGGGTCTCATATGGCATGCATGACGTGTAACCCGAGTTGGATAGATGGGGTGAGCCTGATAAGGCCACTCTAGCACTCTTGAATGCCATAGAGACTGGTTTCATGCTGTCCAGGAGAGATGTGGGTCTTAGACCTCACACATAGGTATGTAGTCCGCTTCGATAGATAGGATGGACCTGATAAGATCGCTTGAATACTCTTACTTCCAACTAAAAAGGCTACGTAGAAGGAAGGGAGAGGGCATTGAAAGCTTCCCTAAAAAGTGAAACATTGATCCCCTACTACTGCCACAAAAGAAGTGGGTCCCAAATGCCATAGGGGTGTGTAACCCCGATTGGTAAAAGTAGAGGTTGATGCTCATTTAGAACTTCGCTACCATCCTATAGAAGGGGGCCTCGAATGCCATATGAGTATGTAACCACGATTGGATAGATAATAAGTGTTGTTACTCAATTTTGGACCCCACGTGCTGGAGACAGTGTATACCTCTTTTGAACAGAGTGGAGGAGTTTAGCTCATATTCGCTAAAAGATTGACAAAAGCACATAAAGAAATTTTTTTTTTTTTTGAAACCTTGTTTGAGCTTTTTTCTGCTTTTTTTATCCTTCCCTTTTACTACCAAAATCATCAGGTTTTCTTAGGTTGATCAGGAGTCTTCATAATGCTAAATTCGTTCTTTTTTATCTAGTCTTTAAGGTTGAATAAATCCCTCAGAATTTGCACTAAAAAAATAGTTCTGCTGCTGTCGCAATTATTTGGTTCCAACTTAGGCTCTGATTCTGACTCAGTTTCGTACGATATCTGACCATCCTAGGTATATCCTGTCACTCATTACATGTAGAAAAATTGACGTACACCTTTATTAGGTCCTAGGGATCATTTTTCTTAGAGCAGATTCTCAGTCAGATTTGGATGCTCAGTATTGTCAGATCAAGAACCTTTTGACCAACTAGATTACTGCCAGTTTCTGTTTTGTAAAAAAAAAAATTTCACTTCGACTCCTTCATCAAAGTTGTAGTCCTAGACGCGTAGATGAATTTGAGCTTTTGAATCACTTGATTTCGATATCAGAGGCCTAAGATGTTCCCGTTTGAATATCTAACGTGAAGGTAGAGAATTCTGCCGCGAGAAGGATATTGACCCGAGTCTGCACTAAAAAAACTCAATTTTTGGTCTAGTTTTTGTGATTTTTGTTATTAGTTCATACTCTCAGTCATATCAGGACTCTCGGCATTTGTCAGTTTTTGAGTTAGACCCGGAGATCCCTTTCGACCAACCAAATTACTGCTAGATTCTGTTCTGTAAAAAGATTTTATCTCACTTCGACTTCTTCATCAAAGTTTTAGTCCTAGACGCGTAGATGAATTTGGGCTTTTGAATCACTTGATTTTGAAATCAGAAGCTCAAGATATTTCCATTTGAATATCTAACGTGAGGGCAGAAAATTCTGCCGCGGGAAGGATATAGCCCAAGTTCGCAGGACTGATTCAAAGGATTTTTTTTGGACCAAGGACTGAATAGAAAAGTGTTAAAATGAGGGATTGAATTGAAGAATGATATTGAAAGCTGGAAAGGGGGGTTGGATCATCATAAATGACAAGATTTTTACCACGCCGAATAAGGAAAATAAGACCTTGCATGCACCCTTACCCATCTGATTTCTTTCCTTTTTTTTCCTCTGCAAATTTCCTCCTGGTTTCCATGTTTGTCTTGCTGATTGGAGAGCTTGAGACCACGTTTTTATTGATTCATTTCAAAGGAAACATATGGTGCCTCATGGTCCCAGCTATGGAAGGAAAGAAAGGAGCTGTACCACCCTTTGATCAATGGAAATTCAGTGCTGAAAATCAGAATAGGAATAAGAATATTTCAGTTTCCTTTTTGCGTTTTTTTTACTGCACATCAGCAGGGATTTGTATCCTAGAATTAATGCATTGAATTTTTCCTAAATAGAGATATGTTAGACTATGTATAAACCCCTCTAATGACCTAGCAAGGGGGCGGCAGAAAGAGAGCAGAAAAATAGCAAAAAAAGGGGGCAGAAAAATAAGAGAACGGGAGAGAGGATAGGAAACAAAAGACAAGAAAAACGCAAGAGAGAGGCAGTAGAAAAAAAAGCAGAAAAACAGAGAGAGTTTCTTTCTTGCATTCTTGAGTTACTGTGAGGAAAGAGGAAAAAAAAAAGACAAGACGGAGAGGGAGCTTTGTTGCTAAGCCTTGATAGCAACGTTCGTTTGGTTTATATTTAGCTGCTGTAGTAAAACATTTCAGTGAGACCTGCATTGCTTTGAAAAAAGGAGAGGCGTGAGTCGGGTTTTGCTCTAAACTCTGTCAGCAACGTTCGTTTGGTTTATATTTCAGCTGCTGCAATAAAACATTTCAGTGAGACCTGCAGGTACTTGTTTTTGATGTTTAAAAACTGTTTTGTCTTCTGGCTTTGCACCTTCGTTTTCTATCTTAGCAACAAATTTGCATGCTTGCCCACTGTTCCTCCCATGTCTTTGAGTTAAGATTTTTTTATTTATGTTAGAGTTGCGTTTGTTTTGCTCTCTTATTGAGAGGAATTTTAAACTTTAAGGGTCTTCATTATTCCTTCATTTCTTTGTCCGAGTGCTCTCTGTTAGAACGTTGCATAGGAATAGTTGGCTTATAGGCGCAGTTTGGGTTTTTAACACAGACAGAAAAATGAGTCAGGGGTTTTGCTATAGGATTGGGTTCAAAGGGTTGTTTTTTTTATGTGATATGGACTCTTTTGTTTTTTTTCTGTCGAAAATAATAGGTCATGCTATGTTTAGGCTCTGAGTGATTTGATGGATCAAATTCTATTTGATGAGTTTTGGCTTTAGAGCGCTTTTCTTTTTTTTATTTTTCTCCTGCTTTATTTTAACTGAAATGTTTAAGGCTTATGATTTTTTTTGAAATATATGTGATGACTTGTTGTCTTTATTTGTGATTACCGTGATGCTTATGTTTCGATCAAATAAAAAATATTTTCTTGCGTGTTGCATACGGCCAATACCCTAACATTTTTTTTTGAATTTCCTCTAAAAAAACAAATATTTGAAGTTTTGAAAATGTGTTTCCGCATGGATTTCTTAAACACAAAAAATTATTTTCTTGCATTTCTGGATTTTACAACATGTTTGTAAAACTCCAAAGGGTATTGGCCAATATTCCAAAAAATATAAAAATCTTATTTTGGGGGGGAGTTCATCTATTATTCACCGCTAATGTTTGGATAAAGAAATCCTTAAAGGACGAATATCCAAAATATTATTGGGAATAATTTGTTATTATTCACTGTTAATATTTGGATAAAGAAACCCGGAGTGGTAAATATCCAAAATAATTTTCTAGGAATAATAAATCCGCACACATCCTTGAAAGAAGCCTTGATTATAATCGAGGATATTTCAATTTTTTACTCCACGGTTTACGAGCCGTGAGAGTATAAAACACTAAGATAAAAAAATAAGTTTTTTAAAGCACCCTAGATTTCTAAATTTTTGTCCTTCCTCCTTGCGATTTACGAGTCGCAAACTCTTGAAATACCAAGGGAAAAATGAGCTTGTAAAGCACATAGAATCTCCTTGGATTTCTATCTTAATAAATTTAGTTAGAATTAAACCGAGAAAAAACTGATTGGATTAGAAAACACCAACACCATAGCAATCATAAGACAAACTAAACATCAAACAGCTTACCTTAGGTAGGGCGTCGAGGGGTGCTAACACCTTCCCTTTACGCAACCAGTCCCTTGCCTTAGAATCTCTGAAAGACCAGTTAGGTTTCCTAGTGACCATAATACTAGGTGGCGACTCCCTTGTTCACAATAAAACAAAAGACCCCGAAATCAACTGATGGTCGCCGCGCTCCGCCGCGAGGGTGCGACAAGAAGTATTCCTGAGAAAGGAATGTAAATTAAGTAAAGACATAAATGATGAAAACATGTATTATTCATTTATAAATTCAAAATGATATAGCTTAAGGTGGTCTGAGTGCCATACATGAGGAAGGTCAGAGCCTTGTATATCTTATAAGTGATAGGTGTTAGCTCTAATCACTTGTTTCACTCTAAAAGGACCATCCTATTTTGGAGCTAGCTTTCCCCTACTTTCTTTGTTGCCCGTGGCTTCTAACTTTTTTAATACCAAATCCCCTTATTTGAAGGTTCTGTTTTTAACTTCAGTGTTGTGGTACTAAGTTGCCTCGTGTTTATAAGCTTCATTCTTTATAGTAGTTGCGAGTTTGGACTCTACCAGTAAGTCCAGATTGACTCTAAGTCCTTGCTTATTGTTTTGAAGAGAGAAATGCAGTACCCTGACACTAGGACATCCAATCTCTGTTGGAATCATGGCTTCAATCCTACATGTGAGGAGAAAATAGGTTTCCCTTATTGAGGTCTTTATTGTTGTTCTGTATGCCCATAGGATTTCATTCAAGAGCTCGGCCCATTCTGACTTAGCCTCTTTTATTTTCTTCTTCAGTCCATAAGTAAAACCCGGTTGGTAAGTTTAGCTTGCCCATTTGTCTGGGGATGTGATACTGAAGAGAACTTGTGGTCAATCTACAATCTTTCACATTGTTCTCTCATCTTCTGGTTGTTGAATTAGGTTCCATTTATCGGTGATCAGTATTCTAGGTATCCCAAATTGGCATATTACATTCTTCCATAAGAAAGAAATCACCTTATTAGCTGTGATGTCTGTTAGTGCTTCAACTTCCACTCATTTAGTGAAGTAGTCCATAACCACCAGAACAAACTGTCTTTTTCCTGTTGCTTTTGGGAAGGGTCCCAAAATATCCATTCCCCATTGGCAGAAGGGCCAAGAAGAAGTGATTGTTGTCATCTTGGTTGAGGGCTGCTTTGACACCGGGGCAAATCTTTGACATTCATCACACTTTTTTACTAGGTATTTAGAGTCTTGGAGTATGGAAGGTAAATAAAAGCTTGCTCTTGTGGTCAAAGCATCTAAGGTTCTAAAGCCAATATGCAATCCACAAACTCCCTCATGCATCTCCCTCAACACATAAATGCTTTCCTCTGAAGACAAACACTTGAGGTGATGATGCATATCTTCAATATAAGACCCCATCAATCAAGCAATAACCTGGTGCTCCCTTGGTCAGCTTAATGGCCTTCTTTTTGTTCGAAGGCAAAGTCTCTATGAATAGGTATTCCTTGATCGGTGTTCTCTAGTCCTTTACTTCCATAATTAGAGGTATTGTGGCAGCGCTCTCTTCCACGCTAGACCGGTCTAAGACCTCAATTTAGACATCAATGGGGAGGTCTGTTGGGTTAGCACTAGCTAACTTAGAGAGGAAGTCAGCTTGTGTATTTTCCTCCCGGGGCACTCTGGTGATGTTGACTATCCTGTCCTTTTGAGTCAGCATGGCTTTGGCCTTCTTAAAATATTTGACCATGGTAATATATCCCCTGGCATTATCCCACAATCAGCTAGGAATCATTGTGCACCTGCAGGGGGTATGCTTTCAAGGCTTTCGCCATACCAAAACCTGCTATTAAAGCTTAATATTTGACCACATTATTGGTAGCTGGAAAACCAAATCTGAGCCTGTATTGGTAAATCTGCCCCTCCAGGCTAGTAAAGAGGATCCCTGCCCCACTTTTTTCTTGTGTGGAGCTACCGTCCACATAGAGTTTCCAACACTAAGAGGGGGTCTGTTCTAGCGACTCAAGTTCCACTAGCTTCGGATCAGGAGAAGGATCCTCCATGATAGTCCTTTCAAATCTACATTCCACTATGAAGTCAGCCAGGGCTTGCCCCTTGATTGCGGGTCTTGGTCTATACTACAACCTATACTCTCCCAATTCTATTGCCTATTTCACTACTCGTCCTGACATGTTTGGTTTGTGAAGGATCTGTCTCAGAGGTTGGTCTGTCAATACCACCACCTGGTGTGCTTGGAAGTAGGCCTTCAGCTTCTTGGAAGCTGTCACCAGTGTTAAGTTTATTTTTTCTACTCTCAAGTAACGGGTTTCGGCATCTGAGAGTGTCTTGCCCGCATAGTAGACCGGACGTTGTACTCCTTCTTCCTTCCTGACCAGCACTGACAGCCCAGTCTGCCACCCCTAAATACAAGAACAAAGTCTTTTCCTCTTTGCGCTGAAAGAGAACATTTGGTGAGGAGAGGTAAACCTTCAGCTTTTCAAAGGATTTCTGACATTCAGGTGTCCACTAGAAGTTGAGGGTATTCCTTAGAGCTTTGAAAAATAGCAAACTTTGTTCCCCCGGTCTAGTTATGAATCTGCTCAAAGCTTCTAACCTCCCTATGAGGTGTTGCACCTCCCTCACTATCTTGAGGGGATTCATGCCCAACAGTACTTGAATTTTTTTTCCTGAATTGGGCTTAATCCCTCTATGGTTGACCAAAAAAACCCATGAACTCCCCTCCGGATGGCGAACATGCACTTGAAGGGATTTAGCTTCATACTATGACTCTTTAGTACTTGGAAGACTTCTCTGAGGTCTTGTAGATGCTATTCAAAAATCATAATTTTTACTAACATGCATCCACATATCCTTCCATGATCCTGCCCAACTAATGTTTGAACACCTTGTCCACCATCCTCTGGTATGTTGCCCCTGTATTCTTCAGACCGAAAGGCATAACCCTATAGCAGTAGGTCCCTCTTTCGGTTATGAAGGATGTTTTCTCTTCATCAGTTGGATGTATGGGGATTTGATGATACCTAAAGTATGCATCCAATGAGCTGAGAAACTCATACCCCGCTGTTGAATCCATTAATTTATCTATCTTGGGGAGGGGGTAGCTGTCCTTCGGGTAGGCCTTATTCAAGTCTGTGAAGTCCACACACATTCATCATTTGTTATTGGCCTTCTTTACCATCATAACATTAGTGAGCCACTCAGGGTATCTTACCTCCCGTATGAATCTTGATGACATGAGTTTATCTACCTCCTCAGAGATGGCTTTCTGTCTGTCCCCCCTTACACTTCTCTTTTTCTATCGTATAGGGGGAAAGCTAGGGTCTACACTTAGCTGGTGTAAAGCTATTTCAGGGCTGATCCCTGGCATGTCCTCTAAATGGAAAGCAAAGTTGCTTTTCTATGATACCAGCAGCTTTGTAAGGTTGTGTTTCTGTTGACTATTCAAGGTGTAACCCACTCTCGTGACCTCTTTATTGGTGGAGCCTAAACGAACTTCAACTAGTTCTTCAGCCCCCCCTGTTCTGACTTCGGGCCTCTCTTTGTAGGCTTCTAGACAATCAATCAATATGGCCTTCTTGCCCTTCAGACATGTGTTTGCGTACTCTCTTGAGGCTTCTTGGTTCCTCTTTACCGTAACTACCCCTTTAATAGTTGGGAACTTCAGGGTCGGATACTTAATGCTAACTACTACACTAATCTGGTGGAGCAGTGACCTCCTGATGATGGCATTATATGGGAGATGGGTGTTAATGACCATAAAGATCTGTTGGAGAGTTACATAACGAGGTGGAGTTCCTATAGTGACTATCAACCCTATTGCCCCCTTCACAGGCACTACTGACCCTTGTATCCCAATGAGGGGTGTTGGCACTGGAGTTATTTTAGAGGCATTTATGCCCATCTTTGTCATGACCTTTGCTGATAGGATGTTTACTAAGCTACCGCCATCCATTAGGATCATGTGGACTTTATGACCCTCTTTGACCGTGGAAATCACCAAGGTATCTTCATGTGGGTGTTTAATCCCTCGCTAATCAGCGGGGGTGAAGGTGATGGGTTCATGCCAAGAACTTTCTTAACCTATTGTAACTAGAACTTGATCTCCCAGCCTTGTTCTCTTATTACCGGTAACGCCTGCATTGGTTGATAAGCCCCCCAGTATGATAAGGACCTTTAGGAGTGTTGGTCTATATTGTCTCATTTCACCTCCTTCCTGTCTAGAGATGGATCCTTTTTTAAGAACTGTTTGAGGTATCCTTGTGCTAGAAATCTCTCAACCTCTTTTTTGAAAGCATAACAATCCTCATTATCATGTCCCTTCTCCCTATGAAACTGACAGTACTTCTTGGAGAACTTGAGATTGGGATTAGGCTTTAAAGAAGGAGGATATTGAAGCAAGTTCTGACCCTTCAAAGCCGTGTAGATTTCTATATAACTGGTGTTCACAGGGGTGTAGACCCTTTCGAACCTAGTAGGATGTTCCCTAGAAGGCCATTTCTTCTTGACATCTTGCCGTTTGATGGGGGAACGGTTCTGGTTGGGAGGTTCAACTCTAACCCCTTTCTCTATGAATTTGGGAGGAGCTTCTACAAGTAGCCAATGCTTCCTCCACTCTGATATGGCTCTCGATCATCTGTTTGACCCTCAGAAGAGTTCTGTCCTGTACCGGGTAGAGTTGTTTCCACAATTCTTCACTCCTAACCCTGTTGATCAAAGCCTTATGACACGATCAAAAGATTGATGTCTTATCCCAAGTGCAGGAGTGTCGAAGTAATAAATAACTCGGTAAGACTGGGGTCGAACCACATGAAGGTGAACTATATAAAAGTATAAACAATAAATGAAAAGGAGTTGAAGAGAACTTTTGAGATGTGATATTGATGTAAGGATAAAATAAGGATAAAATAATTGTCAAGGTTAGAGGATCCACTAATGGTATTTCAAACAAGTATAATATAAACTCTTTTTATTACTTGACTCGAAACCACATACAAATGAGGTTCCAATTGGATTATAAATTGTTAACATGATTACATTAATTATCTTATTCGAGTAATGCCAATACTTGTAAATATTATCAGATATTCATGGTGATAACTTATGTTAACAACAAATCAAGTTCCTTTCATAGCTCGGGTGTCGGTTATACCATACAGTTGGCTATGAAAGTACTAAGTATTTGTTGTACCAAGGGTTGTACACTAGAAATCTAGATTAACTATTTAACAATAAAGGTATTAAAAGTGAGCAAGATAACAAATACAAAACATGTTAGTATCAAACATTAAAGTCCATGTTGAGTTTATATTATACTTATTCTTACACCATTAGTGTACCATTTTCACATTGACAAAATTAACTTAGCTAAACATCATAAAGAAAAAAAACATAAATAAACAATATAAGAACATAAACATGATATAAGTTAACTAAGTATAGTGAAGGAAATGAAAAGCATAAACAAGAGATTAATATAACATAAAATAAAACTTGAACATTACAAAATACAAAGAGACAAAGTGATCTTGATCTGAACACCAATATGCCCAAATGCATGGCAAATGCCTTCTTTTATAGGCCAAAATTCAGAACTATTGATTTGATGACTAATTGTTGAGTGGGTGGCCACCTCTTGACTTGGTAACAATCCTTATCTTTTTGTCTGCCGAAAACATCATTGCTAACATCATAATTTGAACAGATAGTCCCCATGAAAGTTCTGGAAAATTATCTCAGCTTTCCAACAAAACAAGAATGAGATCATTTGAACTTCTAGAACTCGAGATATGAGTTGAACACTGAACAGTGTCTGGGCTGTATGACAGATTCTGACTTCTCTGTTGTTGCTACAATTTGAACTTGAAAATGGTCCTTTTGAATCTTGGACTCTGTATGAAAGTTTTAGGCCTATGTCTTAGCTTTCTATCCATATAAACCAGACCTAAATCCAAGTTCTACAGCTCCAGTTATGATCCAATAACCGAATGGTGTTCCAATTTGAATTCAACCAGCATCTCTTTTCTAAGCTTAGCCCTCTCTTTATCTTCTCAATTTTAGTAGTTAAACTCATCAATCAATCTTTTGATTTATGTGATAGGCCTGCATTTAAAATGAACATTTACCATAAATTAAAGGTATTTTATATTATCATACTTGTTATTACAAAACATGCTCTAGTTAAGGAGTTATTGATACTTTAAGTGCAAAATGATGATATAAAACCTTGACAAAAATGCACTTTTAAGTACTAATCACCTCACAAGCTATGGGTTCCAACAGGTCCTCCACTTGAAGCATTTCTTCATTAAATCTCCTTGGATATGCCCAGGTGGACTTCTTCTCGCCTTAGATAATTCCAAATAGCTTCGTAGAGCTTTTCTTCGTGGGGATGCTGGTGCTGAAACGTGCTACTAGCTTAGCATATAGATCTTGGAAACTCAGGATCAATCCTGACTTCAGGTTGTTATACCATGTCCTCACGTCCCCTCTGAAGGTGGTAGACAATATCTTGCACATGGCATCATTGTCATGGGTGACCAGCTCAAGGCTCCCCTCGCATTCTGGATATGTTCCTGAGGGTTTGTAAGTCCATTGTATTTATCCAGGTTCATCTTCACGGATAAATACTCCTTAGGCACTTTGATTTCCAGAACTCTCTTGGATAGTGAGGAGCGTTTCATTTGGTACTGGTGGGTAGGTTGGTGATGCTGTGAGTTCTCCTTAGCCCTTCTTCTAGGTTGTTCTCGGTGTGAACCAGATGAACTGAAGGAATCTAACATGGAACAGTGGGAGTGATGAACTCTTTCTCTCCCACGGTGGCTAGTTGGATTATGAGAACGATGTTTAGGTGGTTCCTCCTCATTCTATCCATATCCTTCTGCATAACTGAGGCGTCTTCGGGCTACAGGGGTTTTTTGTGGCTGAGGTGGTAAGATGTGTGCTGGGACATCGTGAGCTGGTTGAGGATGAACCGTGAGCTATCCTCTCAATCTAACAACCTCTTTAGAGAGCAAACATATCTGCTCAACCATCTTTTCAATCTAAGGTTGGGCGGACGTACCAACAGTAATGTTGGCATCTGTGATATGCCTTGGTGTGTATAGATCTACCATGTTGGTGTAATAGATGGAACCGTACGTCAAAGCTTAGTTTCTTGCTGGAGAAGTAATTAGTTTTTTGTAAAGGTTCCCACAGATGACGCCAACTGATGAGGATACAAAAAGCACAGGGGATATTCTAGAATGAATTGCTCCTAGAGATTATTGTACGTCATTCATAATGTGTTCTAAGACCTTCACTTCTGGCTTTTTCTTTAATGGATCTCCTAAGGGGGTGTGAAATACATGCAACGTAGGGGTGTTGATGGGGGACCCTCCGAAAATCAAGTCAGTACGAGATATTTTTATGTGGTAAAATGACATTAATAAAGATATTAATGAGCTTTTATGAAGATAGAGTAGAGGAAAGGGAAGAAGATGTGGAATTCAGGTAGAAGAAGAACAAGTGTGTTTATGTCTCACAATATGAGGTTTCGAACCCCTTTCTGTATATTACTATCATATTTTATATTACTTGACTTGACCTGCTTCATGCAACGTAGGAGGGGTAGAAATATAATCTTGTACTAGTAAGATAATATTATTTTACTGCTCGTACTATCACATCTAATTAATATAAGTATGAATTGCTTGTTCGTATTTAATAAGATGTGATAGGTATCATAATTACTAATCCAGACCTAGAGTATGAGAGGCTCAGTGTGAAGATACCTTTCAGCCATGCACTCAACCTGAGGGGTGTTGGATTCTACTCACACACCGAGCTCAAAAGAAATTAGGTTCACCTTGTGACTACACTCAAGAATGGTCAGGGCCAGATGCGCCATAGCCCAACGTGGAGTTGGGCGCGACCACGTCCCTGACCCAATAGGAGATTGGGCGCTGACCCCCCTATAGCCCAACGTGGAGTTCGGTGTGGGCGCGTTTCTAACCAACATAGGGTTGGGCGCAGACGCACCCTTACCTAACTTGGAGTTGGGTGTGGGCATGCCACGGCCTAACCTAAGGGTGGGCACCAAAAAAGGCATAGCTCCATTTTGAGTTATGATTTTTGTGCGATGACCTTTAAATGGGGAAGACTTAAGGAAACCATGACGCATCATTGTTGATATCTTTTTTTCTAAAGATATTATTAAATTAATAAAGTTTATTAAATCTACTCAAACCAATTACATGAATATTATATATATATATATATATTAAAAAATATTTATAATTTTTTGATATTTTTATACCAAAATAAATTTTAAGTAACGGGGGTCACCTAATGTAACACTAGCTTAGGATCCAAAGCCTATTAGGTTAAAATTTATAGGGTAAGACTTCTCCTGTAAATAGAATTGCATGCACATGTACAAAGGTTGAAAACTGATGGCGATCCTAGTGTCAACTGCTGCTGCAAAATTTTCCAGCATACTCTCCTTCGTTTGATTTATATTTTGATAATACTAACTTTCCAAAAATAATTTGAGCTTTTTTCCGCAACAATCGGTGGTAACAACAACACGACAATTGCCTGCATCAAAGCGCAGTCATCAAATCCAGTGATGGACTGGTTATTAAAATTATTGATTCTCAATATATATAATTTTAATTATTATTTTTTTGAGAAAAAAAAAACTAGAATAATGGTTATCAAAAGTTCAAAACAAGTATTCAAAATTGGACGCAGCATGTCCCACTTTTTAACCATTTCTTATTAAGATTTTAGCTAACGCTATACCTCTGAACGATGTCGTAAAACCAGTCGGAGCTTAAAACTGTGCGTTTTAATTTTGCAGTTGCACCCAAACTGCACAGCAGAAAGAAAGAAAGAAAGAAAGAAAAGAATTTGATGAGGTAGATCTAGATCTCCTCTCGCTTTGAGGAAACGGTCAGTCACTCTTTCCATTTACGTTTTATAATCTTCCTCAATTCTACCCCTATTTACAATTTGTCCTGCTTTGTCTTCCCCAACGCAGCATCTCTTGCCGTTTCACAGACAACCCAATCAATCCTCAATTAGGGTTTCGAGATTATAATAAGCTAGAATTATTATTTTTCTTTTGTAAAAATTAGATGATGCCGCCGGTAAAAACATCCTATCGGGACCGGACACAAGAGTTTCTGAGTGTAGCAGAGAGGCTAAAGAAATCGTTCTCATCGGCGAGCAATGCGGCATCATCCAGTACCGGTAGCAGCACGAAGCCGGATGCTACGCGATCTGCTGTGGTGATTCAATCCGAATTTAGTAAAAGAGCATCCATGATCGGGTATGGGATCCACCAGACATCTCAGAAGCTGGCGAAGCTGGCAAAACGTGAGCTACTTCCTTCTCTTTTTGTCCTCAATTTATATGATTTTGATGATTGATAATTGATGTGAGTAATATCATGTTGTGGCAATGGTAATGGTGATGTAATGGTAATGATTGAATAAAGAATTTGGTACATTCTTAAAACACAAGATTAGTAGAATTCACTTCATCGTTGGTGTAAAACAATAATTCTATTCATTCCTAGAGCAAGTACGAGGGCTGGAGCTTTGTTCTTCGAAGTGTGAGGATCCGAATATCTTGTGTTTATCCATAGAGATTTCTTAAGGATAAGTTTTTATCGCTGCTATTATTATTATTATTATTATTTCTTTTTGGAAGGGAGTTAGCACATGTTCAGAAAAATTGGTAACTGTTTCTCGCATGGTGGTTGTTCTTTCATTCTTTCTATCTATCTTTGAATGCTATCGTCTTTGTTATTTTTCAATTCTTGGTCCTTTACAAAAGAAAAAAATATTTGTATGACAAGAAAAGAAATGGGTTTTGCCAAATGTGATTTAGAAAATACATAATTAAAATATCGTTACGAATATTTTTCCTTTATTATTCATAGTCTTAGACTAAGATTATTGTTTGTTAATTTGGAAAGTGTAATCAATAAATTTAATGTTCTTTATTGAAAATGTTCCGCATTCTGGAAAGAATCTTCCAAAAAAAAATATAGGAGTGGTACAAGGGTATTGTGGCAACTCAGGCCAAACCAAAGTGCATCAGCTGATCAGTTGCTCTTTCCACTTTCTTCATGTGTTAGTTTGATGCATAGTTTATGCTTCCTACTAGAACATTTACATAATTTTAAGGTTCAAATTACTTAACCTGGCATATTTTGAAGGTTTTCAGTTCATAGGAGTGGGAAGAAGTTGACGAAGGTGAATATACTGAGAAGGCAACTTTGTTATACTGATTCTTAGTGAGAATTATCATATTCCTCATATTTTACTTACATGAGTTTCAATCTTATCTAATTTAGGCTCATTATGTAAGTATTGTCATCTTGATCCCCATCTTTTATTAGTCTCTTCTTTTGTTTTTGTTCCCATGAAATTTATGGAGGTGACTTTGTATCAATGATTACTAGTGCTTGGAAATTGAGTTTTTTTTTGGAGATTTTGGGAGTATGTGGATAGAATTGAATTTGAGAATCTTCAAGAACTACTCTCTGGAAGCATTTATTGTGAGAAGACAGTTTTCTTGCCATCCTTATGGTGCTCTTTCTTGAGGGCTTTTCCAGAAGTGTCTGGTGGATTGTCAATGATATTGAATTTCTCTGTTGTATTTACTTTGTAATTTTGTTTTACTTATTTCCTCAATCCTTATTGATGAATTCTCTTCTCAGCAAAAACAGAACCTGGAAATAATTAGTACACGGGTATGGTTGCAACTATTAGAGTTTCACATCTTATTGGTAGTTCCTCTGTTTCTCATATAACTTTGTAAATTTCCATAAATAAGAGAAGTTAAGTTGTTCTTAAGTTTTGAATTAAACAAATCATTATTCTGACTGGGAGAGCCATGAGGTCTCAGCTCTCCTGGGAGAGCAGTACACCTTCTGGAAATATAGAGTGTTGAATGTGGAAAATTGTCAGAAGGTATCTAAAACTACCGATTGAATATGATAATCAGACCTCATCACCTTGATGGTAGCTGCAACAAAATTTTAGGAATTGAAACCATTGAAATGGATGTTGATTTGTAAGTGTTTTCATTTTTCCGTTCATTGTTTGATATCTTCTTACACCAGGAATTCTACAAATGCAGCCCTTTATTATGTCAGTTTTATGGAAATTTGTGATTATATGATGAGTTTTTGTTGTGCTAGATCTCTCTTACCTTTTCTGTGTTTTTCACCCTCTATTTTAGCAATCGGTCATTCCATTGCTTGGATCTAAAACAATGAATTACTTTACATTCAATGTTTACAGACTGAGTTTGAAAACAATATAGCCATTTTGAGGTTGGAATTGACTTGTAATAATCTAATGAAGCCAAAAAAATGTTTAGCATTAATATTTCTTGCATTTTGATCAGTGGCGAAAAGAACATCGGTGTTTGATGATCCAACCCTGGAGATCCAAGAGTTGACAGCAGTTATAAAACAAGATATTACTGCACTTAATGCAGCTGTAGTAGACCTCCAACTCCTTTGCAACTCCCAGAATGAAAGCGGAAACATCTCGAGTGATACTACAACTCATTCAACCACAGTTGTAGATAACCTAAAGAATCGCTTGATGACTGCTACAAAGGAGTTTAAAGAAGTCCTCACAACGCGGACAGAGGTAAATTGAAAGTTGCTATCTAACACATGAAGCAGCTCAAGATTCCATAATCAGGATTTTTGGTATTGTAATGTATTGTTGATGTCTTGAATTTTATGTAAATGTACAGAATCTAAAGGTTCATGAGAACCGAAGGCAGTTGTTTTCTTCCACTGCTTCAAAAGACTCTTCAAATCCCTTTGTTCGTCAGCGTCCACTAACTTCCAGGACAGCTGCTAGTGCAACACAGGCTCCTCCCCCTCCATGGGCCAATGCTTCTGTATCCTCATCCCAGCTGGTTCCCAGGTACAAGTTACAGCATTTGTTGTGCTATTAGGAAGTTGTAGTAGGAATGGCCTCGTATTTTCTTTACTTTTTTTTCTTCTTTCTTATGTACCAATTCATGAAATTTCCTTCTATTCTTGATGTGGATTTTTTTTTGGGTGAGGATGGGTTGATTGATATTCTGATATGTGAGATTTTGTGGGTCTATAATCAAGAGTCTTTATTTTCCCACTGAAAATTGTCCCTTCTCCTTTGCAGCAAATCGACAGATGTTGAGTCCCAGCCACTTTTGCAACAGCAGCAACAGCAAATGGTTCCACTACAAGACAGTTACATGCATAGCAGAGCTGAAGCCCTTCATAACGTGGAGTCAACAATCCATGAGCTGAGCAACATCTTTACTCAACTAGCAACAATGGTTTCTCAGCAAGGAGAGCTGGCAATCAGGTTTGTTCTTTGTTATGGTTTCCATTGCTACAAATGATGCTTTGATTAAGCACAAGTATTTCAGTAGTTGTGCATGAATAGATGCATGAGGATCATCTGGACAGTTGAACTCTTCAGCTCCTCGTACTGGGAACAGTTTCTGTGTCTCCAAGTCCTAGACACGGCTGCGTCTTTCTTAAAGATGACTGGTATGATGGCTGCTGCTATCTGCCAATGCATCTTATGATTGGGGATTGGCAGTTTGAGAGGAGTAAAACTTCACCAGTATAAAGGAACAAATGTAAAACATAATAAAAATCCTTACTGAAAGCAAAAGCAAAAGAAATTGCTTTAATCTATTGCTGTTTATTTAGCAATCATTTACAACTCACCTAAGGGCATTGCTGACACAGGATTGACGAGAACATGGATGAGTCACTGTCAAATGTAGAGGGCGCGCAGGGCCAACTGGTCAGGTATCTTAACAGTATTTCATCCAACCGATGGCTGATGATGAAAATATTTCTTGTACTTATTGTATTCCTCATGTTTTTCGTTTTTTTTGTGGCATAAGAGTATACAAGAAAATGCACCGGAAGCGTATATTTCCTGCTCCCAATGTTTTTTTTTTTTTTTTGTCACTATTCTCTACACAGTTTTGACTTTAAACCCTGCTTAATTTGTTCCGGAAATCCTTCTTGTATCCTTGTATGCAAGAACGAGGACAAGTGCATAATAATGATAAAATAGGGCTTGGTGTAATTGTTCCTATATGATCACGTCACTCATGGCATTGATACTGGGGTGGTCTTGTGCTGATTGTGGATATTGGTAAATGTTATTCTCTGCGGTTCATGGCTGAAGTGGCGTCCATGTAATATTCAGATAGCGATCCTGATTATTTTTTAAAGCGACTTATTAGGGACCTCACCGCCATGAAGTCTGTTTACGTTGACAGACGTTGGTCATCACAAACAGTAATGCAGCGTTTAGTTACTGTTTTGGGGGAGAATAGATGGAGACATTGAAGATGTAAATATTTGTGGTTAAAGAGAAATCAATAATTTTAGAGTGAATTTTTATATTTTTAAAATAAGAGGTACATAGGGAACATGTCTTTAGAAATAATATTTATTATTTGTTATTTTTAAAATATCATTGTAAAAACTTCTAGTTTTAAAATTGTCTAAGACATGTAAGAATAAAAATAATAATTATTATAGTTTTAAAACTCAATTCGAGGGTCGATTTGGGGAAAGTCTATTCACCAATCAAGGTTTGGGTCACGAGTCGTGTTGACATGGGTTAACCCGAGTTAAAGAATAAAAGTGATTACTATTATAGTTTTAAAACTTGATTTGAGAGTTGACTTGGGGCAAGGCTTGAGTCACGAGTGAGATTGATTGTTGACTTGGGTCAACACAAGGATAAAAGTGATTAATATTCTAATTTTAAAATTTGACTCGGGGGTTGATGTTAAGTAAAGCTCAAGTTATATGTTTAGAGGGTCAACCTAGATTTACCTGGGTTAATATAAAATAAAAGTAATTATAATAGTTTTCAAACTTGATTCGGAAGTCAATCCAGGTCAAGGTCTGGGTCATAGATTAGGATGATCAACCTTGGTTGATCCTAGTTAATGTAAGGATAAAAATTGTTATTATCATAGTTTTAAAATCTAAAATGATGGTTGATCAAGGTAAGGTTTATATTACAAGTTGGGAAGGTCAACACAACACTAACTTGAATTTGAAAAGAGAATTTGACACTAACTTTGAGTTAGGTCTAATAACCATGACACTAAGTGTTTTACATTTGTAAAAAGAATTTGAATTCAAACCCTTCATTTATAGTATTTAAACTTAAAAAAATGATTTATTGTAAGAGGAAGCTAAAGCAACTCTTTAACTTAGTAACCTTTATATATATTGTTCCCTATAATTTTTTACACAAATTTTGTAACTTAACTAGCTTAATAGATTGATAATATCTATTATTCATATCACATTATGCAACCTTTTTAAGTAAGTTACAATGAATGGTAAGGTTCTTAAAGCAATCTTCTATGAAATCTTGTATGCCCATATCACTGAATCATGTCGAGCTTTAGGATTGTTTTTAACTAATTTTTGAATGTTGAATATTAAAGTTTTTTTGGTTGATTCTGCTTGTCCATTGTGTTAGCATAATAAGAAGTAGAATAAATTATTTTAAGTTTATACTCTTGAGTGAATTGCCTTACATTTTTTCTAGTGAATACTCATCCTTAGTCAAATAGTGATAGTTTCTATGAGTCTAATATTAGAAAAATGCACCGCATCTTGTACTCAATACATTCATAGGCTTCATTAAAAGCCTTAAAACATGCAAATAAGTCACAGTGACTCATTTATTCATGTGTTTAGAATTCCTAACCATTACCTTCTAGATACAAGTCACTTGGCCTAGAAATAAATTGTTGTTATTCACCCTATTCATACTAATTTCTTATTTACTAAAAAGTTGATTAGGTAACCCATATTATTTATGCTCATAAATGGGACTAGGCCAACATCATTGCTATATAGCCATGCATCTACCATTCTTGAGTTAATTACAAATGACTTGTCATATGCTTTAACTTTCTCAATTGACCATGTAATGTAATAACCAAATGACACGATCAAAGAGTTGATGTCTTATCCCAAGTGCAGGAGTGTCGAAGTAATAATAACTCGGCAAGACCGGGGTCAAACCACAAGGAGGTCAACTATATAAATTATAAATAAAGAGAAAGATTTGAAGAGAATAATAACAGAAAAGGAGTTGAATGGAGTTTTGGGATGTGATATTGGTGTAAGGATTAAATAATGATAAAACAGATGTTAAGGTTAGATGATTCACTAATGGTATTTCAAATAAATATAATATAAACTCTTTTTATTACTCAATTGGAAACCACACACAAAGGAGGTTCCAATCGGATGATTTATCGTTATTAGCTTATTATAAATTATTAACATGATCATATTAATCATCTTATCTAAGTAACACCATACTTATAAATATCATCAGGCATTCATGTTGCTAACTTATGTTAACAACAAATCAAGTTCCTCGCATAACAACGATGTCGGTCGAAGACTATGAAGGATCAAGCATTTGATGTACCAAGTGTTATACAACACAAATCTAGATAGTCATTTAACAAGTAATGTATTAATAATTAGTAAGATAAAAAGATAAGACATGCTAATATCAAACTTTCTTGGATATAAACATTGAAGTTCATGTTGAGTTTATATTATACATATTCTAACACCATTGGTAAAACCTTTTCACCTTGACATAATTAACTTAGCTAAACATAATGAAGAAGAAAAATATAAATAAACAAGATAAGAGCATAGTTATGATGAAAAGCATAAACAAGAGATTAATGAAAGCAAAACTTAAGCATTACAAAAATATAAAGAAAGAAAGCAAGAACATGATCTTGATCTCAAAACCAAGATGACTAAATATATGACAAATGCCTCCTTTTATAGGTTAAGATTCAGAACTATTGATTGGTTGACTAAGAAAATAGTTGGTGGCCAACCATTGATTTGGTGGCTAGTTTTTGACATTGTTGGCTGTTGGTTATTGATATTGTTGGCTGGCCAAAACATCATTTCTAACATCAGAATTTGAGCCCTTTGTTCATGAAAACTGTGGGAAATTGTCTTAGCTTTCCAACAAAAAAAACCAGAGCTCATTTGGACTTCTAAAACTCAAGATATGAGCTGAAAACCGAACAGTGTCTGAGCTGTAGGACAGGTTCTGACTTCTCCGTTGTTGCTAAGATTTGAACTTGAAAACGGCAGAATTGAGTCTTGGACTCCCATAAAAGTTGTAGGTCTATTTCTTAGCTTTCCATCCATATAAAGTAGACCTAAATCCAATTTCTACAACTCCAGTTATGATCCAATAACCGAATGGTGTTCCAGTTTAGAATTGAACCAACATCTCTTCTCTTACCCTAGTCCTCTTTTTGTCTCTTCACTTTCAATACTTAAGCACATCAATCAATCCTTTGAATTGTGAGATATACCTGCATTCAAAATAAGCATTTACCATAAATTAAAGATATATTATATTATTAGACTTGTTATTATAAAACATGCTTTAGTTAGGAAATTTAATGATACTTTAGTGCAATATGATGATATAAAGCCTTAATGAGAATGCAATTTTAAGTATTAATTACCAAACATCAAAGTTAGCATGTATCCAATCTCGCGCAAGTAAGATGTTATAGCTTGTTTTTGTTTCAACCATAAAGAAAGACGTGTTGGTGGTCTTAGACCCAACCATTAATCCATCTATAACACTCCTATAATGCCTCTATGTCCTTTATAAAATTTGACATGTTTACTATCATACTCTAATTTTGACCCTTTATTTTTTAAAAATATTTTCAAAAAAAATTACAAAAATCCCAAACAATGTATTTTCAACATTATTTAACCAATTTTGGCTATTTCATAATTTTCAACCCTTTTACCTATTATTTTTGTGTTTACAAATCATTGTGAAAAATCAAAAAAATAAAAATATAAAAAATTGCATTCGAAAAAAGTTCAGAAAGCATAGTGCAATTGGAGATGGAGAAGGACTACAGTGAAGATTAAAGAAAAAGACTAGAGTAGATGGATAAAAAGGAATAAAAAAAAAGGAAGTGGGAGAATGTTTGTATAAGGTGCTAAGAATTTAAAAAAAAAAAAAAGGAAAGAAGAGTGTGTGTTGTGTGGAGAAGAGGAAGGAATTGAAAAATAAAAATTGGACCCTATATTTTTCCACTCACCAGCACAGTCACTCATTCTCCATACCTCTCACATGCACTCACTCACTAATTCTCTCTTCCACTCACAAACACACATCACATAAAGACCAAAAAAAAAAAAAAAACATTTAGCCTCTCTCATCATGCATGGTTTGCCATAATCATTTTTTTCCTTGTAAAAACCCAAACTCAGCTCATCTCTAAGTGAAGGGAATCATTCAAGAACTAGAGGAAAAACTCATAAAAATTTTGATGCGATCCAAGCACCACAGGATCCATTGGAGGTTCCGGTTGGTTTAGTTACAAGGATTAGAGCTAAGAGGTTCAAAGAGACTTTCAATGAACTTCTTCAAGATACGTGGGCTAAGGTGGACTTCAAGAGGATATTAAATAAAGAGGAGCAAGCCATGATTAATATTATTCATGTTCAAGAGGGGCTTGTTGGTGGAACCAAAACCATTACACAAGGATTGAGAGAAGAAGACTAGATTCGGATAGTTTGACCTTTCAAAACTTTTTTTTTTTTAATCATAACTGGAGCTACAAGTTGAATTTTGAGGTGATTCTAGTTGTGCTGGAAACTAGACTTCTATATCTTTCCAACAGTATATGACACACCTTGTAATTCTTTAAGACGAGAGAGAACCATCCATTTGAAGTTGCGCTTTGCTGCTGCCAGATAAAATGCTAAAATAACCGAACTTGTCTTCTTAAATTAGTTGGGCTATTAAACTTTCTTTATTTTATGAGGAAACACTTGTTTATTTTATTTATTTTAATTAGATTGGGCTAGTTTTAGCTTGGGTTGATTATTATTTAAATTGGATTTATATGTGACCCATTAGGAAAACTAGGGTCTTTGGCTTGGGGTATAAATACTCTTGAGAATAATTTTCATTATACTTTGTTTTGGCTAATAATATTCTGATTTTGCCGATATTCGGTTGTCAATCTTGGTTCTTGATTGAACTTTCAACTCTTCAAAGAATTGACCAATCTTTATTATGAATTTATATTCCTTTTGCTCGTGTCCAGGTGTAGGCGTTGTGATTTGGTTGGTTTATAGTCTTGTTGCCTTGAAGCAGGTCATTCATTGTGATAAACTCATCCTATTTTTAGCAAAATTTAGATAGATCTTGGGTTTGCGAATTCCATTCAATTTTGCTAAGGTACGCATCAGTTGGTATTAGAGCAGATCTAATCACAGGTTATATCCTTCAATTTGTGTCTTTTGTTTCTTGATTTTTCTTGATTAGTTTCGGCCACATTACTAAAAATAAAATAAAACTAGGGTTCTTGCATCCTCTTGAATTGTTGAACACCAAAATCATAAGGTAGTGTTCTTGTTGAATCTTGATCTTGCCACAATATATACATTAAAAAAGTGTTGATTTTTTTTTCTTAATTGCTGAATTGGTATACAAAAAAAAAAAGGGGGGCTTGATCTTCAAAATTTTGATTGTTGCCACAAAAAAAAAAAGAAGAAGAAAATCAACATTTTAGAGTTTGGTCGAGAGTTAGGGAAAGAAAATTGGTCATTGAGAATTTTTATTGCTCTTATATCTTTTTTTAGGTTCTATCATTGTTTGATTTAATTTTCAGTTTGGATAGTAAATCTCTTTAGTATTATTCCTTCCATTTAGTTTATTTCGTGTCTTCGAATCGTCATATTACTCGTACAAATTTGCATTGCTACTCGTGAATTTGTCATCTTAGTTTTGTTTTTGTTAATTTCATAAATTTCTTGCTTCTTGAGTCTATATGAAATTTATAAATTCACTGCGTAGTTGTTTGCTTTTTTGAATTGTTGCTAAGTGATTTCAAGAACTAAAGAAAGGCAATTTGAGTGGAAAAAGGCATAGGGAGCATATTAGAGTGAAAAACCTATAAATTTGTGTGAAACACGAGTGTGTGAGGTGTTATTTTTATTGCTAATGATTTTCGTGCAGGTTTAAAAAAAATATCTTCTAATAGTGTGCCACAGAAGAAGGGTGAAATCCCAAAAGATGGGCTTTCGAGAATACAACAACAGATCAAATTTATGTTTGGTGAGCTGATGACTAGGATTGAAAAATTAGAGACTAGGTCTGATGGGGGACGTAGTAAAAAGGTTAGAGAAGCTAGGAAGGAGGAGAGTGTTGCTGAAAACTCTACAGATAAAGCCGAGGATGATCTTAACCATGGTAGTGGGTTTCCATACACATAGGGGAGAGAGGTATGAGAATCGACCAAGGAGGGGACATATTCGACCACTTAGGGATTTTGAGTATAGAAGGGATTTTGATGTTTTGGGTGATATAGACCGAAATTTAGGTGGTATCAAGTTAAAAATCCTAGCCTTTAAAGGAAAAATTAATCTAGAAGCTTACTTAGATTGAAAAAAAGAAGAAGGTAGAGATGATTTTTGACATCCATAGGTACTCTGAAGAAAAGAAGGTTAAGTTAACTTTAATGGAGTTTACTGATTATGCATTGTTTGGTGGTATAAAGAAGAAGGAATAGAGAAAGACCAATTAGCACGTGAGAGGAGTTGAAGACAATAATGAAGAAGAGGTATGTTCCTAAACACTATTATAGGGAGTTATTTAAACGTTTACAAATGATTACACATGGTATTAAGAGTGTGGAGGAGTATCAGAAAGAATTAAAGGTGGTTATGATTAGAGCTAATGTTAATGAAGATAAGGAAGTTACTATGTCTAGGTTTTTGAATGGCTTGAATAGAGACATAACTAATGTTGTGGAGTTGTAATCTTATATTGAATTGGAAGAGTTAGTGCATTTGGCCATTAAGGTTGAAGGACAGCTGAAAAGGAAGTGTAGTACACGATCTGCTTATTCGGGGTCCTTTTCGGGTTGGAAGATGAATTGTAGGAGAGAGGGTAGTGTGCCATTGAAGCCCTTGATGTCTTCTAAAGTTGCCGACCTACCTCCATGAAGAAACAGGTTCTAGCCAGTGATTAAAAACTTAAGGGAGAAGTCTAACCGAAGCGTAATCGTGATATAAAGGGTTTCAAGTGTCAAAGATTGGGACACTATGCATTAGAGTGTGTAAATCGCTGAGTTATGATTCTAAGGGATGATGGAGAGATTGTGTCCAATAATGAGGAGTTTGATTGTGATGAGATGCCACCACTAGAAGATGCTAGTGATTTAGAGTATGCTGTTGATGATAAAGTTTTGGTGATTAGAAGATTGCTCAGTGTTCAGACTAAGAAGGATGATGTGGAGCAATAAAAGGAGAACATCTTCCATACTAGATGCCTAATCAACGATAGGTATGTAGTATGATAATTGATAGTGGTAGTTGTACTAACGTTGCTAGTGTAACTTTGGTTAGAAAGTTGGGGTTGAATACCATAAAGCATGAGAGGCCTTATCAGTTTCAATTGTTGAATGGATGTGGTGTTGTTAGGGTGAATTGACAGGTGATGATTTCTTTTTCAGTAGGTAAGTATAAGAATGAAGTGTTATATGATGTTGTGCCTATGCATGCTACTCATCTGTTACTAGGGAGGCCTTGGCAATTTGATAGAAAAGCTAAGCATGATGGGTTTAAGAACAAGTATTCATTGGAGAAAGATGGTAGAATTTGTACATTTTCCCCATGAACACCAAAACAAGTGTATGAAGATCAAATTCAGTTGAAGAAAAGCTATGAGGAGGAGCACTCAGATTCGGCCAAAATGGAAGGACAAGTCGAACAACATGGTGAGAATGTGAGGAAGAGTGAAAATAAAGTGAGTCATTAGTTGAAAATAAAAGGGAACAAAGTTTTGGCCCTTAGGAAATTAAGGGAGGGTCATGACAAAAAAAGAAAGATAGAAGGAAGGTTGAGAGTGGAGAGAAGAAAGAAAGAGTGAGAAAAGAAGAGTGTAGAAAAAGTGGGGAAAAACCTTAATTTGTTTGCAAAATCTAGTGATCTTAAACATGCTTATCTTTCTGAATTGCCTATGATTTTACTTGTGTATAAGGAGGCAAACTTTAGCTTCGATAATTTGGATTCCTGTGTTCCTAGTATTGTTAAAGTTCTTTTACAGGAATTTAAAAATGTCTTTCCAGAAGAGATTCCTAGTGGCTTGCCACCAATTAAGGGAATTGAACATCAAATCGACCTTATTCCAGGAGCATCTATACCAAATAGGCTGACATATAGGAACAATCCTAAAGAGTATAAGGAACTCCAACAACAAGTGGAGGAGTTGATGTCGAAAATATACATTCGTGAGAGCATGAGTCCTTGTGTAGTTCCCATGCTTTTTGTCCCAAAGAAAGACAAGACTTGATGAATGTGTGTTGATTGCAGGGCTATCAATAAAATCACTATAAAGTATCAACATCCTATTCCCAGATTAGATGATATGTTAGATGAATTGTAGGTTCGAAAATGTTTTTGAAAATTAATTTAAAAAGTGGTTATCATCAAATTAGGATGAAAGAAGGGGATGAATGTAAAACTACTTTTAAAACTAAATATGGTTTGTATGAGTGGTTGGTTATGTCTTTTGGACTTACTAATGCACCTAGTACTTTTTTGAGATTCATGAATCATGTTTTGCATGCTTTCATTAGTAAGTTAGTAGTTGTCTACTTTAATGATATTTTGATTTATAGTAAGGAGTTTGATGAGCATATGGGTCATTTGAGACAAGTTCTTGATGTGCTTAGAAAAGATTCCGTATATGCTAATTTGAAAAAGTGTGACTTTTGCATGGATATAATTATTTTTTTAATATGTTGTTAGTGCAAAAAGTATATAGATGGATGAGACTAAGGTTAATGCTATTTAAGAATGGCCTACACCAAAATCAATAACAGAAGTTAGAAGTTTTCATGGTTTGACTAGTTTCTATAGGAGGTTTGTTAAAGACTTTAGTACGATAGTCTCTCTATTGACTAAAATCATTAAGAAATTCGTAGGGTTCAAGTGGGGTGAAGAACAAAAAAATGTATTTAGCTTGTTAAAATCAAAGTTAATTTCGGCACCATTACTATCTTCACCTGATTTTAATAAAGATTTTGAGATTGAATAATTAGACCCATTGCTTATTTTAGTGAGAAACTCAATGGTGGATCTCTTAACTATCCCACTTATCACAAAGAGTTGCATGCATTAGTAAGAGCATTTAAAACTTGGCAACATTATCTATGACCCCGAGAGTTTGTTATACATACCGATCACCAGTCATTAAAACATTTGAAGGGTCAAGGTAAGATAAGTAAGCGACATGCCAAGTGGATTGAGTTTATTAAAACTTTCCCATATGTGATTAAGCACAAGCAAGGTCAGGAAAATATGGTTGCATATGCTTTATCATGAAAGTATGTTCTTCTTAAAACTCTGAATACTAAATTATTAGGATTTGAGTATATTAAAGAATTGTATCTTGACGATAATGATTTTGGTTCTATATATGATGAGTGCAAAGTTTCGGCCAAGGATAAGTTTTTTAGGTATGATGGATTTTTATTTAAGGAAAATAAATTATGTATGTCTAATTATTTTTTACGTGAATTGCTTGTAAGGGAAGCTCATAGGGGGTGGTTTACATGAACACTTTTATTGGTCTAACATAAAAAGAGATGTACAAATAATTTGTGATAGGTGCATAACATGTAGGCAAACTAAGTTTAGAGTAATGCCTCATGGGTTATACACACCTTTACCTGTTCCTAAGGAACCTTGGGTTGATGTTTTTACGAATTTTATTTTGGGTCTACCTAGGTTTGGGAAAGGAAGAGACTCTATATTTGTTGTTGTGGATATATTTTCTAAGATGACACATTTCATTGCTTGCCATAAAACTAATGATGCAAAAAATACAACTGATTTATTTTTTAGATAGGTCATTTGGCTACATGGTACTAAAAAAGCACAGGTGGTAAAGGATTTACATGCAAAGATTCAGCAACAAATAGAGAAAACAAATGAACAATATGCACACAAGGCTAATAGAGGATAGAAATTGGTGAGGTTTGAACTAGGTGATTGGGTTTGGGTGCATATAAGGAAGGAAAGGTTCCCTGAACAAAGAAGATCGAAGTTGATGCCTCGAGGAGATGGTCCTTTTCAAATCATAGAAAGGATTAATGATAATGCCTACAAAGTGGATCTACCAGGTGAGTATAGTGTTAGTGCTACATTCAATGTTGCTGATCTTTCTTTGTTTGATGTAGGTGAAGATTTGAGTCGAATCCTTTTGAGGAGAGAGGGGATGATGCGATCCAAGCACCAATGAATCCATTGGAGGTTCTAGTTGGTCTAGTTATAAAGCTTAGAGCTAAAAGGTTCAAAAAAGTTTTCAATGGACTTCTTCAAGATACGTGGGCTAAGGTGGACTTTAAAAGGATATTAAATAATGGGAGCAAGTTGTGATTAATCTTATTCATATTCAAGAGGGGCTTGTTGGTGGAGCCAAAACCATTCCACAAGGATTAGAAGAAGAAGACTAGATTCGGACAGTTTGCCCTTTGGCTATGTTTGTTTATCATAACTGGAGCTACAAGTCGAATTTTGAGGTGATTCCAGTTGTGCTAAAACTAGACTTCTATACCTTTCCAACAATATATGGCACACCTTCTAATTCTTTAAGACGAGAGAGAACCATCCGTTTGAAGTTGGGCTTTGCTGTTGCCAGACAAAATACGGAAATAACTAAATTTGTCTTGTTAAATTAGTTGGGCTATTAAACTTTTTTTTATTTTATGAGGAAACACTTGTTTGGGTTTTAGACTTGTTTATTTTATTTATTTTAATTAGTTTGGGCTAGTTGTAGCTTAGGTTGATTATTATTTAAATTGAGTTTATATGTGACCCATTAGGGAAACTAGGGTTTATGGCTTGAGGTATAAATACTCTTGAGAATAATTTTCAGCATACTTTTTTTTGGATAATAATATTCTGATTTTGCTGACATTTGGTTGTCAATCTTGATTCTTGATTGAACTTTCAATTCTTCAAAGAATTGACCAATCTTTGTTGTGAATTTATACTTATTTTACTCGTTTCCAGGTGTAAGTGTTGTGATTGAGTTGGTTTATAGTCTTGCTGTCTTGAAGCAAGTCTTCCATTGTAATAAGCTCATCTTATTTTCAGCAAACTTGGATTAGATAGATCTTGGACCCGCGAATTCCATTCAATTCCACTAGGGTTCGCATCAAAATCCATCTTCACCTCTAGTTAAACCAACCACCAACATTGACCCAAAATTTCCTAATTAGTTGTGCCTACCATTCTCCCCTTTAGCACATTTATTTCCATCATTTCCAAACCAAGAAACCATATCTCTTCACATTCATCACTATCACCATAGCACCCACTAGCAATAAGGGAATTTCCATCCTTTTTTTCTCATTTACCATCATTAAACCATCAACTTTCCATCTCCATGGTGGTCAAGACACAATAGTAGCTTCTTCCTCCTCTCGGTTTCCACCATCCACAACAACACCATTGCCAACAACCCCTATCTTGGCCGTGAGCCGTCACCAGCCATAAAATTTAGCTTGTGTAACCCAAAACCAATAACCACCATCAACTTACCCTTTAGCAGTGACAACCCATCTCTTCCCTTTAATAAGAAGGATATCAACCTCTCATCCACCCTTTTCATGGCCAAGTCCAGTCCCAACAGACCCATGATTTTTTGGTTTTCCACCATGCCATCTTCTCCTGCTTTGATTGTTAGGAACAATAGTGACACCATAGTAGCCATTAATCCACAATAGAGAGGAAAAAACATTGAGAAAAAATATAGGGCGAAGAGGAGATACACAAATTGATTGTGTTTATGTGATTTTGTTTTCTTTTATGGGTACTAGTGACACTCATCGCTGGTACAATGAGAAAAAAAAAGGGACAGACGCTTCAAATCCACTAGGTGTTGGCTTCCCATGAGTGATAATGCATGAGTTCACACAACAACAATAACAATGCTGTATAGGACCCAACAACTCCTCTGATTATTCTGACCTTGTCTAGAAGGTGTTTTGCGAATTTAATATATCTTAATTCCATGTGATAATTGTAAATGTAATTGTTTGGTGTGTGTAAATTAGTGAAAGAGATGGGTGTGTCTGTGTGATACATGATTTTAATTCCTAGCAAAATTGTATTTTTATTAAACATTTGTTTTCTTAAAAAAATGCATCACGGACAAGTTTTAAATAATTTATAAAAAAAATATGTTTGCATCAACTTGTGATTTCTTAGCTTAAAAAGAAAAAAAAAAAAAAAAGAAACTCAAAAAACATTTTTTTTGCATGTTTAGCATTTTACATTTTTAGTAAAACAAATAATTTGCATGCTTGTGGGCTTTATAACAAGTTTATAAAGTTCATTAGAACTTGACCCAAATAAAATGACTCATTGAGCCTACATACAAAAAAATAAATAAGTCAAAACCCATTAATTTTTTATTTATTTATGAAAATAACCAATAACAAGAGTTTTAAATAAAAGGTTCAAAACCTATTTTTAACATTCATATGGATCCAAAGTCCATTTTAACTCTTTTTTTTTTTATGGGTCAAAGATTATTTTCATCATCCATATAGGTCAAATGTTTGTCTTGACCTATTAGGTAAACATATTTTTGGTTTTTCAAAATTTTTAATAAGCCTATTGTTAGTATGATGATTCAACTCACTAATATGACTTGATTGATAATAACTTAAAGGTTGTGATCAAGAGTGATCAAATAGTTCAACTTATTGACATGATTTGATAAAAAATTGTCACAAGTTGTGATCAGAAGCAACCAAATCGGTTAGTTTACTAGTATGATTGGATCCATAAATAATCATAGGTTGTGATCAGGAGTGAGCAAAGAATTTTCAATTCACCGGTATCATTTAAAGATAGTAACTATGAATAATAAAAATAAATCAAACCATAGAATGGTTAGGTTCAACCTTCAACCTAGGGTTTAACATTCAGAGATAACTCATTGTTACTTTGTAAATAAACAATTAGTACAACAAAATTTTAGAAATAAAAGACATCCAGCAATGCAGTTTACCTCAGGTAGAATGCTTTAAGGTAATATTATCTTTTTTATAGCATGACTAATCTCTTACGCAAAACATCTAAAAGAATAGTTAGGGTTTCTAGTTACGATAAAACTAAGTGGCAACTTCTTTTTCATATTTTTACCCTTTCACATGATCTTTAGCTTGCCATGACGTCCACCAAGGTACAACAACTACTTCAAATGGAATCATATTAAAGTTATTAAGGTCAATCTTCTTGATTAGAATCATTAGAATAATGTTGAGTTTTGCAGTGTTATCGACCAAAACTCGCTATACTTGTACACTATTGAATTTTGTTGTGATGTCTAGAAGTTTAAATGACAACTCATAGCCGTTGTTGGCTTAGAAAAATCAAGACTTTGTTGTTGGTAATCTAAATGTTGTAATTGATTGATTTTGACAACTTTTGTCTTTTTTCTATCCTATTTCTAGAATCACAATTGAGATTATGAAATTAGCCAGGTTTGGCCTCAAAAGAATATGGGAAAGCAAAATTGGTCACTTATCTTGGTGTAAAAAAGAACTTTTAATCTATCATCTTATTTGAATATGTTTTGTTCATCTAGTTGTTGAATCAAGATTCAAGATTCATTAACTTTTTCCTCCCTAGTACATAAATTTCATCCCTTCTTTTAATATACCCTTATCTAGAAAATCATTAGCCTTGACAATCATATAATCTATTTCTTTAAGTTGATCTTCTTTGCTTGTGAAGATATTTATGGTAGCCAATTTAGACTTTATGAAAACAATCTGTATTAGTTTTGGATAATAATGTTGTCCTCAAGTTCTTTGATTGTCATTTAATGAGCAATATGTTGTGGTTGTTTGTTTATTAGGATTTTGTTCGCAGTTTCATTGAAAGCAATGTCTTTTTTATTCTTTAAAAATAATTGATGCTATCTTTGTTTTTCTTCTATTTTTAGCTATCACTTCTTTGAGCCAATACTAAAATACTCATTTCATTTATTTATGTTCCTAAGCTATTGGCTTGACACATTGAACTGTTTTATCTTATTAGTGTTATTGGTCAATTTCTAACCATTCTTGACTTTAGATTTAACTTTCACTTTTTTAACTTGTGGTTAGAGGCCTTTTCCAAATTTCTATACTATCTTAATGATAGACATGTCCACTTTCCTAGAGATTTCTTTAAAGATATGTCTTTTAAGTTGCTTAGTGTCTAAATCTATCTCTTAAGTGGATAACGATAATGTTTGGTTCCTTCTTTATTATTTCAACCAAGGTCTTTGATTATAATATTATCCTATTTTAGTAAAAATCAATCGCCATATATCATTACTAGATTCTATAGGATTTAGGTCAATCTTATCTAGCACTAATAAAGGATGATCTTAGGTGCTTTATAATAGTAGTTTGAAAGGTGTATAAGGTTGTTTATTATTGACCATATGATTGGTCTAGTTTATGTCTAAAACTTGTTTCTTTGGTAAGGTGTATGTTTTTTTTAAAAGCTTTCCTTACCAAAATGTTTAGGCACTATATTCTTTCAAATTCTATTTTGGATAAATGTCTTCGTTTCCATTATTTTATGTTGGACTTGGTTTATAGAGCCTACGTTCTTTTGTTTATGTTTTTTTTTTTTGTGAATGAAGGCCTACTGTCCATCCCAAGGGTTGATATATTTATATCATCATAACACTAAGGTTAGTTGGGGTGTATATGTTAGAAAAAAAAGGAGTTTATGTGCTACCATAAAAAGTTATTGTAAAATATTCTATAGAATAGTGAAATATTTTCAACCTTGTGGATATAGGAAGATTTGTCAAACCATGTAATTTTGTGTTTGGTATGCTTGATTTTTATTTTCTTATTATCTCATACTTAATCATTCCAATCTTAATAAGTGGTATTAAAGCTAGGTTTGGGCTTTAATGGGAGTAATAGTTGGAAAAGAAGTAAAGGTTTCAGAAATTGATAAATTTGATTATAGATTTTGAGTATTGAAGGATGCAGATAAAAAATTACCTTCATAAAAAGAGACTTCATTTTCCTATATTACAAAAGAAGTCAAATAAGATGGAGGAGGTGAAATGAAACCTTCTTACCGGACAAGTTTTCAATGTTATCCGCTTAACCTTATCAATATCAGTTGCACGTAATATTATAAAGGAAAGGACCATAGTAGAGATGATGGTAGCCTTATCCATCATATATGAGAAGTCATAAAAAAAACAAAGTGCATCTGATAAAGAAGTTGTTCAACCTAAAGATGAAATGAGGTATGTTTGTTGCACACACCTAAATAAATTCAATACCATTACAAATCAATTATCATATGTTGAAAATGAGTTTGATGATAAGACTTATGAATTGATTTTGCTTCCTTTACTTCTAAATAGTAGGAAGGTTATGAGAATGGTTGTAAGAAACTCTACTATAAAGTTTAAATTGAGATATGATGATATATGTGGCTTGATTATGGCTTAAAAGTGCATAAAAAAATTGATATAAAGGTTCGAGTTTTAATTCAACCTTTAATATTGATATTTAAGAAATATGATGATATAAAAACTTAAATAAGGACATATTGGAACCCAAATTTTGGAGTAAAAGCAAGTTGAAGTCTTGGAAGCAATATTTATGTTATATTTATGGTAAATTTAGTCACTTCATAAGGAATTTGTTATACAAATCAATGAGCATCACCAAAGGATCCATTAGAGATATTAATTGGGTTTATTACAAGGTCTAAAACTAAAATGATCCAAGAAAAAATCATTGGGTTGATTCTGGATGTTTAGGTTAACAAGTTGCAAATATGCTAGACTAGATATTTATGTACTGTTTGGGCCATATATAAAGTTATAAGTATAATTTTACTATAATTTTAGACATGATGGAAACTAGACATCTTAAACTTTCTATTCATATATGGTAGGACAAATAACTAATTCAGGTGAGAGAGAATGATGTGTTTCAAGTTAGATAACTCATTCAGGTGAGAGAGAATGATGTGTTTTAAGTCAGACTTGAAATATGCCAATAAACAAAGAAAATCGGTTAAAGACTATTTTCCATATGATTTGTGGATTCCTAAAAGGCAAGGATTTAATTATACGTGGAATCCTTATTTTGAAAGGATTCCTTACTTTCAAAGAAGAACAATTAGGCAACAACTTGTGTTTTTTTTTTTGTTTTTTTGTGGATTCTATCTTAACAAGGTTTTCCTTATTATTCAATGACATTAGAGATGGTTTTGGATTATTTTTTTCTATTGACAATTTTATGCTAACAAACATAAATTTTAATTCGACCACTAGATTGGGCTAAAATATTTACAGAAGATGCTAGATGCCTTTTTATATATGATTAAAATTTTATAGGGATCAAACATGGCCTTGTGATAAAATCAAGAAGTTACTATGTTTAGTTTCCTATTTGATGTAGGATTTTTTTTCTATTTTTTTAGAACTCTTTGGTTATTTTTTGTGCCATCTTTAGGATTTTTTTACATAGTATAAATAGAGTTATTGAGCTCATATTTAGATTTTTTATAGACTTTGATTTTAAAATAATATTTTATGTGTAAAAGGTTGCTCAAACTTTAGGTTTTTCGCTGAACTTTTCTTGGACTTATCAAAGATCAACTATCTCTGTGGTGTTCATCCTATACTTCCAATTTGTGATTCATTATAATCATAGGGTTGTGGTCTTTTTTATCCAATAACTTTGGTGCCTTAGTATGAGTTTTTCTTATGTGTGAATTCAAGGGTTTTTACCCTCCAAGAAAAAGCTAAGATTGATTCTGCAAATGTTTCTACTAAAGTGGAACATGACACTATGATTCTTGTTGTTTATATTCCAATTGATGATTGAGTTCTCAAGTTAGGTGCTTTATTTCATACTAAACATTAAGAAATCATACAAAATTATGTTACCAGTGATACAAAATGATGTGCTTGGTTTATGGAGAACCATTGAATGTTGTAGGTGTAGAAGATTAGCAAATTAAGTTGCCAACTAGTTTTATATGGAATTTGTAATGTGTGACACATGATACTGAATCGTAGAAGAATCTAATTTTTTCAAGACAACTTGTTAATTGTGGCCATTCAATAAAATTTTTGAGAGGCACATGATTGTCATAAAAAGAAAAAAATATATATTTAATCATGGTAAGAAAATTAGTATCTTGATATGACCTTAGGACCAAAAGATACCATTGTTTTTACCAAAGCTAAAAATTATGCAGAACTATACCACTGCAGACTCGATCATATATGTCAAAAAAGTATGAAGCTACTTTTGTAAAAAAGAAAGCTATTAGAGCTTAACTTAATTTATCTAACATGTGTGAGAGTTGTATTTTTAGAAAATCTAAAAAAACTCAACTTCAAAAAGAGTGGCAAATCTTTCATGTTAAGAAAGTTGGAGTTATGATCATATAAGTATCCAACCCAAAAATGCAACAATGAGAGACAATAAAATGAGTTATAAGCAAAGAGAGTATTATAGGGCTTGTATCACTTAAAGTGGTACTATTATCTCCTAGAGTTCAATTTTACAAAACATCATTGCTAACAATAAGAGTACTTTATAGCTTGATAGTTAGAGTGCATTCTTGCTAAAAATCCAACATTTCATTCCAAAACTAAACATATTCAAATCATATATAACTTTATCTAATATATATTTAATGATGAGTAATTGATGCTAAAAAAGATTTATGGAATTAAGAATCTAGCAAACATATTAGTTGAACTAACTTGAAGACTTTTACATCATGAGTTTTAGAGATAGGTATTGTGTTGGAGACATATGGGTTTTTGCTAGTGGTTAAACCAATCTTCAAGTGGGAGAATTGTTAAGCTTGGACTCTTTTATTAATCAAGGCATACTGCTTGACCCAAAGATTGATATAATTATATCCTTCTAACATTAACGTTAGTTAGTTTTTGTGTGTGTCAAACAAAAAAGATTTAATGTGTTGCCATAAAAGTTGTTATAATTATTCTTTATAATAGCGAAATCTCCATAACTCTATAAATGTAGGCATATTCGTTGAACCATGTAAATTGGGTGTTGCATGCACTTAATTTCTATTTTTTTTATTGTCTTTTACTTAATCATTCCAATCCCAACACTTTCTAGGTCCAAGAGATATTGGTGGTTTGTAATCAAATTGTCATCTTCATGACTAGGTTTAGGTGATATCTATTATGAATGTTGTTTATGTCACTTAGTGTTAGCTGTTTTTTAAGGTCTAAGAGTCTTAACCTATCGCTAAGTTGTGACTTGTTTAGTTTTCCCCTTAAGTTTTCATTCTTATGAAGAATGGTATGATATGTAAAACATTTGTATTTCCTAAAGTTCTAGTGCCAACTCTTTAGCCTTACCATGATCAGTGTACCTTTTTATAGTAGTAGTGTCCGTGAATAATTGAAGCATTTATCATGGTTGACCAAGCCTTACTTTTTATAATTTCCCTTTACTACGAGTCCTTTTAACTTAGGTTTAGTCATTATTATTGCACTTTGAGGAATGAGTTGCTATTCATTTTCATATTGTTTTCTAGAAAATGAATGTGACCAGACTCTAATGCCTTTTGAATATGGTTCTTGAAAAAAAAAATGTTAGTATCATGTCTTTATGAGTCATACCACTTGTAGTAATTTTTCCCTTGTTTTAATCTACAACAGAGATTACATGGTTGTCAAAGAGCTTGATTTTCCTCTCATATCTTAATTAGTTAAAAAAAATCAACTTTTTTTAATGTCAAAAGAGTACTCTTTATTTTTGTCATGACATGCACTACGTTAAATGACAGGTCTGCCTCTTGAAATAAAGGGGGTTTTGAGTTTAATCATAAATGTATGATTTGAAGGAGTTGCCACCTAGTATCATGGTTACTAAAAAACCTATAGTCTGCTAGGTAAGGGGTCTGGTTGTGCAAGAAAAATACTTATCACTCCCAGTGCACCTTATCTATGATAAGTTGCATTGTTGATTGATTGTTAATCTAAGTCATATTTATATCCATTGGTCTCATCTAAGGTTCAAGACATATCTCTTTTCATGAGGAAATCTCTATCTTATTAGGTTAAATCCTAACCATTCTAAATCCCTAATTTTAACATCACATTTATTTTCTATTATGTATCTTTAATACCTGAGGGTATACTTTACAATGTAATTTTAAATCCCCAAATATTAAAGTCTATAGCTAAATCCTAATGTTTTTGCTATTAATTCATTTAATTTAATACCATAAGTATGCATTACGTTGTAAAATTCATACCCTGAATATTAATTAAACAAATTAATTTTCGTGATATTTTTGAAATTTTGATCAAATTCTAATGGATAATTATAAACCGATTATGATATTTATTTTATATTTTTTAAACATGATAAAATTTTATTTTTTTTTTGTTTTTTATTAGAAAATATACATGAATTTTTTATTTATAATTTGGTCATATGCACAAAATATATTTTTGTATTTTTGAAATGAGAAAACTTTTTAGAATTTGTTTTTGAAGTTTTAGAGAAAAGTAAGTATTTTTAATACCGGGTTAGTATTTTATAATATAAGCCCATAGCCTCAATATTAAGTAAAAAGATTGGAAAAATATGCAAGGGACCCACAAATAATTTTAAAATAGTCTCTGAATTGTTTTAGAATTTTTGGAAATTATTTGTGGGTTTGTTTGACAAAAACATAAAAAATAAAAATATAAACAATGTTGGAAAATCAGTAGGGCGTGTTTGTCAAAACACGATCCAAAACCAAAGAGAGAAAAACTAAGAAGATCAAAGGGGAAAAAACATTTGAATTTGCTTAATAACACCAAGAACATTCAAAGAAAACCAGAAACAAAGATTCAAAAATAGACCAAATCAAATAAAAATGAAGACCCAACGACATGTAAACACATTATTCAAATAAGAATTTAAGGCTGAATCATCATGATAATCAAGCAATGTCATAATTATTTGATTTTATATAAAAAAAAATAAAACAAAAGAAACGATAATAAAAAAAAACTCTTAATTAGTGTTTTTAAGCTATAAAAATATTAGATTAAAGATCAACAGACATGTATGCACACATTAGAACCATCAATCAATCAAAATGACTCGAAAAATAACGACTTAAGGCAAGTTTAACAGGTGAATGTCAACATAGAAAAGTTAGCAAACCTAGAAACCCAATGAAAGGTCTAAACCTAGAAAAAAGCAATAAAACTCAGAAAAGAAACTTAAATCTAGTAACCCAAGCTTAAACATGTTTTTTACAAATTGTTGGAATCATCAAAACAATAAGAAACAAAAAATTAAAGGAAAAACAACAAGAAAAAACTATAATGACAGTAAGCAAAAGAAACCCCTCCCTATGTATAAACATTGTTCCATTGATCATAAACAATGCCTTGAATCTTAAACAACATGATTATAAATTCAGCAACACCAGTAGACAAAACTAAACCATGACAAAAATCTAAACTTAAAACATATTGTATAACTTTAAACAAGATTAGCTTAACATCAAAGCATGCAAAAACAATATTCTATATTAACATATGTTATTCCATAATCATATTTTAACACATCAAAACGAAGCTATAAACAAAACTTAAGCATATATTGTAATGCCCTACACTTTCATATGCATTTATAGTTAATTTCCAATGATATAATACATAAAAATTTGGGTAAATTTTTTTATTCAATTCTACCAAAAATTTGGTAGAATTTTCCCTATAACAAGACCATACCAAGTTATCGACATCTTCATTTCTATCACAATTCAATATCTAATCATCTTGGACCTTTTTCCCACATGAAAACATCTCAAAATGATATGCATGTATTGACAATAATAATAAAACAATTAATAAAATCAAAATAAATAAATAATTTAAGATTTGCATAACTTGCATAATTAAACAATTCTAAGAAATATTAAAACTTAGAATATGAACATCCTTTAGGGTTTAATCCTAAAGTAATATATATTATTGTATTCATTCACCTAATTAACAAGAAATACATAATAATGATATCCATAATTCTATAAACAAAAATACAAGCCCAAAATTAAAAACCAAAATTATAATACATATCAAATTAACATCTACAAATTATAATATTTATATCTATATCAAAAGGTACCTCTATAGAAGTTTATTGGTATGCTTTGATATAAAAAGAACCTGAAAATGAAATCAATTCATCATATAAAAATTCAACAATTCAATTAATTACATAACATATATATATATATATATATATATATATATATATATATATATATATATATATATATATATATATATATAGAGTTTAATCATGATTCATGTGCTTATTTTAAATTGATAAGCAATACACTATGTACTTTTACTTTTTTGTAGATCAAACTCCTTGGTTTATCACATAACCATTTGAGATGCTAATATTTTTCTATAGTTCCTTTAGATTATCTAATACACAAAATATTATTAATAATCAAAGATGATAATAATCTCATTTATTTGTAATCCCGCGAGTTCAACCATTATTAAGATCTCTTGCAAGTCACTAATGAGAATTGTATTGCTAATTCTTTTTATTGTTGTTTATTCAATTAGTTGTAAAAAATATATTTGTAGTCTCTCTTCCATTATCTCCCCCTCCTTAATAGTACCTATCTTAATGTCATTTATTCATAACAAATTTCAAATAGATGATATCCTTAAATATCTAAGATCTAATACCTTAACCTTTAGTGCATTATATTATTGAATGAGTTATTTTATCCTTGTTTAATTAGTCACACACTTTATGCAATTTCTCTCTTGATCAACTATCATACATTTGTTTTCCTGAATTTGTTACAACAATAATCTAATGCTAGTTATTTCATTTCTCATCGAGTGACAGATAATTTTATTTTTATCATAAACTTCTCAATGTTCCATTCCAATTTACATATCTATAATTAACAAACATCTTCAACACACTACTTTCCATGGAATCCATACTCGACAACTCGTTTAATATCCTTATCAACAAAACTCAATTAGTTATTTAATTCTCTATGGGTCAACACACTACTGCGAAGTACTTGAAAATTAAATTCAACATAAAAATTAACCATACACTTCAATCACAACATTTATAAATTTATTAAATACATTTATTTGATTTAACTTGACAAAGTTAACTTGAATCCTTCCTCGGACATCCATCTCATATCTATAGTGAAATTTCTCTCTTTGCCCAAAAGTAGGCCCAAACCCTCAACCGTGGTACACAAATTATGTTGTCTATACTGAGCGCTAGTCCCTTAACTAGGGAAACTAGGTCACAGTGCCCAAATCGAGCCCTAGTGCCTAAACTAGGACAACTAGCTCACATTACCCAAACTTGGCGCTAGTCTCTAAACTAGGGCAATTAGCTCACATTGCCTAAATCAGGCACTAGTCTCTAATCCAGGGAAATTAGCTCACACTTATTATTATTAACACAACCTAAATAAAAAAAGTTGCAATTGACTACTTAATTTAAACACATAATTAGTTATGTTAGGTTGTCCAGCGCCTACCCGTTCCTGTTGAGGATCCTGCACCTCCAGTTAGCGTTTTAACTCCCCGTGCTTCTCCTACAGCAATAGAAGATATATAATTATCAAACCATCCATTAAACGTAGGATCCCATCTCATGATTGGTATTTTCCTTTAGTCATTTTATTAACATCAACACATTTACATGAGCACCCATTTCCATAATGCATTCATTGTCCAAACATATTGTTACCCATTTTTGTAATATCCTTTTATGTGTACTACTTTGCTTAATTACCATGATATAAACACAATGCAATTGCATATAGGTCTGCACAAACCAAAAATGGTAATAAAATTCAAGATAATAAAAAACATAAAATAAGCACTATTTATACAACAAAAAAATTTAATATTCATCCAGTAGTAAAAATCACTATTCATCCAGTATTGAAACTTCATGTATTTTGACATTTAATACTTTCATCAATCCCTTACTTAGTCTGATTTTTAATATCCACAAATTCCGTCAACTAATACTTAATGTCTAAGTGTATATATTTTTCGTCGATGAATTTCAATACCCCAAGACATACTTTTTGTCACTGAATTTTCAATGTTTAGAGACATCACTTTTCATCATTGATTTCTCAATTTTCAAAAGTCCTATTATTATATGAAACATATGGTAGACATTGGATTCAAACCTTCTAATACTTGAAATTTGGACATACCTATCCTTACCAATCCATATCAATAGTAACTCACAACAACTCATTTAAAACTATCACAATCAACTTAATTTATCAATCACTAACATCATAACCAAAATATCCATATTAAAAAAAGTCTCCAAGGTTTAGAATTTACTCCAAGTTCCAACTTGCATTTAACATACCATTTCAAATTACATCCAACATATTTTTTTTTTCTCATTACACTAACTTGTCAACCCAACACTTAATATACATAACCATCAAATTACAAGCTCCTAGATCGCTTTCCAAGCATGCAATATCACATAAAAACATTAATGTTTATATAGTGCCACTCTTTCTATACTTATCTTTCACATATAATTCAAAAACATAATTCAATATTCAATAATCAAAATCATAACCATGAACACAATTCCATCATCACATTTGTAACAAAACTAATATAATTTCATCCATTTTTTTTAATAATTTCCACATTCCCACAAGTAACATCAATAGTATAATTTGGGTAATTTGCATCACAATATTTATAACTAATTTTAAATCTTCCTCATAATCATTAAACACAAAAAAAATTATATCTCGAGGAATTTTCTTTAATTATCCCAAGAACCCTAAGGTTAAAGAATGGTGGGTTTTTCAATTCTTCCAACAATTGATCCAATCTAACCATTATAATATATTACCAATAACCTAATACATTCTAACTTCATTAATTAACAATAAAATCTTATTTTCTCCAATTTTACTTCTAAGAACCCTAACAAAAAATCAAAGAATCATGCATTAACATCATTTATTTTCATTAAAACTTGTATAAATAGGTTTGAAACCCCTTACCAAATGATAAAATGAATTTCAAACATTAGCTTATCCACTTTTCTTCACTCTTCTTCTTCTTCCTTCACCAATCCCTTCTTTCTCTCTCTTGCCATCACTTTCTCTCTCTTATCTTCTTCTCCCACACCCTCCAAATGATGCTCCTCTTATTGGATTTGCCTACTCTCACTTTAATCTCTCAATTCCTATGATTTCTCCTTGGATTTTAGTGTTCACTAAGCCTTGCTCTCTTCTTTTCTTTTTTTTGTTTCCCAGTAGCTTCTTATCAGTTTAAAGGAAAAAAGAGCTAGGTTTTGAGGCCAAATGACCATTTTGCCCTTAATGAACTCATGAATTTGTCCAATATGTTATTATTCTCGCAAGGCCTTCCCATATTCCGATTGCCCTGAAATTTTAACCCTATGTAGGACTATGTGTTAGGATACTCCATGTTAATTTCAGCTCAATCCAATGGTTAGATTAAGAGTTATGCTTGATAATGTAAAACTGGTCAGTATGTTATTTTTACGCCAAAAATACAAAAAAAATTTATCGTTTTATCTACTTAAATCAACAATAGTTCCAAATAATTCATCAAAAAATTTCATTCCTATCTATAATACAAATTCTACTCAACTTTTTCCCCTTTCGAGTTAAAAATTACGCGATTGTATGCAGGGCTTATACCGATAGTCAAGGTCATTCACGCGTAAAACCATACATTTTACATATTTAGAACTAGTTTATCAATTTCTTAATTAAAGGTTTACATTATACCTTTTATGTTCACCAAGTAATATTTCTAGATTCCATCACCTATTTATATCAAATTTAAGTTGGGTGATTTCGAATTTCATTGAATTATATTCCACTACCTTTATTTCCTCATACATCACTTCCATTTAATTTTTATTCGTGTTTTTATACTTTGTTTCAACCATTTTTTATATTTTCATTTTTAAATCAACACTTGAACATTTTATTTCAAGTTATCAAAATCAAAAGTCATCATTTTCATTCAAATATTCAATTTACTGCCTTCACATAAAATTTACTTCAAATATTTTATCTAGGGGTTTATATATACAAACTATATTCAAAGCATGTTTAAATATTCCAAAACAATAATCATGGCCTCCAAATTAATAAATGATTTCAAAGGATGGAGGGGGTGTGCTCATTACCCCCTTATTAAAGTTTGAAGGCTTACCTAGCAATGAAAAACTTGATTCTTTCTCTGGATTCCTTGCTTCTTTCCTCTTGATTTCCAGCTTCTTTTTAATCTCAGATTGATACTCTACTTCCTTTTAAAAACACCACTTTGTTACTTTTCTTTCCCTTCCATTCTAAGTATTCTATTGACTTTTTTTATTTTCTTTCTCTATTTCTTTTTTTATGATTTTCTCTTATTTTTCGGATCCCCTCCTTTTGGTGTTCTTAAGAAATGGCAAAACCATAGTGGTTATGCCAAGAGTTTGTTAGAGAAGACTCTTGCTCATTCTCTCCTCTAACCTCTCTAGAAAGATGCATTTTGGTTCTTTTTGTCATTTTATGAGCTTAAACTTGTCAAGAGAAGGTAGCCACGAAGTTCAAACAATCATGATGGTTTTCTTCTTGAGTCATAGTTGACCGAGTGAACTACTTTAGAGAGATCATCATGACAAACTAGATGTAACTGTGGGATAAAAGTAGCTGATCTATATTGAGAGAATATATATCTACCATGGGCATCAAATCTTATTTAATTTGGAGGTCCAGAACTCCACATTCATTTATTAGAAAGTGAGCTCTCGATCAGCTTAAAACTGTCAAATGCAGGGGAAGTTGTTTAGTGACAAGATGCTATTGAGTTCATTGAGCCAAAGTAGGTATAAACGTGCGATGAAGATAGTTGATCCTTAAAGAGGAGATGTTTCTCAGTCCATCAGTGGTGGTTTAAGTCTCTAAGGTGATCGAAGATGTCACGTTCATTCGCCTGAAAATAACAACCCGATCAATCTTTTTGCTGGAAACGATGACAAGGATTGGATGACATGTCACTCATTCTCTTCATTAAAGATGAATGACATGTCATTCTGATTAAACTCTAGAAATTAGGGTTTTCTAATTGAGATTTTGCAAATTTTATTTTGATCCTTGTTGTTTCAATTCTGGCATAAACATCCTCAATTTACCCTCAAACTTCTTAATTTTTGCAATCACACTCCCAAAAATTGTGATTTGAATCCTCTGATTTGAGCATGTCACTCGTTCTCTTCATTAAAGATGAATGACATGTCATTCTGATTAAACTCTAGAAATTAGGGTTTTCTAATTGAGATTTTGCAAATTTTATTTTGATCCTTGTTGTTTCAATTCTGGCATAAACATCCTCAATTTACCCTCAAACTTCTTAATTTTTGCAATCACACTCCCAAAAATTGTGATTTGAATCCTCTGATTTGAGCACATTTTTCAAATTGATCATTGGTTTCTAATTTGTTCAATTTGACGCCTATCAACCACCAAACTTTTAAGTTCTTTTAAATTGACCCCTGATTTTGATTCATATTAGTCCTTAAACTTACATGTCTTTTTCACTTTGGTCCTTAGTTTTGAGATTCTTCAATTTGACCTTTAATTAAACCCTGATATTTGATTTTCTTGCAATTTAACCTTTGATTTCATCCAAATAAGCTTGTAAAACTAAAATATGGTTCTCCAAAATTCCAATCTTATCAATTAAGCTCAAATTAGGCTTTTAAATTTAATTTTTCAACAATTAATTCCAAAATAAAATTAATTTGACCAATTTAAAGTCTAATTAAGTCCTTGCACTTAATTAATTATTTTAATTTTTACCTAAAATAATTTATTGACGTAACTAAATTCTTAATTAAGCCTATGAATAAATCTAATTAGCCCATTAAAAATCCAATCAAGTTCTTTAACTTAATTTTTATGAAACTTCGTCCAAAATTCATCTTGAACTTGCATTGTATTTAGCATTTGGATCTTTCAAAGGTGCATTTGAATTTCTAAAGTTGCCATATATTTAGTTTGGTCATTCCAACTTTTATTTATGTATGTAGATCTTTCTTCAACTTGTTCTTGCCAATCAAGTTTCTTATTCATTTGTATTTTAGAAAAACCTAAAATTAGGTTATGACAATTTTCATGAACTACTTTGGTAGCTTTTGCATCTTTACTGCCAGGTTTGAATGAACAATTGTAACATCATTCAAAGAGTTAAAGAGGCATGTTCCCCTTAGTGACTCTTTTTTTTTTTTTATCATTTTGCTAACAATTTTTCAAATCAAGATGTATCATTTGTAAAGGTGTAGATATCCAGGTACTTGGTTCCCATAAACCTCTTCTTGATATTCCACTACATTCCTTCCAAATAAGTTTAATGTGCTTTTACTCTAGTATAACTGCATTGCACTTGATTTTTAGAGTTCTGAATCAAAGCATAACTTTCTATAAAATCTCTTGAATCTAGGACTATCTTGGTTAAGCCATCCAATGTTATCTTTGGTTTTGTTTTATAGAAGTGCTCATGAAAACGAGTCTCAATTTCATCCAAACTATTAATTAAGTAGGTTAAGTAGGGAAACAATATAAAGAACTAGTACAAGATTATTTTGGTTAGTGATAAACCAAACAATCTTAGTTTCATGAAAAGATTTGCTACACCATCACCACACTAATTAATGAATTTAGTAATGTGCTCCCTTATTGTCTAGCTTACAACATGTTTAGAACTATTTGAATTGAATTCAATTTAGAAGTTTTAATAAATCTCATGTTTGAAACAATTTTGAGTTTCAAGAATTAAATTTCATAAAGAACTCAATCTCTAAAATTTGTATAAAAGTAAATCAGTAGCCAAGTCTTCTAATTTACTACATTATATATTAAAAAAGCAATTAATGTTAAAACTAGCTTTTTTAAAATACCAATTTACCCATTTTTTTTTATGACACTTCTTCCACTTGTCAAAAGGATAATATAGACAACAAAATCAATTAAATTTAGTTTTAGAATATCTCTTTTAAACATATAAATTCAATTTATTTATTAATTAAATTTAAATTAAACATATAATCAAATTCAATTATAATAGAGAAGTAGTTGTAAACATTTGGTTACTGACAACTTATAAGGATTATTGTAATGAAATTATGTCATAATTAATGTTCCGCTATCTCACCAAACCATCATGGTTGTTGTTATCCACAATTTAAAAACTAAAATAAACGATTAGAGCAGACATTTGAATTTGAATTTACATAACCAACAACCAGAAATCACTTCCTCCTCTTCCTCCTCAATTATTTTCTTTAACTCTTTCCTTCTTTCCACACAGCCACACACTCTCTCCGTCTTGTCTTACAATTACGCTTTAACTTCAAACATTCTCTTAAAACTCCTCCAACCAATGTGCTCCACTGCCTGCGACGTTGTCGGTGACCACCACTCCTCTCTTCTCCAAGTAATCGATATTGTCCCCGCTAACATGCTTCCCTTTTCTCTTTCAAATATTTCTAACATGGTATCAGAACTAGTTCAATTTAGTAAGGGTATTTGAGAAAGATGAAAGTGTATATGAACAACTAACATCCAAAGAAGAAAAAAATGAAGATTTAATATAATGGAGCCCAACAAGTGAATTGAGACATTGCATAAAAAAGAGATAGAAAAAGCCTAAGAAAGAGGCTTAGTGCATGTTGACAGCTTATTGCACAAGAGATAAGTATGGTACCAAGGAGATCACACATATTAAAAAAGAAAAGAGAGATCTTCGTAAGGAGAAGATGGAAAATGGCCAAATAGCCATGATGAAGAATGTGGCAGTAGCCACTAAACAAGAAAAATGACATAGATAAGTCATGTTTAAGCAAATACAATTGCTAAAGTAAGAAGATAAGTTTTGGAGTAACAAATTCTTCTTGTGTGAGCTCTACAACATTCTTGTGTGAGCTCTACAACAACAACTCAATAATCTAATAAAGTTTTAATGGAAAGCATCCACAAACCAAAGGCTGAGAAGGCAAGGGAGAAGACATTGATTTTTTTTGTCATGGACATTATCAAGAGATGAGAATGGTGCAATAATCATGACAAGATGATCCACCATCAAAATCCAAATTTCAAAAGATTTTATACTTTTAAAATTAAAGAATGTTCAAGTTAATTTTGAAATCCATTCAAACAGTCCTTTAAATTGTTTTTATGCAATGTATTAATTATATATTTATTCCTTGAGTCTTTTGAGTTATCTTTACATTATATAAATACTTAAGTACTATAATCTAAATCCAAGTATATTAAAATTTACTCTTTTTTAAAGGAGTAATATTTATATAAATAAGATTGTCTTTCAATATGCTTCCATTCAATATTTCTAACATGCAAGAATCCGCCGAATTGCTGGCCACCACCCCTTTGTCGGTACTCCAGAACCTCTCGCTGCCAGAATTTCAGCTTCGAAAAAAGAATCTGTGATTCAACCTGTGTACTTACCTAATAACAAAAAATGCGGGGAGTTTCCAAGAAAAGATCAGAAAGGTGAAGTGACTGCTAAAGTTACCAGACAAGCGCTTGCGCCGCGAGATAATGTGATGATGTTGGATGAGATTGGTGCTAAGACTGGTTCGGATAAGGTTCCGCAGAGATTTTTCTCCTGCTGCGGCTGAGAGATCTGTTTCTGTTGGGAAGAAAAATGCTGCTTTGATTGAGAGGGATCCTTCTCCTGTGGTCAAAGGGAAGAGATCAGCATCTCCAGTGCATTCCAAATGTGTGGTTCCGAGCTCGGTGGCTTCCAAGGAGGAAAGCAGGAAATTTGCAATGGAGCCAGCTATTATTGTTCCGTCCAGGTACAGGAAGTCGTCTCCGAATGGGAGGAAGCAGCCTTTTCCCAATTCTCGAAGGGCTTCGCTTTCTCCTGAGAGGAGGCTTTCTGGAGTGAAGCTGTCGCCTGCTGTGTTGGATTCTGTTGGAATGAAGATTTCAAATGTTGTCGCTGGGATTTTAAAAGTTTCGGAGGCGCTTGTTGGGTCTGAAAAGAGTAGTAGGAAGAGCTGGGATGAGATGCCAGCTGTGGTGGGTCAAGGGGAGCCCAAAGAGAAGGGCGAGGCCATGAAGAAACCGGATGCGCAAGCGATTTTGTGGACTCAGTAATGTCCTATCTTAGGTTTTTCTGTTTGAAGAAATGACACTATGATTAAGCTTATGTTGAAGATATTATATTTTTTTTATCTATCAATGTTGCAGTATTTGGTAGACTACTGAACATTTTTGTTAGTTTGATTAAATGCCTTCAAAATCTTGCCAGTTCTACTGAGCTTTCACTTCTGAATTTGATTATTTTTAGTTGATTCAATTAGGCAAAACAGAGGCTTCGCTCAGTCCATCCAATTCTTTTAATGATGAGATAATGGAATTCTGACTTCACAAGATAAATTTCTTGAAATTGTTAATTGGATTCCTGAAAAACTGTGCCTTCTATGGCAGAATGTCCTGCAATACAACATTTCGTTAAATTTAGGATTAAAACCTACGGAAACATCATTTTGATGGTCTATGTTTTGATATCCGAGTTTTCAGTTGCTCGGGCCTGGTTCGGTGTCTATAATACACTTATGAATTCGTGTTTGCTACATGGAATAATTTTTTCCAAACTACTTTTGGTCCATCAACTTTCCTTAATGACAAGTACCAAATGCCATTTGAGGGAAATGCTACAAAATTACAAGTTCGGAGTGAACCTCCTAATCTGATTCCACTGAAAGTAACTCGAAGTGTAAAATAAACAAGAAAGAAAACTGTTAGGGTACAGGGACCTTCGAGAAACGAATTCACCTCCATTTATCTATGAGATCTTTCTTCTCGGACAGAACACATGTCACAAAGATCGCCACGATAAGTACTTGCGTTGGCCGTTTCCCAGGCTGCCCTATCTAGACGTCTAAGTGATGCAAACAGTCGACAATCCATTCAAGATGAGACTTCAAGTAATGAGAAAACAAAACCTTGTTCACCGGAAGGGTTTCTAGAAAAGGGGACGCCAACCTGTGCAACTCTTGGATTCGGTGTGCATGAGAAGAAATGGACTGATGGTAGTATTCCATTAGATGCAGTCTCTTCAGACCTTGCAAGTTTTGGAAAGGTAAGAATGGCATTTAGGACGGGTTGCTTGTTTCTTCCATTACTGAAGTAGAAATTTCGTTCACCTTGGTATTAGCAGCAATGTATTATTAGCAGCTAGGAGGGGAAGAAAAAAATTGATAAACTGTTAAACTAATAAAAAAAATTAATTAAAAAAATCAAAAAAAAATTAATCAAATCGATTAGAATATTTAAAAATACTTCCAAGTTCAGTTCGGTTTTGATTTTATAATATTGAAATCGATTAAACCCCAACCAAACCAAACCAAACCTAACCAATTCGGTTCAGATAAAAAAATACTATAAATAGAAAAAAAAAAATACACGTCCGCACCCTCTCCTTGCCCTTCACTCTTCAATTTCCACTCTAGATCTATCATCCTAGGCTTTCCAGCAACACCCAAAAACCTTAGCAGCAACTCGCTCTTTTGGTCTATCTGCAATCCAAGAAATTCATATGCTCCATGGATGGAGCAAAAAGTGGAGTCTTGGTCAGAGCAAGCCAACCCATTCTAATCCATTCAGCCTTGTCATGGCTGGTCACGGTTAGAATTCAAAGAGGTGGGTAGAGATGAAGGTGTGTCAAGCAAGTGAAGTGAGCTGAGGAAACGCAATGAAGGTTCAACTCCGTTCGGGTGGGTGGAAGCCCTGGGTTGCGTAGAGAAAGGATAATAGACATTTAAAAAGGCAAAAAAAAAAAACAATATAGGTTTTATTTAGTTTTTTGACATAAAAAATTAAAACTGAAATCGGTCGATTGAAATCAATTTTGGTTTTTATTATTTATTTTTCTTTTTAAATTTCAGTTTTGATTATTTTTATTTATAAAAATATAATCAAACAGAAAATAATTACCTCGGCAACCTTGTGAGAGTGATTGAGTAAAGGAAGCAAGAGCGTGTAAATATTAAAAAAGGAAAGATTTTTCACATGACGACTTAATGCAAGAGGCTATGCAGAGGAGAGCTCTTGCTTCTACAGCCGCAGCCGAAGCATTGGAGGAAGCAATACAAAAACAAACATGCTATTAATTTTGTTCATGAAATATGTGAATTTTAAAGCTGCGTGACGTCTTAATCACGTTCACTGACGTAACAATTTATTATTATTATTATTATTATTATTATTATTATTATTATTATTATCATAATCTTTTGAAAATGGTGGTAACATTTTAGATCAACATTTTTACAAGTCATTAAGAGCACTTTTCCTGTTTAAAGAAAGAAGGAAAGACATAATATCCAACACACATGAACGCTTTAAAAAGAGTAAAATAACAGCATCCATTTACGCCGCACAAAGGATATGCGATGCATATACTCGAGCCTTGACAAAGCCTGCAGAAACTCAAAATTCTTGGAGCACTGCAATTGCTCACTCCATTACCAAAAATCAAATTTGAGCTAGCCCTTTGTTCATTTTATGCCAAGCCAGAAGTCAAAAGAACAATAAAAAAGCCAAGTTGATTTTTTTTCAAAATTCTAGATAATGGTTATGGTTATGGCATGGTTGACGGTTAAATATTCCATGTCTTCAAGAGGGTAACTCAGCAACAAATTTTGGAATGTTCCAGTAAGACCATTTTTTATGTTTTTGTTGACCTAATGGCGATGCCATTGGTGGCACAAGAAGATCTCAACCAACATGATCTGATCCACTCTCAACTAATGAACTTATTTCTATTTTTAAATTAACTCGTCTCCTGATTAACCCATTTAAAAGCAACGCTTATTTTCGAGGAGACAAAGAGAGCACTTGTTTTCTAGGCTTTTTAAAATATTTTTTTAAATTAGTTTGTGATTAAATTGATATTTTTTTAAGTATTTTTAATGTGTTAATATAAAAAAAATAAAAAACATTGTTTTGAAGTACTTTTAATTGAAAAACACTTTGCATCAAACAAAAAAAAAATAGAAAAATTCTTTTGAATAAAAAAAAATTATTTTGATAGATTTCTTCACCTTTGATTTTGTACTTGGGTTTGATGGGGAGGCCATTCGGTCAAAATTGTGTTTTTCCTTTAAATTTAGCTTATGTTCATTCGGCTATGATGAGTTTTTGGCATGAGATAGTTTTAGTTAGCCTTGGTTTGTGCATGATGATGGGTTCGGTTCAATTTTTTTGAAGGTTCATTCGACCAAATTAGGTCAGCCCATCTATCAGTCTGATTTAGACAACAAAGTAAGCTTGTTGGGAGGTTGTATCAGGTTTGATTTGGGTTATATTAATGAATATGAGTTTGGGTCATATAGGTTCCAAAGTTGGCTTGGGTTAATTAAGATATTGGGATACTTTTCTTACAGAGATCAGCAAAATATTCTCCTAAAATTGAAAGGGAAATTTGTTCATTATTGTTATTTAGAATAATATTTAGCAACAAAGGAGAAAGTTTCTTAGTCATGCAAGGAAACCAATGGACGCTATCAGATCTGAATCCTAGACTTAGAACATGTTTAGGAACGCGGTGCAAACCGCGTTCCCAAAAAATTTTAAAAAAAAATTTTTGGCTAAAATTTAATATGGTTTGTACGTTTTGGATCGTTTTGATGTGCTGATGTCAAAAATGATTTTTTAAAAATAAAAAAACATCATTGGCATGCATTTCGGCACAAAAAGTTATTTGAAAAGCAACCGCTACCACACTGCCAAGCACCCTCTTAGAAGGATTATTTAATATTAAAGATTTGATTCTCCTAGTCAATGAAGGAAAGTGATGGGTGGCTACAAGGAGAATTAATTTTTCAAAATGTTTTCCATACTCTGAAGGGAAATTCTAGTCTTACAAGGTAAGAAGACTTCACCAATTAAATTCCTATTCAAATTAGATTTCCTAGCATCCAAATGACTTTAAAAGTTGGCTAAGCAATCCTAGAGTATTTAAGAAGTTGGATCTCAGCCAAGAGTTATTTAAGTTAGGGAATTAAGATATTTTATCTTGTTTTTCTTTCTATTATATATAGCATCAATAAGCTACTGTTTAGAATTGTTGTTTTCATTATTATTTATATGTTTGTGCTTTATTAATACTTTAGTTTTCAGCTAAGATTTAAGGCTTATTTAGATTAGGGTTTTGACTTTTAGTAAAGGTTTTGGGTCAGTTTTTGTAAGTGGATCAATTCAGCGTACAAAAGTAGATCGATTAGGGTTAATTTCTCATAAATATTTGAACACATGTAAAGCCTAAATGTTTTAAAAAATACCTTTGATAAATAATACTTCTAAATTTTTCAGTTGGACATATGGAAGAGATTTTTACATTCTTTGATTCTTGAACGAACTGAATCTGACTTATCAAAGATTAACTAATTTCATGGCATCATTCGAGTTCATTCCAATAGTGTTGGTGTCTTGAGACATGTTTTTATTGTGTCACGCTCCTATCAAACCTCTTTTGGCTTTCCAGGATCAAATCTCATTCTTGATTGTGAGTTGCGTGACCAAATGATTTCATGGTTGTAATTCCATTAGCAAGCATTCCTTCGTACACGACTCAATACTGGCACACTTCCATGCAAACAAAGAGATGAACATATATAAGTGCATGAAAACTCATTTTTTTGTTCCAAGTTCCTGAGAACATTATGAACATATTAAACACAAGTGATATATTTTGCATTAATAAGTCACATGAATGTTGTGTGTCGCCATTAGAATTTCATTCTATAACCATATGGATCTAATCATAATCCAATCATTTTGGTCAATTGTAGAATATTTTCAAAACTATCTTCCTCATCCAAGGCTGTGAAACCTCTACCCTACAATAGATCGATTTTTCTCAATTTATGATGATGTTGTAAGATATAGTGCAATTGTTGAATCAGTTGATGCTAGTCACTATTCTGATTATGACACTACAACAACTGAGCAATCAAAGTCCTCTTCTTTATTGGTTAAAGCTGACTTAATTATTGATCTAGATATTGTTTCTCTACTAAACAATCAGAATGATGTATCTCCAACAGCTCTTCCAAGAAGTCTGTCCAAAAGGCCATTAGTAGGCTAGCTTGTTATCATTATATCCTATTGTTGGGTTGTCATTATATTCCATTTCTAAACTTCTTAATCTAACGTTGCTTAGTTGGAATCAAAAGTAGAAGCAAATGTCAAGACATCTTGAAACTGTCTTTTATACTATATGACTATCATATCTTCTTATTAAAGCCCTAAAAACTCTTGTTCTTTTCTCCTTTAATGTTGTCGGAAATAATATCTTATCACAAATTATTTTTTGGAGTCTATCCAAGTCAATAGCTCTCATATCCTCTATTCTCTCATTGTTGTACACCAAATATGGGTTCAATTAGAAAGCAACTATGCCATATAATTTACTCATAAATCCTCTAGGACAAGAATCTATATAAGTGACTCCTCTATTTTTCAAAGTCACTGCTCCAATACCTTAGCATCTTTCTCTTTTAGGAAGGGAAGATACCTCATCTTTCTCATATTCTTCACCCAATAGACTATGGTATGAGTATTATCCTCACCTGTTGTACCCACTGCTCCTGACATATTAGATATCATAGCTTTCATAAACAACTTCAAATAAGTAGGATTCGGGAATGGTATGGCAACCCCTAGTGGCACTATAGATGGGGGGGTCCACTAGACTGCCATACTCTATCAGATGCCTTATATTATGGCATCCCTGATGATAATGGTGGAGAGACACCTCTATGCATACATGTCTCTCTTCGTAATAATCATGATTGTACCCCGGGAAAATAAGAGGATATATCTCCTGAAGGATCACCTATTAGATCCATATCTGTCGAACTCTCTTATCTCTACATAAAAGAGGGGTCAGTCCTAATTCTTTGCAGTGTACTTACCATCCTGAAATAAATATTCATTTCTCATTAATAAAGAAATCATTCTTTCCTAGAAACAAGCTCACTAGATTATAACCAAATGTTTTCATACCAACCACAATACCTAGTGATTTTATATGCAATTAAGACAATATTTTCACATGACACATATGAAAATGGGGCCATTTTTTTCATTAATAACTTCCCTTTTCCAACAAATCCAATTCATTTATATAATATTATTTTTTTATAATCCCATTTATATCAACATGTATTAACATGTTTCATGCAAGTGGACTATTCATTTTAAATGATAACTCCAATATTTTTCTCTTTTACTTTATTACAAGTCATTCATTTCCATATTTCAATAATTTATTATGTACTTTGTATGTAATGAGAAATGAATTAATACATACACACACATATTATTTTTAATGTGGATGATTCAACATATTACAATGCTTGACTTGATGCAATCCTAACTTCAACACCAAGAGATTCATTAGAGGTTTCATTGAGTCCAATCATATGACTTAGAGCAAAGAGGTTTAAAGAGGCAATTAATGGACTTCTTCAAGATCCATGAGTAAAGGTGGACTTCGAGAGGATATCAAAGAATGAAAAACAAGTCTTGATTAATTTGATTCGTATTCAATAAGGGCTTATAGGTTAGCATCCAAACATTACATAAAGATTAGAATAAAAAAGATTCAAATTTGCCAGTTTTGACCTTTAGCTACTGTTTTTACCATAACTGGAGCCACAAAATAAATGTTCATGTCGTAGGTCTTATAACTTTTCAAGCTACAGGAGAACCATTCATTTGAAGTTGGACTTCGATTTTACCAGCAAATTACAAAATTCGACCTTGATCTTGTTTTAATTAGTTGAGCTATTATTTATTTATCTTTTAGTTTATTTTAGGCCTACGACATTTAAAGGTTTATTTGGGCTACGTTTTATTTCTTTTTTTTGTTATTTTAGGCTTTTTGTGTTAAGGCCTATTTATCAAGTTTTGGTCCATTAAATCAAATTAAGGTTAGCTTTCTACTATATATACCAATTGTTAATATTATTTTAGAGTTTATGAAATTTTCTCTAAAGTTTCCACATATTATGTGTTTTGTTTCTCTTTGTGTGGTTGAGTTATTCCCATACTAAGTTTTTGATTGGACTTGCAAACTCTTTAAAAGACTGATGAACTTTATTGTGATTTATTCGGCTAAAAAAAGGAAGAAGAAAATTGGTTTTGATAGGAAAAAGTCTTAAAGTTGTTGAAAAATTGCATACAAAACAACAAATTGTGTTTATCTTTGTGACTTGAGAAATTAAGCATATATATATATAAAAAAAAAAAACAAAAGAAAGAAAGAAAAATCAAAATCACAATCTTGAAAGGGTTCTTGAAGAAGAAATTCATAAATTTTGGATCTTGCATGAACTAAGGTTTAACTGAAACTTGTCTTGGAAATTATTGGTGATCTTGATTGATTTCTTGCAAATTTAGGTAGAATAAAATTATCTTGTATCCATTTCTTTAGTTTCTTGATTTCTTGTATCGTTTTCTTAATTTTCTTGATTTTTATAGTTTTCATTGTTTTTTAATAATAATTCTTGCTTTTATTTTGTGTCTTTGTTTTTGTTATTAAATTTGCACAAATTTCATTGCTACTCGTAAGTTTGTCCTCAAGTTTTTGAATAATTGTATAGACATCATATCTTTGGATTAGATGATATGCTTGATAAGTTGCATGGTTCTTCTATGTTTTCTAAAACTGATTTGAAAAATAGTTATCATTAAATTGGAATGAAAGAAATAGATGAATGGAAAACAACATTTAAAACTAAATATGGATTGTATGAATGGTTAGTAACGCCTTTTACTTTGACTAATTCTTTTAGTACATTCATGAGGTTAATGAATCATGGGTTGATATCTTTCATTGAAAAAACATTTGTTGTCTATTTTAATGATATCTTGATTTATATAAAAGGATTAAATGAGCATATTAATCGTTTAAGACAGGTTCTTGCAATACTTAGAAATGAAAGATTATATGCTAATCTAAATAAGTGTGATTTTTGCATGAAAAGAATTGTATTTAATCCTTAAAACACTTAGGTAGGTTGAATAGGCAACATGCCAAGTGAATTGAATTCATTAAGATGTTCTCATATGTCATCAAGTACAATAAAGGTAAGGAAAAAATCATTGCAGATGTATTGTTTCGAATGTATGTTTTTCTTAACGCGTTGAACACCAGACTTTTAGGATTTGAACATGTGAAAGAATTATATGTAAATGGTGATGACCTTGGTCAAGTGTGTGGACAATATGAGCATTTGACCTTTGATAAGTATTTTAGGCATGATGAATCTTTATTTAAAGATATGAGATTGTGTGTGCCAAAATAGTTGTTGCGTGAATTGCTTGTGAGAGAAGTTCAGGAGGATGGTTTAATGGGACATTTTAGGGTAGCTAAGACTTTGGATATATTACATAAGCATTTTTACTAGCCTAATATGAAATAGGATGTTTAAAGAATACGTGATCGATGCATAGAATGTAAACAAACCAAATGTAAAGTCATGTCTTATGATTTGTATACATCTTTACCAGTACCTAAAGAACCTTGGGTTGATATATCCATGGATTTTTTTTAGGGTTACCTAGGTCTAAGAAGGGTAAAGATTCAATATTTGTTGTTGTAGATAGGTTTTCTATGATGACGCCTTTTATATCAAGTAATAAAATCGATGTTGCAACAAATATAACAAATCTTTTTATTTGAGAAATAGTTTGGTTATATGGTGTTTCAATGAGCATTATGTCTGATAAAGATGTTAAATTTCTAAGATATTTTTGGAAAGTTTTATAGGGTAAGTTAGGAGCTAAATTGTTATTTTCTAATACTTGTCATCCACGGATAGATGGCCAAACAAATAAGTTAAGTAGAACTTAATTGTTGAGAACTATTATCCAAAAGAATCTTAAAAATTGAGAAGATAGTTTGTCATTCATTTAGTTTGCATATAATAAATTGAGAAGATTTTTTAGGGTAACCTAGGTCTAAGAAGGGTAAAGATTCAATATATGTTATTGTAGATAGATTTTCTATGATGACGTCTTTTATATCAAGTAATAAAATCGATGATGCAACAAATATAGCGAATCTTTTTATTTGAGAAATAGTTCGGTTATATGGTGTTTCAAGGAGCATTATGTCTGATAAAGATGTTAAATTTCTAAGATATTTTTGGAAAGTTTTATGGGGTAAGTTAGGAACTAAATTGTTATTTTCTAATACTTGTCATCCACAGACAGATGGCCAAACAAAGAAGCTAAATAGAACTTTAACTTAATTGTTGAGAACTATTATCCAAAAGAATCTTAAAAATTGAGAATATTGTTTGTCATTCATTCAGTTTGCATATAATAAATTGTGCATTTTATAACAAAGTTTTTCTCCTTTTAAAACTGTGTATGGTTTTAACCCTTTAACTTCATTGGATTTATTGCATTTACATGTTGATGAAAGAGTAAGTTTTGATGGGAATAGAAAAGCACAAGTTGTCAAAAATTTGCATACCAAGGTACAACAACATATTGAAAAGATGAATGAGCAATATGTATTTAAAGCCAATAAAGGAATAAAAAATATGGTACTTGAACCAAGAGATTGAGTTTAGGTGCATATGAGGAAAGAATTATTTTCTACTCAAAGGAGATTTAAGTTTATGCCAAGAGAAGATGAACCATTTCAAATTATTGAGAAGATCAATGATAGCGCCTACAAAATGGAATTGCCAAGTGAATATAGTGTTAGTGCTACATTTAATGTATCTGACCTTTCTTTGTTTAATGTAGGTGATAATTTAAGGGCAAATCCTTTCAAGAAGAAAGGGAATGATATGATCCCTAGCTTTAACATCAAGAGATCCATTAGAGGTTCTATTGGGTCCACTCACAAGATTTAAAGCAAAAGGGTTCAAGGAAACAATTAATGGACTTCTTCAAGAAACATGGGCTAAGCTAGACTTTAAGATTATATCAAATAATAAAAAATAAGCCTAGATTAATTTGAATCATATTCAAAAAGGGCTTGTAAGGGAGCATACATAAATAGAATGTTATATCTTTCTTTTTATATATATACAATGGACAAAGAAAAACTACGTTAGTTACAGAAACATCTGAAACACAAAAAAAAAAAGCTTACACTTAAAGGTATAACAATCTCTTTCTCTTAAAATATTTAGGAGATTTCTTACTGGAAGTTCGTGTGAATTACTATTAGAGACCAGATATTTAAATAAGTTGTGCTTTGTGACAACTCATAAATGCAAAATATACATATTCCTTTTACATTATGCTTTTAATGTGTTTTAAGCTTATTTGAGCTCATTGAAAGTAATTTTATGAGTTTGGCATGCCTAAGAGACTTGGTGAATTAATTGTTAAGAGATAAGAAATTTTGCATTTTATGTTTTGGACCTTGGTTTTTCTAATAGTTTTTTCACCAAGTTGGAGTTACAGAATGAGAACATGGCTTAATAGAAGTTGAACTACATGGAGCTTTCCAGGAATATATTATAGGTAGAAATCTAATGTTATATGGACCTCTAATTAGACTTGTAAAATCAAGCCAGATTCCTACTTGCAATAGAATTCTTTGATATTACACTAGATATTCAAATGGACATTTCTTGAGCTTTAGATATTAAAATTATGGGATTCAAAAGCACAAAATCCATCTACACATCTAGGGATACAACTTTCATGAAGGCCTCTAGATCAAATAAAATCATTTTCAAGATGAAAATCTTGATACAAGCTGGATGACGAGTTTTGTCTCCTAATCTAATGAGAAACTAACAAGATGGGAGTCTTATTGTTTAAAGAAAATGTGATGGGATCAGATAGATATATTATCATGAAGGTTGCCTTTTAGGATTTAATAAAAAAAGGAGATCAATGTGACAAAAGAGATATCAATGCAACCATAATTTTCTTTATGGTGAGGAATTAATTAGAAAGTTTTGTCTAATTAATTTACTGATAGTCTCCTCAATTTCCCTTAGCTTTAAAGGATATCGAATTTATTTGCATGACTTGAACATTTATTTTTACTTCGATGATCAACAAATTTATAGAAATGGATGTATGGACCTTTTGAACTGAGTTAACAATATATAAATTTTATTTTCAGAATTTCATTTCTTTAATTATTCAAATCCCTCTATTTTATTTATTTCAGTTTCTTGTAGGAAGATTAAACAAATTTTTCCTTGGGTTCGACCTGGTTTTCATGATCATACTACAAATTTATTTTGTCTGTGATAGTAAAGTTAGGATTATATTTTGGAGGTTCTAATGACCGAACAACAACCCAGCCTTGAAATAATTTCTCAAAGTCAAAAGAAACATCTTATCTTCATGTAATCTTCATATAAATTCTAAACAACTTTAAATCTGTTTAACAATATTCTTGAAATTCAAAAAAAAAATTAAAATTTGTTATTTTCACCGTATATATGTCTTTAAGGAAACCTAACATTAGAAATATCGTACCTTCGTGAACAACTTGCTTTGTATCATTTTCATGTTTGCTCCCTCTCTGCAGCATTTTCTCCATATAACTGACGGGGGCAGGTATTATTTGTATTACCTTCTTGAAATTGAAGTTACATTTTTAAATCTCCTTTATGTTTGCTCCCTCTCTGCAGCATTTTCTCCACTTTTATCTTTTTTGTTTTTCCTTCTTTGTCTTAGACGAATTGTTTTGCTAGGAATAGGATTAGTAAATACTTTCCAAAAGGGCTCGGATGTCACATTTCATTACAACCTTGGATGAATATGTTTTCCATGGTCTGGGAAAAATATATATTTTCTAGGTGTATGATTAGTTTCTATCTTTGTTAAACCATGGTGTTCGATCACTAAATTTCCATTGAGAAGACTACATCTATGCCTCTTGTTTTGTTTTGTGATTATTCTGAACTTTCCGAAATGAGCTACCATTTCACTTAACGGTGCAAGAAATTTGACGCCACTATATTTTGTTCTCATTTGTGGCAATTATAGAAGAAAAGGAGTCTTATAGATAAGAAAGATTTTAGGTTAATATATCCTGTAATCAATGGACTGGTTACATGAGATATTATTATATTTATATAAATATATATTTATTATTAATAAAAACTTAATTTATCTTTAATATTTATATAATATTAAATTAATTAATTTAATATTTGATTTATGAATCTAGAGTAAAGATAAAATTCATGAGATAAAAATGTTTTATAAAGAAAATTATACAATTGTTAAAATTATGAGACTCTTATTGCATCAAAGCATTGTTCCTAAATGAAACAAATATTTATTAGAGTCATTGTTCCTAAATGAAACAAATATTTATTAGAGTCATAGAGACTGATACATATTATATTCTTTCCTTTATGAAATGAAACAATTGTTTTCATAATTTGAGGTATAAGGGATACCTAGAATTAATATAAAAGTGTTTGTCATAAGACATGTATATTGAACTGACCCGCATGAGAATTTCATATGGAGATATCACTATATCTATGAAAAGGCATACGTGACGGTTGTGTAAGTTATCTTTAAACTTGAGATTACTAAGTTATCTTATATAGAAAATGTTATGCTTTGATATTATTACATTTATCTTAATCAAGGTGATGAAGGGATAGACATTGGATATAACATGAACTATATGAAGGTATTTGAGTGATCAAAAGAGGATTCATCACCCTTGGTGATCAATTAAGGAAAATGTTCCATCTATTTTCAAATAGTTTTGACTGAGAAGTCCTTGGCAAATGTGGAATGAGATTTGAAAAAAGTTTCAAATCTTATTTTAATAATCGATGACTATTATGTAGAAAACTAACATAATTTAACATGTCAGACATACTATATGCTTTAATGTTAAATCAAAATATTATTGATGAAATGATATTAATTACACTGAGAAACTGGTCACTGAAATGTTAAGTCAAATCACTAATGGCTTTTCTAATATTTGGAGGATCATGATATGTTACTAGACGATTCACTTAATATTCAAATATAAATTAATAAATTGTTTAAATGATAATAAATTAAATTGTTTAATTTATTTAATTCTATTTAATTATAATTCTAATTTATATTTGGGGCAACATATTAGGAACCTAATGGGTCATACTAATTAAGAATTATTAGTCAGAAATTAAATTGTGATGATTTAATTAAGTATGACTTGATTAAAAATATATTTTAGAAATTAAAGACTAGAATATAATTAATACGGGAATTATATTTTTAGACCTAGAAAATCAAGTAAGGACTTGATTGAGTGAATTTCTAAAATTATCCTGAATTAATAAATGGATATTATTAAAATGATAAATTGATATTTTGCCATTTTGCAAGGTTTTTCATATTTCCCAATACATAGTAAGTTATTTTTAAGTGGTTCTCTGTTAGACAGACAACTACATAAATCACATAATAGAGAGCTAGCACTTTGAAAGATTTTTCACTAGTGGTTCGTGTAAATTACTATTGGAGGCCGGACAATTGGATAACTTGTGGTTTGCGACAACCCAACCTTTAAAGAATTATTCAAAACCGAAGAAGATCAGATCTTCAGGTAATAAATCTCTAAGTAACTCTAGATTTGTTTAACAAAATCCTAGGAACTTTCAAATAATTTTGTTTTATTATTTCCGTTGCATGAATGATACTTGGGAACCAATAAAAGAATCAATCCATAACCCTTGATTTTTCTTTTTATCACCATACAATAATAATTGAATTAGAAATATATTTGTTAAAGGGTGTAATATATTTATAGGATTTGTCTAAGATTTCCATGGAACACCTGTTAAAAGATTACTTATCATGATTGGTTAAATGTTCATAGCATCATACAACAAATAATTAACTTGTCTGAATCAACAAATCAGCCTTTTTCCTTAAAATTTATTTCGTCTTCTTAGGTTGTTGGATTTGGTACACAGGCTTCTAAACTTCAACAACCTTACCTTCACGCATTCCTGGTGCACGATCTGCTTTTCGTTTGCAGTTACATAAATTATTTCTTGAATTAAGACATAGTATATAATGTTTTATTATTATTATTATTATTATTATTATTATTATTATTATATGAATAAAGATTAAAATTAAGGCTACAAAACTTAAGGCATGCATATGGCATGGAGAAATCTCATCATGATTGAATGGTAAAAATTGATCAGTTGTGCAAAACATGACTTGCCAACTGTTCTAGACCAACAAAACAACAAGTTCCCAGTGATCATAAGTGCCAAGCATCTTTGCATGTCCAAGGAAATTATTTCCTCTACAAATTTAGCTAGCCAGCAGACATGATTGCTTGCTCTCACTAGCTACTACCTTTTCATGGCTTCATGGGTTGAAGAGCTCCATTTTCCTCATGTAAACATCCCTATAACAATCGCCCATCTGCTTCCGGTATCGCCTGCAGGGCCCATATCAGCTGCCCCAGGTGAGAGCCTCTACCTCTCTAACCTTGACGACATCATTGGAGCTCGTGTTTTCACCCCAACTATTTATTTCTATCGATTCGATTTCTTGAATAATTCCACCCGAAAATCTGTCATGAAAACTCTATTCGATGCTTTGTCACATGTTTTAGTTCCTTACTACCCTTTATCAGGCAGGCTTAGAGAAACCAAGAATGGTAAGTTGGAGGTATTTTTTGAACAAGGACAAGGCGCACTCATGGTAGAGGCATACTCAGAGATGGCCTTGGATAAACTAGGAGAACTTACAGTGCCGAATCCAGCATGGTCCCCCTTGATTTTCAGGTTCCCAAACGAGGAACCCTACAAAATTCTTGACATGCCATTGCTTATAGCTCAGGTAACTCTCTTTAGCTGTGGTGGTTTTAGCCTGGGCTTAAGACTCTGCCACTGCATATGTGATGGTCTTGGTGCAATGCAATTCCTTCGTGCATGGGCTGCGACGGCGAAGTCAGGCACTTTGGTTACAAACCCTGACCCCTGTTGGAACAGGAAATTCTTCCAGCCTCGTAATCCACCTGTGGTTAAATACCCGCATATGGAATTTATGAAAATAGATGAAGGCTCAAGCCTAACAAGGAGTCTATGGCAAGAAAAGCCTGTGCAAAAGTGTTACCGCATTAGCCGAGAGTTTCAAGCACAATTGAAATCTGTAGCAGCTCAAACAAATGATCAGAAGTTTTCCTACACAACATTTGATGCTATGGCAGCTCATGTTTGGAGGTCATGGGTGAAAGCGCTAGATGTAAAACCAGTGAACTGTAAGCTTAGGCTTACTTTTTCAGTCAATGCTCGCAACAAGCTTAAGAACCCGCCATTGAAAGATGGTTTTTATGGCAATGTGGTATGCCTAGCATGTGCAGTAAGCTCTGTGTATGAACTTATTACTAGACATCTCACAGAAACTGCTCATTTGGTTCACGATGCTAGGATTGGGGTGTCAGAGGAATACTTGAGATCAACAATCGATTATGTGGAAGTGGACAGGCCGACAAGGCTTGAATTTGGTGGGAAATTGACAATAACACAATGGACAAGGTTCTCAATATATGAATGTGCAGATTTTGGATGGGGAAGGCCTATTTATGCTGGTCCAATAGACTTGACCCCAACACCACAGGTATGTGTGTTCCTGCCGGAAGGGGAGGCGGATCCCAGTGACAGGATGGTGGTGTGCATATGCTTGCCTGAGTCAGCCACCGATAAATTTAAAGAGTTCTTGAGTTCCGTAGATCAATCAAGGGATGAGGATGTTGAAAGGAACAATTAATTAAGCTGGAATAGCTAGCGATTTATTTGATTAATTTCAAAACTATAAATACGTTTTTTTTTTACTTCAATTTTTCTTCTTTCGTTTTCTTTCTTTCTTTTTATAAAAATACTTTAATCTTAACAGCAGAGCCTTATGGGATAAATATAAGTCATGACACAATCCGGATCTAAAAAAACCCTATATATAATTGGAGGGTTCATCAGAACAGAACAAATAAGAGTGATGGCAGTTGGACATCATTGTTTCAACATAGTTCTCTTCATGTACTATAATATTAGTCTTCACTTATCGTAATATATAAATGAGAAGCATGTAATTGGTCCGACAATAATATATTTATAAGAGAAAATTCATGTTACTTTATACTAATTTAATCATATATACCAAATAGAAAAAAATATATAAATGACCTTAGATTATCAAGGATATAATCATCATAAAATCATGATATAATATCAATAATATTATCCAATAATACTTGTTATTTCAACATGATCTCTAAATATTTTTGGTGGCCATCCTTTCACTTTCATTAATGGATCAATAATAATAATAAGAGTAGTGGTAAACTGTTCAACTGACACTCCACACTCTGTTTTCTTCTTTTACAACATAGTATTTTAATTATGTTTTTCACCCTTTCAATGCTTGTTGTTTTTAAAGAAGAAAACAACCATAGAATTACCACAATATTTTTTTAGTGGCTTGGAATAACTATGGATTACTCTAAGTCCTGAAATAAAGCTTTGCAACCTATTTGTTTGAACTATGATATCAAAGTATGCCATAAATTAAGCTTACATGAGATTTCTTCTCCAACTAAAATTCGAATATGAATATCCAACCATCTCAAGATGATCATATTTTCTATAAGTGAGCTTGTAATCTTTTATTCCTTACAAGTATCTTAATACTTTTTTTACAACCTTCCAATGATCAAAACATGGATTACTTTGGTACTTGCCTAGCATTCCTTCAATAAAATTGATGTCTAGCTCGGTACAAATCTAAGCATGCATTACGCAAACAATAATTAATGCATAAAGAATTTCTTCCATCTATTTACGTTCCCATTCATTTTTTAGGCATTACATAAGACTATGTTTATCTTTCTTTTGAATTGGAATGACATTTACTAAGCATTTATCCATTCTCAATATCTCTAAAACTTTATTGATATATTCCTTACGAGAAACTAGAACAATTCTTGTAATCTATCCCGAAATATTTCTATCCCAAACTCATAATGTCTCTCCCATATCTTTCATATCAAAGTTATTAAAGAGAAATTTATTAGTCTCGTGTAGTAAACCAAGACCATTAGTTGCAAGCAATATATTATTAATATACAAAATCAATTATATAAACTTGCTCCTACTAACTTTCAGATGCCTCGGTTTAGGTAATCATCGTGTCAAACTTTTATCAGTACCAAATCTAATTATATCTTTCATAAGTTTGTTCTTTTTTACATATGAGTTTCAGGGTTCTTACTCTTTGGCTTTGCATCAATTGGTATCAAAGCAAGACTCTAAAATCAATTCCTTAAAGAGCTAAAAATATGGGTACGAGAGGTAAAAGGCAAAAAAAATTTGAAGATGTCTTTCATATGTTTCTCATTCGCGATTCCTTATAATTGTTAGGTAGGGATTTCATTCTAATAGTTTTGGTGTCTTGATTTATGTAATCATTGAGTCAAGATTTTATCAACCAAATCTAATTTTAGCTTTCTTGGGTTTGTTTAATCTTATATGTTGGTTCTAGGATTCTTACCTGTCGAGTTCACATCAAATGAGTTCTTTGATTCTTAAGTCTTGTTTCCTCATTAATAGGTATATTGTGTAGTTCAAGCACCTTCCATTTATCCTTCATATTTCATTTAGAAATAACAATACTCTAGAGGTAATGAACTAAGGATAAATTGTACAAGAAAATTTTCATTCACATACATCCCATGTATTTAAGTCTTGTTGTAACAATTTTCATTTCAATGATAAGTTCATGCATGGTACAAGAGCCATCAAGCTTTATAGTGGTCAAAGTATCCCTTAATGTCTCAGTAAGTGACTTATTAGTAATTTAGGAATGCTCTTCCATGAATTTAATAAGTTTCTTAGCATTTTTAGTTTTTAGAAGAGCAGACTTGATGCGATTTTATTTTTTTTTTTGTATTTTATGCCTCACATTCTCATAGAGAACCTTTATTGCCTATGCTTTTTCTATTTCCATCAAGATTAACCCTTTCATTAATAGGTAAAGGAAACAAATCTAAAGAGTCAAAGGATTAAAGTCGTATACAATTTCTAAAGAAGAATAATCAGTAATAGAATGTATACTCCTATCATAAGCAAATTCAATAAATGACATACAACCCTTTCAATTTTTCAATTTCTTTTGAATGATAATTCTTAACAATATAGTTAAAATTCTATTAACTATTTCAGTTTAACAATTTGTTTGCGGATGATAAATAGTAGAAAATAATAATTTTATTCCTAATTTCCCCCACAAACTTTCTAAAAGTAGCTAAAAATTTTAACATCATGGTCAAACACAATTCTCTTAGGTACCCCATGGAGTCGAACAATCTCCCTAAAAAATAAATCCACTCGATTAGTTGCATCATCAGTTTTATAACAAAATATGAAATGTGTCATCTTAGAAAACCTATCCATAACTACAAAAATAGAATCCCTATCATTTTTTGACCTAGGCAAACCTAGCACAAAATCCATAGATATATTAACCTATGGTTTCTTAGGCACTAGCAAATAATTATATAAATCATAAGGTAAAACTTTAGACTTAGCTTGTCTACTTGCTATACATCTATCATAAATTCTTTACATATCTCTTTTCATCTTAGGCTAATAAAAATACTCATGCAAAACATCTAAAATCTTAGCAATCTCAAAGTGCCCTATTAATCCGCTCCCATGAGCTTCACAAACTATCAATTCATGCATAAAACAATTAGGTATATACAATCTTTTTCATTTTAATTAATATCCAAGAAATACAATCTTTTTCATGTAAAATTCAAACTTTTTTTAGATTAGCATGTAAACATTCCTTTCATAAAACAACCATTACATTCCTTAAATGTTCAACATGCTCCTTTAAATTCTTTCTATAAATCAAAATAAACCACAATAAACATACCTATAAAATCATAAACATGTCAGAAAAATAATCATTCTTAATCTCACTCCTTTGTGCATAAAAATTATGTTTCTATATTTTCCCATACAATTTTTTTTCTCCACCTTCCTTTCTTCTCTTCTCTCTTGATTGAATCCCATGAATTCCTATTTTGGCTAATTTTAACCTTCTTCTTTCTTGGCTCACTTTATTTTCACTCTTCCTCATATCTTGTATGGTTGATCTTTTTCTTTAGCTTTGCCTTCTCCTTTCAATTTCAATTGGTCTTCATATGCTTCTCTCAAGGATAATGTTATAAGTGTGAATGTCTTTTCATCCTTCTTAAGAGAATACATGTTCTAATACCCATCATGTTTGACTTTCCTATCAAATTATCAATGCCTCTTAACCAATAAATGAGTAACATGCATAGGCATAACATCACACTAACACCCCATCCTAAACCAAAACTTGCTTAGTAACTCTCACTTATCCATAATCATTCAACCATTAAAGTATATAAAGCTTTTCATGTTGACTAGTGTTCAGATTTCAATTTTCTAACAAGTATAGTACTAGCAACATTAACACAACTTTCATTATCAATAATCATACTACATACCTTATTATTTATATGATATCTAGTATGGAATATGTTCTCCCTTGGTTGCTCTACATCATCCTTCTTAATCTCAACATTAAGTGTTCTCTATTCACTAAAGCCTCTATATCAACCGGATACTCATCATCACTACAATCCTCAAGTGGTGGCATCCCATCCTCTTTGGATTCATCACTTTTAGATTCAATAACCTCATGCTCCCCCATAACCATAATCTTTTTGTTTGCATTTTGTGAAGTTATATATCCACTCCCACAACACATGAAACATTTAATATCACAATTATCATTAGATGGGATCTCGACTTTATCTTTTATTTTAGTGGTAAAATCTTTCCTCCAAGCTTTAATATCACAATTATGATTAGATGGGATCTCGACATAATATTCAGCTTTGATGTGGTAGCCCCCTCTCTCCTATAATTTATCTTACAAGCTGAAAAGATACCCAAATTACTTCCTTAACGTGTATTGTCCTTTCTATTCAACCGTATCTCTATTTTGATAGCCATATGAACAATATCATCAAATTTAATATAATGTTGCAACTCAACCACATTAGTTATATCTCTATTCAATCAATTCAAGAACTTTGTCAATGTAGCTTTTCTATCTTCCACAATAATAGCTCTTATCATGACAATTTTCAATTCTTTGTGGTAATCCTCCACACTTCTAGAACCCTGAGACAAACTCTGCAATCTTTGATATAGTTTCCTATAATAATGATTAGAAACAAACCGTTTTCTCATGACTGCTTCATCTCATCTCAAGCATCTATAAGTCTTTCTTCATTCCCCCTCCTTCCTAAGACAAGTTGATCCCACCAAATAATTACATACTCAATAAACTCAATACTAATAAGTTTTATTTTCTTTACCTCAGAGTAATGGTGATGGTAAAAAATCAATTTCACTTTCTTTTCCCACTCCAAATAAGCTTTCAAATTATTTTTGTTTTGAAAAGCCAAAATCTTCATCTTAGTACCGCTTAAATCTCTATCCAAACTATCTCGAAATCCATTCTCTCTATCTACCCTTCTATGGCTAAATTTTTCAAGTGCCCGAACTCCCATAGGCCTTTAGTTTTTATGTGGCTGAAACATATCACTATAGTTATCATTAAAGTTCTTGGCCTCCATATTTTTATTTTTGGCTTAGAATCTTCTAGAGATGAATTAGCTCATCTCATAAACTTTCTTCCTTTCAAACCCCTACAGTCTAGCCCATCTCAAAGACTAGCCTCTTCGGTTCTCAAACCAACCATCTCACTATTACTTCACCAAGCCTTGAATATATCAACTTTAATTGTTGTTGTATAGCCATATAACCCTATTTAGGGTTATTCCTATCTTTGGAGGTGGTGATCCATTCTTAGTTGACATCGCTAAGAGCTAAAAATTAAGTTAGTAGCAATACACATAGACACACATAATTCCTCACGTGTTTGCACTTAAAAGATATCATTTTTCTCGTGTTTCACATAACTTTTTTGCTTTTTAATCTATTCTGATCACCTTCGCATTTTACTACTCCATTTTCAAGATCTCATTTCTGTAAAGAAATAGTTCATAACAAATCAAAGAATAATATCTTAACAGCACAATCAAATAACATAAAGACTCAAGAAGTAATAAAGACTAAAAACTATCAACACAAAAACTACGAATACAAAATCATAAATATCAATATGAATTCTTGTTAAATATAATTGATACACAGACACGAAGTAAAAACCTATGAAGATGAAGAAACTAATAAAATAAAATTTAAATGACTCAAAATAATATTAGCACCTTTAATTATTTTTACATATAGTGGCTAAAACTAATAAAAAAACAATGACACAAAAAAGAACCATTTTTTTTATTTTTCAAGAAAACCTAACCAAGTGAACCTAAAATATCCCAAATCAAGATTTATCTTCAAAAATCAAGATTTTATTTCTAGATTTAAAATAAGTGGGCGAACTTTATGTTTCTTTAAATCAAGATTTGTGGCAAACCCTAACAATATATTTTATTGTGATTTTCTTTTTCTTATTTTTTTATAATTTTATTTAATCAAGATAGCAAATAATTTGTTTTTTTTTTTAACTTGATGTCATAAGTAGTTTTTAGAGATGATAAAGAATATGACAACAATAAAATATACAAAAAAACTTGAAAGGTAAAAGGTATATAACCTAATTTAGAGTCATGTTGATACTAACTTTTTAGAGATGATTGATTAGTACTTAAAAGTGTATTTTTATCAAGGTTTTATATCATCATTTTGCACTTGAAGTATCAATAACTCCTTAACTAGAGCATATTTTTATAATAACATGTCTAATAATATAAGATACCTTTAATTTATGGTAAATGTTCATCTTAAATACAGGCCTATCACATAAATCAAAGGATTGATTGATGAGTTTAACTACTAAAATTAAGAAGACAAATAGAGGGTTAAGCTTAGAAAAGAGATGATGGTTCAGTCCAAACTGGAACACCATTCGGTTATTGGATCATAACTGAAGCTATAGAACTTGGATTTAGGTCTGGTTTATATGTATGGAAAGCTAAGATATAGGCCTAAAACTTTCATGAAGAGTCCAAGATTTAAAAATGTCATTTTTGAGTTCAAATGGTAGCAACAACGGAGAAGTCGGAATCTGTCCTACAGCCCAGATATTGTTCAGTGTTCAGCTCATATCTCGAGTTCTAGAAGTCCAAATGCATCGATCTTGTCTTATTGGAAAGATGAGAAAATGTCGCAGAACTTTCATGAAACTATCTGTTCAAATTCTAAAGTTAGCAATGACGTTTTGTTAAACAAGAAGATAAGGATTGTCACCAAGTCAAGATGTGGCCACCCACTTAACAATTAGTCATCAAATCAGTAGTTCCGAATTTTGACCTATAAAAGGAGGCATTTGCCATGCATTTAGTGTAAACACCCAAAAGAAAATATATATATATATATATATATATAGAATTGACGATTTAGTTTTCGCTGCCGATTTCTTGATCGGCAGCGACGCAGTTTTTCGCTGTTGATTTCTTCATCAGCAGCGACGTAGTTTTCGTTGCCGATTTCTGCATCTGTAGCGAAGCAGTTTTTGCTGCCGATTTCTGCATCGGCAGCAATGCAGTTTTTGTTTTTTTTTTAAATTAACTTAAGAAGTTGGGAGGGGGGTAAAACCAGTTTTAGATAGACCAAAACAAGGATAAGAACACATCTAAACCAACCCCCAAACAACCCACCTCATTTGATGGGGAGTATAAATACAAGGAGGAGAGAGAGGATGATCCATCCTCTTCCCAAACAGCAGCTACATGTCGTTCTTCCCTTCCTCTTTCAAACAGAAACCTAAACCAAACCAGTAGGGAGTGCTTTGTGAACGTGTGAGGGAAAGATGAGACCTTGAGAGAAGACTGGACAGCTGCCTAGAGGGAAAGGAAAAAGAGGGCTGGAAAACGTAAGAGGAAGAAGAAGGAGGAGAACCAGCAGGAGAAGAGAAAGAATAGTGTCAAACCTTCCTCAAACTTAGTTAGATTCGAAAGGTATGGGTCATGAAACTCCCTTCCTCTTCTCCTTAAGACCAGAAATGGAAATGAAGAAGAAAACCCTAAGAAAATTGACCTAAGACCTAAGCTAGCTGTGAAGGAAACTGAAATTAACTAGGAGGACAAGGAAACAAAAATGAAATGAAGCCAATTTCAAAACATCTAACAAAGAAAAATGAATAAAATGGAAATAATAAATCATGGTAGAGGGCTGGCGTTAACTATGGGGTTGGCCAGCATGTATGTGTGTGTTCTGCTGGGATTTGTTGAAGGATTATATGCTAAAATTGATGGTTTCAATGTGTGTGTTCTGCTGGAACTTATTGAAAGATTATATGCTGTAATTGATGGTTTTCAATGTGTGTGTTCTGCTGGGATTTTGTTGAAGGATTATGTGCTGAAATTGATAGTTTCAATGTGTGTGTTCTGCTGGAACTTAGTGATAGTGTATATGTAGGGGTTGTTACAGCATGTGTGGTGTGTGTTCATGCCAAAATGTGTGTTGTGCAGTGAAATTATGATTCGCTGCCGAAATTGTGTCGGCTGCAGCGAATTAGCATTCGCTGCCGAATTATATGTTGTGCAGCGAAATTGTGATTCGCTGCCGAAACTATGTCTGCTGCAGCGAATTAGCATTCGCTGCCGAATTGTGTGTTGTGCAGCGAAATTGTGATTCGCTGCCGAAACTGTTTCGGCTGCAGTGAATTAGCATTCGCTGCCGAAATTGAGTTGTCTGCAGCGAATTTGTGATTCGCTGTCGAAACTGTGTCATCTGTAGCAAAATAACAATTCGCTGCCGAGTGGCATTCTACAGCGAACTTGCGATTCGCTGCCAAAGTGTAGTTGTCTGCAGCAAATCGCTGTCGAAGTTGAGTTGGCTGCAACGAAATTGTGATTTTCTGCCGAAACTGAGTTGTCTGCTATGAGTTAGCATTTGCTGCTGAAATTGTGGCGCCAGCAGAGAAACAGTTTTCGCTGCCGAACTGGCTGCCGGCAGCGAAACAGTTGTCGCTGCCGAATTGGTTACCTGCAACGAAACAGTTGTCGCTGCCGAATTGGTTACCTGCAACGAAACAGTTGTCGCTGCCGAATTGGCTTTTTGCAACGAAACTATTCTCACTGTCGAATTGGGCAGCCTGCAGCGAACCAGTTCTCGCTGCCGATTTCTACAATAAGCCTCCTAGGCAGAAATGACTTAAATGCTAGTAACAATTTCATGGTATGATGGTGTAAAATGTGGAACACTTGAATGTGAACATATGAACTCTTGAAATAAGTGTGGTGATGAATGTGATTCAAAAATACAAATGTACTGATTTGTGACCATTGATGTCTTAGGTGGTGCGGTCGGGATTGGACCATCGTCAAGACAAGAACAACCCACAGGTGGAGCAGGTAGGTGACTTGCACCTTTCTTTTTCATACGTTGAATAATGAAATACTTTATCATGAATATTACCATATTGCGTTAGAACAGATATTAGATTGTCGAACGCTTAAATGTTGACAAATGGTTAATTAGCTTCGGCTAATGGCATCTGAATGGATGGCCAGGATAAATGAATGATTAGCTTCGGCTAATGGCATCCGAATGGATGACCGGGACGAACGACTGATTAGCTTCGTCTAATGGCATCCGAATGGATGGCCAGGATAAATGAATGATTAGCTTCGGCTAATGGCATCCGAATGGATGACCAAGACGAACGACTGATTAGCTTCGGCTAATGGCATCCGAATGGATGGCCGGGATAAATGAATGATTAGCTTTGGCTAATGGCATCCGAAGTGGATGACCGGTGTGAGTGAACGGTTAACCTCAGCAAATGATGCCTTAAGAGGATAGCTGAGTTTAAGATTATGGTTGATTGCAAAAAATTGGTGCATCTATATGTATTACAAGCTGTTTATACCAATTACATGAAGAAATTATAAATGTTAATGCTTCATTTGACTGCCAGACCGTTTAGTTACCATTATTATTATTATTAAGTAATTGCATTCTCTTAAATGTTTTGTACTGCAGCAGGGACATCACACCAACGAGATGTCTAGGAAACCTAATACACGGGAACCTACTTTTGCAAGGAATCATGTAGATGCATTCTAAATCATAATGTATTTTGTATGAATCAATGTACTAAATATATAACTTTTATTAGATCCTTTTGTTTAAATTCGTAATGGCTATTAGTAGGATAGGAATGCAAACTCTTGTTTATGTATGTATATTTTTAATATGAACTTCTAATCATGCAGCCATAATATTATGTGTTTATGTAAGATTCACTTTTAAATGAAATGTTGATTGTATGGATTGTATTTTGATGATGTGAGGGATCAAGTTCGCTGATTACGGGCACCATGTATGTCGGGTATATATAAAAAAAAAATTACTATTGTTTTGGGCTTGAAAAGCCGGGTTGTTACATTTAGGCATCTTGGTTTTCAGATCAAGATCATGTTCTTGCTCTCTTTCTTTATATTTTTGTAATGCTTAAGTTTTGTTTTCATTAATCTCTTGTTTATGTCTTTCATTTCCTTTACTATCTTATATAATCATGTTCTCCTCTTGTTTATTTATGTTTCTCTTCTTCATTATGTTTACCTAAGTTTATTATGTCAATGTGAAAAGGTTTCACTAATGGTGTTATGATAAGTATAATATAAACTCAATATGGACTTCAATGATTATATCATAAACAATTTGCTATTAACATGTCTTATCATTTTTATCTTATTAATTCTTTATACCTTGCTTGTTAAATGGTTAATCTAAATTTGTGTTGTATAACACTTGGTACAACAAATGCTTGGCCTTTTCATAGTCAACTGTATGGTATAACCTACACCTGTACTATGAAAGGAACTTGATTTGTTGTTAATATAAGTTAGTATCATGAATTCCTGACAATATTTAAAAGTTTTGTGTTACTTAAATAAGATAATTAATATGATCATGTTAATAATTTATAATGAGCTATTAATAATAAATCATCTGATTAGAACCTCCTTTGTGTGTGGTTTCCAATTGAGTAATAAAAAAAAATTATATCATACTTATTTGGAATACCATTAGTGGATCCTTTAACCTTGACAATTGTTTTTATCATTGTTTAATCTTCACATTAATCTTACATCTCAAAGTCCTCTTTAACTCATCATCATCATCATCATTATTTATAATTTATATAGTTAACCTCATTGTGGTTCGACCCCGGTCTTGCCGGTTATTTATTACTTTGTCACTCCTACACTTGGGAGAAGACATCAATCTTTTGGTCGTGTCAAGGATCAATCATCGAGGATACAAAAATTCAAAAACCCATAGTCAAATTGTGATGCGGACACCTGCCAAGATACGCTAAAATCATATTTGAATGGTTTGCAACTTGACCCAACAAGAACTTACATTGGAAAACCAAAATTATACGTAATGATCACCCCCACCCTAAGCTTATAGAGAGACATAAATGAGTAGTTGAAAATTACAACGAAGTTGATCAATCATTTGAAGAGTTTGCAAGTTCAATCAAGAACTTAGTATAGAAATCACTCAACCACAAAAGATAATAAGAATGCATATTGTTAACCCTGAGGGGTGTAGCTCAACTAATTAGACCCTGGGTTTGCTCCCTAAAGGTCACCAGTTCGAGTTTCACAAATCTTAGGGTCACTAGAGGCTTACATGGTTGTTAACTTCAGGGCTTATGGGATTAGTCGAGGTGTGCGCAAGCTTGCCCGAACACCCACGTTAATCAATAAAAAAAAATACATATTGTTTTTATTAAAAACAAATAGTATAACCTCTAAAAGTCTTTACAAAAAAAGTATTTATACTAGAAAGAACCCCAAGTCTACAAGAATATCCCTGATGAATATGGATAAACCTAATAAATAATAATAATAATAATAATAATAATAATAATAATCTAATGAACTCAAATTTAAATAAAGACCCTAATATCTCTAAAAATAATAATAATAACTAAAAAATAAATTAAACAATAGCCCAGCTATTTTAAATATGACTAAAGTCATTTCTGTAATCTACTTGCAGAATCAAAGTCTAATTTCAAATGTATAGTTCTCTCTCATCTTAATTAATTGAAAGGTGTTCCATATATCAATGGAAAGCTATGTAAGTCTATTTTCCAGTTCAACTAGAATTGCATTAATATTCCTCATATAGCTCTAGTTATAACCAAAATAATAGGGAAAGGTCAAAACTAACATATTTCAATCTTTTATAATGTATGAATGCCTACCTACAAACGCTTCTTAAATATGAACTAAATTAATCAAGGCTTGTTCTTCACTATTTAATATCTTTTTAAAGTCCACCGTAGCGCCCATGTGGCTTGTAAAAATCCATTGAAAGCCTTATGAAACCTCTTAACCCTATGCCTTATCATTAGACCTACTAGAACCTCTAATAGATCTTTTAATGTTGCCTAGATCATTTCATTCCTTCTCTCCTTAAAAGACTTCATCCTCGAATCATCACCTTACCGGGTATTATTACCATTACCTAGAAAGTAATTTCATCTATCTTAAACCACAATTACAAACATGACATATCATTACATTTACAAATAACTATCACAATAAACTTGGTAAAGGAAAATGATAAGGCTCAACAATAAACTTGGTAAAGGAAAATGATAAGGTTCATGACACCTATCAAAGCTCTAGGAGTACTTCTCTGCTGCTGCCAGGGGCGGAGCTGAGATTATTTGATGAGGGGCCAAAACTAATATAACAAGGTATAATTTTTTACATGTAATTTTACAATATCACGTCTTAAAAAAATTCTCTTCAACTCTTTTTCATTTGTTGTTTATAATTTTATATAGTTCACCTCCTTGTGGTTCGACCCCGGTCAAGCCGGGTTATTTATTACTTCGACACTCCTGCACTTGGGATAAGACATCAATCTTTTGATTGTGTCATTAAGTAACAATGAGCGTGCATAAAAATGAGAGTTCTTACGACATGATGAACAGTTTATAGAAAACATCGCAAAAGCATTAAGAAATGTTTATATGTCTTATGAACCCTTTATATACTTTTTGAGTCTATAAATTTTTTTTTTTTGTAAACAAGCATCTTCGCCTACATTACATAACTTTACAAGCACTTTCCAATCAAAATATTAGCTATCAAGATTGATAAGTTAGGAGCTTAAACAACATGAGGAATTTCATTCAATAGAATTATGATTTTATTATTCATTATGCTAAAGTAATTTTAAACAATCAAGGCAAGTATATTTTTTTATAAACCCTATGCATATACATTCTTTTTTCTAAGTCAACAAAAGATTGAAACCATTTCAAAAAGCATTTCAGCCTCATTTATTTAAGGTCACCATTCTGTTTGGATAAAATGCCCATACCTTCACTTTCTTGAAAATATTTCAAGGAGGTTACAAGACATGTTCTTTGTTGCAATCACTTATAATCATGCATTTTTAAAAGTTCAAAGTTCACGTCAAGATAGTTTTTTTTATTGAAAATGTAAATTAATCAAGACAATTGGAATTGAAGGAGTCTCATCATAATAAAAGCATACCAACACCTGAGGGGAAATGTTACACATTGGAAATAATTCATCATTCTTTAAGCAGTAAATGGTGGGAAGTTTCTCAAAAATAATGAGCATGAGTGGTTATTAAGAATACATGGTGCAACAATTTTATAAGCTCAAATAACATGATTCTAAAAAGCTACCATAATATCTCGAGCTGCGAGTTAGTTTTATTTATGGGTGCTTGTGGATATAGTAATAATTGTTTTTTTAAAGTGTATTTTATTTGAAAATACATTAAAAAAATCAAATTTAAAAAAAAATTAAAACTCCATTCCAAACACCTTTTAATCCCCTGAAACTTAATATACTCAGTTTTTTATAAGAAGAAAAACAATTTAAAATAGTCGTGTTTAAAAGCATGCAATATTAAACAGACAATGATATGATTATTATACCAAACGAAAATACTCCGATCACCGAAACAGACTCTCGTACACGTGGCATTTTTAATTAAAAAAATTAAATTTTATTTTAAAGAAAGAAGAGATTAACGGATTGATGCTTCAATGATTTCAAGTCACCGAAACACGCAGCATTCGCATAGAAGGTACCTAAATTGTCGAACATGACAGAAATTTTAGCTCACCAGCCAAGGGCCAAATAATTAATTAGCAACCAAGTTTTTTTTTTTTTTCAATTGTCGCACTCAAACTTTTTTTAATTGCATTCCTGTAAGTCCAATCACATGATCAATTTATCTAACTTAAAGTAAGGGGAAATTTCATGCCAATCTCAATTTTAATAGAACCTCTGTGTCTACCTCCTTTCCTTTTTCTTTTTTTTTTCATTCCATATGGTTTTGTAATTTTAGTTTTGAACCAAAAACTCCTTTTATTTATTTTCCGGTCTTTAAATATGAGAGATGAGAGAGAAAGTTGTCTCATTAACATGAAAGAAAAAGAAAATCATTAGGTGGCCACATTATGACAATAAACATGGTTGAATTTGTTGTCAATAGTTTTTATTCGATGAGAAAAATCTCATTGAGATGTTTTTTAGCCTTCATCTTGCCTGGAAAACTAGATTTGGGTTAGAGGAAATAATGTTTTTGTTTGATTTTCTATTTTTAGGCCCTTTCTTGGGTTTTGTGGGTTGATAAATTGTCTTTTTGAGGTTCTAATAGTATTTATTAAGTGTCTTTAGATAAAATGGGTTGAAAATGAATTTTTAGGCCAAAAAAACCCGCAAACTTTTTACCACCGTTGTGGTCGCTAGATTCTTGATAGGCAAATGACAAGTCTTATGTTTCTTTTTTTCTCAAAAAATTAAAGAGTGTATGACAAGGTCTCTTAAAAAAAGAGAAATTAAAAAGGCCTCGACACGGGTCTGGGCTGTCAGACCCACATGTTTGGGCTGTGTTGTAAAGGCCTGGGCATGCTAGGTCACCTAGGCCGCATGCATGGATTGTTTTTTATTTATTTTTTCTCAATTTGGGTTTTTATTGAATTGTTTATTGACTTTTTAATTTTCAATTTCATCATTTAAAATTTGATTGATTTTGAATTAGTCTTCATAATTTATTTTGATTTGTTTTTATAGGGTTATCGTGATCTCAATCAAATATCCTAACATTTCATTGGTGTTTAATTTTACGAGTGTTTATTTTTGTTGTCATATAATTAAATAAAAAATATTTTTAGAAAATAAAAAGTTATTTAAATCAGTGGAGTTCATGACTCAGATCACGAGTTTTTTAAGTTAACATGGATTGGTTGGAAATTAATTTTCATAATTTATTTTAGTTTGTTTTATATGGAGATATCATGATCTCAAACAAATATCTCGACATTAGGTTGGAGTTCAATTTTGAGAGAGGCTATTTTTAGTATTATATAATTAAATAAAAAATAGTTTAGAAAATCAAAGTTATTAAACTCAATGGATTCTATGACCTAGGTAGTAGGTTTGGTGGGTTTATCCACAAAACTCAGGATGATCTAATATGTTGTCACCTTAAATGTTTTTTTACAGTCAAACCACATTTTTACTAATCATTTAGGTTGTCTTTAGACTCGCCAAGATGGTTGAGTTAGAAGGTTACAAGATGGGTCACGTTGAGGCAACTCTCACATGGTTTAATTTGAAATCTAAGTTAGACAAGGAGTTGAGTTATAAGGTTACAAAGTTGACCCATTATGTTGAGTTTAATGACAATGCTAAAGAATTCTTCGCAACTCGGACATTCTTTTTTACGTTCAAAAAGATTTTGGTCTAAACCATAGCATAATGCAGACCGGTCATTTAGTAATACTACTAAATGTACATAATGGTGCACCAAAAACACGTTAAGAAAAAAGCCTTGTTGGACCAAAAACTAAAGGCCCAATCAAGCCCTCTCATAGTTCAACAAATGGGAGAAAGCTTTTAGTCCAACCGAGCTGTTATATAAAGAAGAAAAGAGAAGCTCGAGCACGGAAGAAGAGAAATAAATTAAAGCACAAAAATTGAGGTAATGAGAGACAGAAAAGAGAGGAAAAGAAAATAATAAAGAACACACCACCAAAGAGCCACCATGCATCCATTGTATACAAACACCCCACCATCATGAAAATCCCATCGAGACAATTCAGATTAGACCAAGAAAGACCGTCATTAGAGCTTGGACCATGCCTTATGCGCCGCTCTAAAACAACGACCTGCTTCACACTATTGTGTGTGCTTCACAAATCAGACATAATTTTTTCTCTTTTGTACTTTGGTCTTTGATTATTAAATAACTCATTAATTCAATTCCGAATTTCAACCCAATCTTATCCCAACTAAGCCTAATTTTGAGCCCAATTCTTGACCCATGTTAACCCTCTCATCCCTAATCAAATCTTCTCATTTCTAAACCTAACTAAACCCTCTCCATCCTTGGATCAATTGATCCTTATCTTAAACCCACCAAAGATGGAGATGAGAAGAAAGAGAGAAAAAGCCAGCCCAATCTTGGCTCAACCGAACCCTGCACATAGCCTGCAATGGCCACCTTTTCACGCCGATAACTACATTTCTCACTCAAAATGTCTCGGGCCAATCTTGTAACCAATTGCTATCTATAAGCCTGACTTTGAACCAACTCTCCAAGTCTAGCCACCCTTTTCACTAATGATTTACTCTCAAGAACTAACCTATCCCTCAAAGACAAGTGTGACACAACAATTAATGACTCAACTTTCCAGAAAAGTAGATATTCATAATCATTTTCCATCTCCATCAAGTAAGCTTATATGACTTATGGTATCTATAAATACCACATGTCACTAAGTAAGAAATGAGGTAAAGATAAGCTCACTTGACTCCATTATTATTTTGTTCCACACGTAACATTATTATCCTTTAATGTCATACATTCTCTTTTCACACACATATTTAACCTTTTTACATTTATGAACTGAAGTATCGGAGGGTTTTCTATTCTACTATAAAACTTGTGTTGTAAGTCACTCGCCAGCCCAAAATGCAGTTCGGAGTGTTTCATGACTTTATTGGTACCAATTACCAAGTTTAAAGACCGCAGAAAATGAATACGACTCCATAGCGTAAAGATCTTTGACATGTCAAAGCCACACCACGCCCCTCGAGATGTTATATTTTATTTTGAAGTTGTACATATTCAATGCCCACATAAGCCAAGCATTCTAAGAACAAGTGTTTTTCTTTTTCTTTCCCTTTAGTTTTTGTGAAGAAAAGAAGTAGTTGAGCTACTTGCATTTGTTTTTGGACGTCGTCGACTATGAATTTAGTTAACATGAAGCTATATCACTATCTGGATACGTAACTTGGCCAGCGAATCAAGGAATCAAAAAAAAAATCTTAGTTAAGTGGGGGCGTATGGTGCTGCGGATTGGGAAAACTTTTGAGAAAAGATTTGTCCCTCACTGATTAACCTAAACAATATTTGAGAACGTGACACTAATTATTTTTTAAAGTTTATTTTATTTAAAAATATATTAAAATAATATTTTTTAAAATTATTTTTAACATCAACACATTAAAAAATACTAAAAAATAATAATTTAAAACAAGAAATAAAAAATATTAATTTAAAAAATATATATTTTTAAGACCTAAAAATATACGGAGTTGATAACTCTCGATTGAGTCTCTGAGCATCTCAAAGAAGTCCCTAGAATATTAGACATTTATCAATCAATCAATGCACATCAAAGGTTCCGTCAAGATTTCTCTGAACATGAAAGCTCCACGGTGACATTGTATTTGCCCTTGTAGTCATCGCCATGTCTACTGGATAATATATATGGCACAGTGCCCATAACCTTTCAATCGGTGCGTGCTTTATTGCATGCTTTCGTCACTCATCAACAACATCACATGGCAGAAAATATTATTTAAAAAAACAAATGCTACTTCTGGTTTCGTATAGCACAACTTTTTGGCCCAATCCCTTTTCTTTCTTTTTTTCATTTTTCATTTCGTTGGTTTCAATTTAAATCTTATTTCCAATCCATTTTCTATTTTTCTTTGTTAATCTCAATTCATTCATTTATTTTTTACTTTTTAGGTGATATTGGTTATTTCAAAAACTTCAAGAATAGAGTTGGAATTTACACATGCTTTTTACTGCTAATACTGATGGAGATGGATGAAGAGAAGAGAAGAGATTTGGATAAAAATAAAAATAAAAATAAAATTTTATTGATGAATTAAAGTTAAAAAAGTACAACTATCTAGGTGGTGGCTCAGTGGTAAGAGCTTGGAACCAAGAGATTTGCTCCCTCTGTGGTCTCAGGTTCGAGCCCTGTGGTTGCTTATATGATGGCCACTGGATACTTATATGGTCGTTAACTTTAGGGCCCATGAGATTAGTCTAGGTGTCCATAAACTGGTCCGGACACTCACATTAAATTTTAAAAAAAAAGGTTAAAAAAGTATGTTTTATAAATAAATCATGTTTGACCTGGAAGAAGTTGATAGATGACTTTATTAATTAGTTTTATTTTTGGCGTGACAATGGCGATAGACAGCGTACCAAAACGATAATTAATATGAGAGTTTTGTCGTGTAAGAATGAGTAAAGTAAAGAGAAATTTTAGAATGCACTCATAATAATAGTTACCGAGTAAGTTATGAATTAATCTCTCTGGTTTCAAAACTAATTAATTAGTTCAGCTGTGGCTACAAATCTCTCTTTATCTCCACGCCGCTCGTTGCAGGCTCTATGTTACCTCTTCTTGTTGATCAATTCTGTCAACTGCACGTGGATTGAGTTTTTTTTTTTATGTGTAATACAAGATATTTGATTGAGCTTATTTTTTTTATTTTCTAAAAATTAAATTTGTAGGTTTAACTTGTTTTCCTACTTTTACACGTGGATTGAGCTTCTTCTTTTTTATGTGTAGTTTGATGTTAATAAGAATGACTTTCGATCCGATTATTGGATCGGGTTAAAATTTTTCCAAAAGATTCTAAAGACCTTTTTTTTTCTATAGAGTTAAAATTTTGCAATAAGGTTTAAAAGTTATTGTTCGGGATTTGCAATATTTTTCTAGTTGATTTAGGATTTCTTTTTCTATTTTATTTAGAACTCTTTTGTTATTTTTCTAACTCTTTTTATGATATTTTACCTAAAAGAAATATGGTTATTTAGCTTATATTTAAAAAATAAATTGATTATTCAAAAATAGAACTTATGTGTGAGAGTTTACTCTTACTCTTGGTTCTTTACGGAACTTTCAAAACTTATCAAAGATTATTTCTTTGTAGTGTTCATCCTTATACCTTTGGTTCTTGGTTTGTTACAATAAATGGGTCGGGGTTTTCAACCTTATGGTTCTTTGTTTGTTATAATCAACAATTCAGGGTTTTTATCCCATAACTACGATTATTTGGTTTATGTAATCATTGAGTCATGTTATTTTCAACTTGATTTTAGCTTTTTTAGCTTTTGTTTAATCTTGATTGTGGGTTATAAGATTTTTACTCTCCGAGTTCGCATAAGTTTGTATCAAGGCTTGACTCTAAAATCAGGTTCTATATATCTATCTATCTATTTTTAAATTTAATTTTTGTTCGTGTTTTGAGTCTTGGTTCCTTTGCTAGGTTTGGTTTTTTTCCTCAAAATTGTCACACCTTAGTTCTTATATCCATTACAAGCACACCACAAGATCTATTACGTATATCAATTGGGTTTATTACAAGGTCAAGAGCTAAAAAGATTAAAGAGGCATTTAATTGACTAATTCAAGATATTTGGGTCTTATTTCCTACAAGACTTGTTAATTCAACTTGTTTTCATACTTATACATGGATTGAACTTATTTTTCTATTATAAAGTTTTATGTTGATGGATATAATTTTCGATTTGACCATTGGATTGAGCTAACAATTTTTTTCTAGAAGATTTGAAAGGCATCTTTTCCTATTAGGGTAAAATTCATAGTAAATAGATATCGAGAAGGCCTTGCAAAAATGTCTAAAAGTTACTCTTCAAGATTTGCAATATTTTCTTAGTTGGTTTAGGATTCTTTTTTCTATTTTATGTAAAACTTTTTTGTTATTTTTCTAGCCTTGTTTAAAATATTTTACCTAGTACAAATATGATTATTTAGCTTGTATTTAGGAGATCGATTGATTTTTTAGAAATAAAACTTGTGTAAGAGTTTGATCTTACTTTTGGTTCAGAACTTATTAAATAATATTTTTTATGTCATTCATCCTTATACATTTGATTCTTGGTTCGTTATAATCAATGAGTTAAAATTTTCATCCAATAACAACGATTCTTTGGTTAAGGTAATCAACAGATTAAGTTCTTCTCAACTTGATTTTAGCTTTTTTAGGTTGTGTTCAATCTTGATTATGGGCTCTTACTTGTAAACCCCTAGCCCAAAATTGATGAACGAGAGTTAAATAAGAAAATCCTCAATTGAAAAATAATAAAGATTATTAAGACTGTGATGAAAAATCCATAACTAATTTATTTAGATCTCGGATGGAGTAGAGAAATAAATCGGTATGTGAAACGGTAGCTTAATCGTAAATCATGTAAATTTTCCAATCGGATAAAATAATTGTTTAAAGGAAAATATTTGTGAATTGGGGCTAAAATATTTAGGATAATAATAATAATAATAGAGTAGAATTCTAATTAAACCAATGTATGATTTTACGCATGAATAACATTGACCGCTAGTATAAGCCTGCGTCCAATCACGTGATTTCTGATTGAAAATGGTGAAAATCTGAGGAAAACTTTATTATAATTAGGGATGAGAGTCCTCAATAAATTAGTTAAAAATCTTGATGATTTAAGTGAATAAAACAATATGCAAAAATAATGATGACCAAATAAAATACAAAAATTTATATATGGACAACTAGTAATGGTATTGTCATAATTAAAGCCAAAAATCCTTCTCCTTGCTATTGTAGAGGCCGACCACCATTTATGAATAAAAGGAGCTTCTTTTTTCTCATTTTCCTTTCAAAATTTATATGGTTCTTCCAAATTTGTGAGCTTGTGAGGTGAGTAAGAGTGATTATCAGGGGAAAAAAATAAATAAAAAAGGAATAGGGAGAGAGAAACATGTATGACAGAGATATAGAAACAAGAAAGCTTCGAATGAGGAAAAAGATAAAGAGGATAAATTTTTAAGGAACCACTTTATGGTGTCCAAATTTGTTGGATAAGATGTTTCCTACCATTTAACTTCTTGTTTGAATGGTTTTATGATGGACAGATGAAAAAAATCTTAATTTCTCAATTCTCTGGTTTATATAAATGGTTTGGAAATTTGATGTTTTGTGTTAAATTTATGAAAGTGGCATAAGAGGGGAAACAACTAGAGTGAAAACATAGAAAAAGTTTGAAAATAAACTAAAAGAAAAATTTACATTAGGGTCGACCACATAGGAGGGATTTTTGGAAAAATTAGCAAAAAAAATAACTTAGTTTTTATGATGTATGTTATGTGAAATGTTTGAACAATGAAATTTGATTTGAAAAGATTTTTGGTTGAGAGTGTGAAGTTTTTATGGTATGTGTGCGTGAGAAAAAAGTGGTCAATTAAAAGTTTGAGTGTTTTTGTAGTAATGAATATTATTAGTTAATGTGAAAGTTTTAGAAATGATGATGGAAGTAACAAATCTTGATTTTAAAATAGTTTGGCATGTTGTGTTGATATATGAAAAGAGTAAGAATAAGTTTTGAAAATTTAAATGTATGAATATGTAGATTACGGGTTAAGTTGTGTGCTAAGGAATGAGATGAAAGAAATATGGTTAGTTGGAAGAAAGAACATGAAATTTTTGGTTAGCAAGTGGTCGGCCATATGTATAAGTGGAAAGTGGTGTGGGAATTGGATATTTAAGTTTGTATGTGTTGTGTTTATTATTGAATATAAATGTGCTTGAGAATAAGTAGTTATGATAAATGTTGACTAAATTGTTAGTTTGTAAGTTAAGAAACTTTGGAATCGGTTTAAACACTTAGTTGATTTATGTTATTCCAAGTTTTGAGTGTTGAAAAGTGTAATAAATGGATTATATAACGTTTGGTTTATAATGGAAAAAAATTGAGTAAGTCATTTGAAAAGAATTGGCATGTGAATTGAATTTATTTGGTAGTACTATATATAAGTTACTAAGGGTTCAAATTGGACTATCGATGCTTGAAATTTAAAAAAAAAAAAGAGAGAGGAAGATTTAGTTAGTGTAATTGTATTCCTTTGCAAACAGTAAAGTTCATGAAATTTTAATGGATATAGAATTCTGGTATAAAAGAGAATATAGATGGGTTATAATTTTTAGAAAACATAAGAAATTGTATGTTAAATGTAGATTGTAGTGGAAATTATGTAAGTTTAATATCTAGGTGACATTATTATGTTGTAATTGATGTGAATGGTGATAAAAAATAGAATTACATGGATACAAAATGATCTGGAAAAAAAAAGAGAGTTATGATTGAGACTTGTATGCTTTATAATAGGATCAAATTATGTTTGAGCTCAATTGAAATTTATGTAGATTAAGTTACCTTAGTAATGAAAATGAAAAAAATATGTGAAATTAGTATTTTTCAAACATTTTAAAGATGTTTTGAATTGATTGGAAGATTTTAAATGGTAGTATTGGATTTTTCCTGTATGTGGCCAAAATTAAATATTTGTGAAAATATAGAATTTGAAAATTTGATGTAATTATATAAATTTTTGTATTAATTAATGATGTGTAAAAACAAATTATTGTAAGTGGGATGAAATTTGGGTTTTAGCATGATGTAATGTTCGAGGACATGCTTGCAAAAAATATAGGAATATAGAATCCTGGGTTGATGTAGTTGTGATTCATGTTGACTAAAGATTTGGGTTAAATTATTTTGTTGTAATGTTTTACATTGATTGATTTTAAAAATAAATGATAGGACTGATTATTTGGGTGTGACTAGTGACTATGAGAAATAAAAATTTAATTATATAAGTGTTAAAAATTTGCATGATTAGACCTATTTAGGTGTCTAGGTTAAGCTTTGATATGTTTATTTATACAGAAGTAAGTGATTATTTGTTGAAGTAAATTGGTTGTTAAAATAAAAATTAAAAATGTTTAGCTAAACAACAAGTATGTTTATTATTTGGGAGTTGTAAAAAAAAATGTTTAAAGTGGGGTTGACTTCTTAAGAGCACGTAAAGCACGAGCTCAAGATAAGGGTTGCCCCTCCCTTGCTCTTTTTAATTATTTAAAAAGCTTTGGTAATTGTTAGATTTTTAATGAATATTTAATTGTGTTGCATCTAATTCAAAAGTTATGTGTTTTGTAATTAACCACAAAGGTAGTAATATTACATGTAATTTGTAATAAACTGCAACAACATAACTAGTTGATAATTATAATAAACCGCAACAGTTGGTATCTAGTGTATAATTGAAGTCGACCGCAACAACGATAACTAGTTTATACTTGAAATTAACGACAATAGTGGTAACTATTATGTAAATAGTAATTGACCACAATGGCAATTACCATTATGTAAATTGAAATTAATCGCAATGATAGTAACCACTATGTAAATAGTAATTGACTGCAACAATAAAAATAATTATGTGTAAAATGTAATCATCCACAATGGTGAACCTCTTAATACATGTTTTTTAGCCCACTAAATGAGTAGGGGCTACTAATATGATGTTTAGGAGCCGACCAGATGAGTGAGAGCTACTAATTAAATGTTTCTGATCTAGCCATATGAGTTTATGGATTGAAAAGGTATTTAGTCGGTCGCATGAGTGGGAGTTGTAAATATTAAAACAAATTGAGATATAACTTATTTGGAACTAATAGAAAATATGTATGAGCAACAACTTAATATTGTAATAATTGAAATAAATAGGTAATAAGCAATTTGGAAATGAAAATAAATATATGAGCTAAAATCAGGCATAAAATACTTAAGATGGAAAATATAAGAATGAGCTAAAATTAAGCCAAGAAATCATTATGGGTGCAAAATTTATGAAAATTGAAAAGTATTATTGAATTGTCAATATAACATAATGAGGTTTAAAATAAACTAATGAAATTGGTTGGTAGAAAATGGCATGTTGTATGTTCAAATGATATAAATGTGTGATATTTAAATAAGTTGTGACAGCAAACCTAATACTTAAAAGTTCTAAACTATCCACGAAGAAGAAAGTTATCAAGTCTTAAAGGTTAAAGTGACAAATACTTTTTTTTAAGGAATTGGTAAAATATATAAAGAACATAAGATATAAACTATAAGTATTGATTTAGATCAACAAACACAGTTGGATTGTAAACAAAAAACAAAGAAAAAAAGAGGTTTTCTCTCAAATTACCCTTTTGATTATGATTTTTTCTCTCCTATCCCATGAACATAAAATCTCATACCTAAATAACACAAGAAATCTCACAATCCTAAATCCATAATCTCTCAAACTCCAAATCAGAATCACCATCAAAATCTAAATCCTATACATTGTATAAGACTCAAATCATAAATCATGTTCAAGAAAAGAGTTATTGTTTTTGTTATGGACTCTTCTCCTTTTAATCAGACTTTTTGTTGTTGACCCTTTAGAAAATAGTGATTCTTAAGCTAGCTTCTAAATCATAATTGCCTCATTAGAAATTTGAAATTTCTAGTAAAAACATTCACAATTTAGGTTTTGAGAACTAACTAAAGGTATGTTTCAGAAGTTTTCCTGTTGAGACAATGATGACTTCTTCAATTCTTAGATATTATAATTTCTAGCTTGAAGCATGATTAAAGGATTTTTGAGGAAAAAAATTGGGTCATTCTACCAAGTAAGTTAAGGGCAAACAATTGTTATTGTCATTCATGGCATTAGGGGCAAAAACCCAAGTATTTTTTCACATGGGTTTGACACTCAAATTCTTTATTTTGTTGCTGCTGTCATAGCTTAAAACCTTTGCATGAAATGTCTTCTTTTTTGTACCAAAACTAGCTTTCTTATGGAATTTTAGTTGATAGATTATTATGGTTGTTGTTTCTAATTCTTGTTCTTCTTGGTTATTACTGCTTACAACCTAACAATCATCAAAAAATTTCCTCTTTCTTGGAAAAGGAAAGGATGATTCGAGCTTTCATCGCATGTGTTTACACAGGGATTTCAAAATCAAGCAATTGTTTAGGTTATACTATCTTAAATTTTGAGACATGTAATTCTATTTGAATTTAAAGAGGGAAATTATACTAAACGGATAAGTTAAATTTATTAACCACATGATAAAAGTTTTTTTTTATTATATATTTTTTAATATGATTGGAAAGCTGTAATATTCATTATATAAAAACTTTTAGTTGTTAAATGAAATATAACTGTAATCTTTCAACTAATTAAATATTTTTTTTTATTTGTTTGGGAAGATATTAAATGTTAACGCTAGAATAAAATTTGAAAGTAAATAGTAATTTTTCAAAACCTAACAAGTCGGTGAAATTTTGATAATTTTTCTTTTTTATTTTAATAATAATTAGGCGAGGATGGCAAATAGGAAATAAAGACAGGGAAATGGGAATTTCAAAGAGGGAGAGGCGGGAGGGGGCCAGGTGGACATCAATAACGCCACGTCTCCAATCCCCTCCCACCTACTAAACCGCTGGCCCTAAATCCTCTCTCTCTATAGAGTTTTATATATTTATTTTCTTTTTTTGGCTTGTGGAAACAACAACGAAAACCTGAAAAAACTCAGAACAGAAAAGGAAACGTAAGAAGTATACTTCCAAAGTCATTGCAAGCACTAGAAGCTACGGGAAAGAGAGAATCAGGGGGGTTTTGGATCCTAAATGACGCTATAGCCCTTCCTCTTACTTTCCTCTTTTAAAAAATTCCTCGTGTTTGTTGAGCTGCTCTTCCTCTCTCAGCCTCCTCTCCGAGGTACGTACGGGCTTGGGAGATTTTCCTTCCTCTTCTCTCATTTTCTTGTTTGATCTGGTAACAGGTTTTTTTTTTTTTTGTGTTTGGTTGCTAAGAAAGTTTATGCAATGAGAGGGTAATGAGGTTTTTGATATGTAATTAAGAGATCTGATTTTAAAAAACTAGTTGTTATTATTTCGGTTATGCGCTTAGAATCTGAATGTCTTTTTTATGGTCAGATCTAAATACGTGTAAAACCAGAATTTTTTTTTTAATTCCTTTTTGAATCTGGTAAATTCCATTCTAGAATGAAGCATGTTGGCACTTTGATTCTTTTTGTTTAAGATTTTCACAGGAATGAAAAAAATTCTAGAGGTCTGTTCGGTTATTTTGTTTCTTAATTCCAATGGGAAAGAAAAAAAATGCACTAACTTTTCAACATTGAGGAAAAAGGGAAAAGCTGAAGACGGGGAAACCCATTTCTAGAAATAAGAATTATGCTTTTGCTTATTCATGAAAATAAGACTTGTCTAGTTTATTTTTCTCTTTTTACTTATTTGGGACACGATTTGTACTGTTGTTCTTTCATAGTTTTTTTTTTTTTGCATTCTACAATGTGCTGCTTCTAATCAGTTGTAATGGAATAATCTATGTACATGTTGCAGGAAGGTGTTGTCGGAAGATTGCGTGTCCTTTTTGTAAATTTCAATTCAATTGTCGCTATCTGATTTGTCAGTTCTACAATCACGCCATGGTTGCCACTGCAGCTGCTTCATCATTTTTCCCAGTTCCTTCGCCATCTGGAGATGCCAAGGCCTCCAAGTTTGGTAGTGTGTCTGCAAGTTTGGGAGGAATCAAAACGAAATCTGCTTCCTCTGGGGCTTTGCAAGTTAACACAAATGCCCAAGCTCCTCCAAAGATAAATGGCCCTCCAGTTGGCTTGACAGCATCAGTGGAAACTCTGAAGAATGAGGATGTTGTGTCGTCACCGGCACCTCGGACGTTCATCAACCAATTACCTGATTGGAGCATGCTTCTTGCTGCAATTACAACCATGTTTTTGGCAGCAGAGAAGCAGTGGATGATGCTTGATTGGAAACCAAAGCGACCTGATATGCTTATTGACCCCTTTGGTATTGGGAGAATTGTCCAAGATGGTCTTGTCTTCCGCCAGAATTTCTCAATTAGGTCATATGAAATTGGTGCAGATCGTACAGCATCTATAGAGACGTTGATGAACCATTTACAAGTATGGAGTATTTAAATTTACTCTTATTCTTGGAGAGAGAATTTTCTCAAAGTTATGTTTGGGAGGGGGTTTATATTGTCTTCACAAACTCGAATAATTCCTTTTATTTTTCATTGGTTGCAGGAAACTGCACTTAATCATGTCAAGACTGCTGGGCTCCTTGGCGATGGATTTGGTGCAACCCCAGAGATGTCCAAAAGGAACCTGATATGGGTGGTAACTCGTATGCAGATTCTGGTAGATCGTTATCCTACATGGTGAGACACAATCCAGTGTATATAATGCTTGAATCTGTGATCTTATGTGTTTTTGTTTTATGTAATAAAAGATATTTTCTGTTAGCGCTGGATCTTTGTAGTGCCAAGTTGTTTCCATATGCCTTATGAAACATTTTTAAGCTTATTTTGCACCAATTGTTAGCTGACGCCTGGCCCTTGGGACTAGGTCTTGTTGGGTTGTGCTAATAGAGGGCTGACTTATTTAGTCTTGCAGGGGTGATGTTGTTCAAGTAGATACTTGGGTGAGTGCATCAGGAAAGAATGGTATGCGCCGTGATTGGCTTGTCCGTGATGCTAAAACTGGTGAAACTTTGACCAGAGCCTCCAGGTAGAAAACTGCTTTGATGAGATCCTTGCTTTTGTAGTGCTTTTACAATTGCATACTCAATTGATTTCAAACATCTGGTTTGGAAAATTTTCAGTGTGTGGGTGATGATGAATAAAGTGACAAGGAGGTTATCCAAAATTCCTGAAGAAGTTCGAGGGGAAATAGAGCCTCATTTTCTGACTTCTGATCCTGTTGTGAATGAGGACAGCAGAAAACTTCCAAAAATTGATGACAATACAGCGGACTATATCTGCGAAAGTCTAACTGTAATTAAATATACCAAAACTTAAGTAGTTATCTTCACTGACGGTTTTATTTCCTATAACAATCTGCTCAGTCATTTTGTTTCTCTTCTCTTGATTCACAGCCTAGATGGAATGATTTAGATGTCAACCAACATGTTAACAATGTGAAGTACATAGGCTGGATCCTTGAGGTTCGTTCTTCAACCTCAATATTCCAGTTTTTAAGTTTTAATCATTCTTTGATCTTTCTTCTTGCCCGCTCTGTTTGTTTTGTTTTGTTTTGTTATATATATATATATAAAGTTTCTTTAATGTGCAATCTCATAGCATCTCATTAAAATGGATGGACTGAGAATGAGAATGAGATCCTGCCCGGAAGGGTAGTTGTGCTGGGATTGAATCAAAATTTAGTCCTTCTGGTTTAATTCAACAAATAAAATTTTATGAGCATGCATTAGTTGACATTCTTATTAACCTTTAAATTTTGCTTGGCAAGTTGCTTGTTTTGATCTCATGAACTTGATGCTTGCATAGAGTAATAAGTGGTGTCAGGCTGTTGAGAATTTCTGGCTTTTAGAACTCTTTATCACAATCCAGTTTATGTCAGACAGCAGGGCACGCTCAAATGTGTTATTGAACTGTTTCATTCCTCCTCTCAAGTATCAAGGTCTTTTCCATCGTTTTTGTTCGTTCACCTGACGATATGGTTCTTGTTGTTGCAGAGCGCTCCTCCACCAATCATGGAGAGTCATGAGCTTGCTGCCATTACTTTGGAGTACAGGAGGGAGTGTGGCAGGGACAGCGTGCTGCAGTCCTTGACTGCTGTATCTGACACTGGCATTGGAAATTTAGGCAACGCTGGTGAAGTTGAGTTCCAACACTTGCTCCGGTTTGAGGAGGGTGCTGAGATTGTGAGGGGAAGGACTGAGTGGAGACCCAAACATGCCGACAATTTTGGTATCATGGGTCAGATCCCAGCTGAGAGCGCTTAAAGGTTGACAGGATGTGGCTGGAGTGGCATTACTCTCCTTGCCACGTGTCACATTACCTGTGTAGAATACTGCCTGTTTGAGTTCCGGGATGTATGTTTTCTTATCATGTATGTATTTATATATAATTTTTTTGTTCAATTTCTTGGATAAACGAAAGCTGTAAGCTCAGTATAATTAGCTGTTGACATGTTCTCATTTTGGAACTCGAGTTTAATTTTTGTTGTTGTAAGGGTAGAGCAAACGTGGGCATTCCTCAAGGAGCACTAAATGTAGGCTTGATCATTGTTATCTTGGGAAAGAAAGCATGTTAACTAATGTAGGCTTAATCATTGTTATCTTAGGAAAGAAAGCATATTAACTATTATAAACTAGTTGATCAGTTAGTATGACCAATTAATCTTAAATTTAATTAATGTACTTTAGAACAGTAATATTTAAAAATGTGTTATCTCACTAAAAAAAACTTTTATTACTATATTAATTCACCATGTATTTTTATTTTGTATGCAAAGGATCCAATTTATCATAGAATTGTCTTCATTTTATTATACAAAACATTATTTCTTTCACTATTGTGCAAGACACAGGTGGACTGTGACCTGCTATTGGTATGCTTGAGTTTGCCTCTTATTTTGTCTTTAAACAATTATTCAGTTTTGGTTATTGATTTTTTTTTCAATCTAAATCTTTTATGTTATGTTCATGTAATTTTAACCCTAATAACTTATTTTGTTTCTTGTGTTATATCATGTTTACGATGTCAAAAAAATGTCCCACCATTAAATTGATGTTTAATTTTTCAAAATCAAATTTAATTTTACCATTTAAAAAATGAAAAAAAATAGGAATTAAATTTAACATATAAACAAAAAAAACCATTTTTTCTTATGTTTTAAAATAATTCTTTATGGTTATTTTTTAATATAATTTTCTCAAGTTTATTGTTCTTAGATTTATGAATTTTTATTTTTTTTAATTGAAACTTTCATGATTAGAATAAGTTTTTACTTAAAACAATGATTCTCATAAAAAGCATGTTTTTTTGCCACAATAAAAAAGAAATGAAGGAATCATGAAAATAGGTTTTTGATTAAAATTATACATTTTTTTAATTTTTAATTTAAATTATTATATTTTGAGAATATTTTTTTTATTTTTTTCCAAATATCTAGTTGAAACAAACTGTCAGGATAAATTCAGTTAATCCTTTTCAATTTTGATTTCAAATTTTAATTTAAAAGAAAGAATGAGTTTAATGAAGAAATTAGAATTTTATAAAAGGTTTTAAATCTAAGAAATTTGCTAATAAATTATGCAAGTTATAAAAATCTATTTATGGACTTAAAAAAGCTTAAATGAGTTGGAATATCCATTTTGATGAGATAATCAAACAATTTGATTTCATAAAAAATATGAATAATCTGTGTTTATAGAAAGGTTAGTGGAGTTGTTTTCCAAATATTATATGTAGACAATATATTATTGATAGAAAATGACATACTTTGCTCCTGTCAGTAAGGATCTGGTTGTCCAAGAGTTTCTCCATGAAAAATGTAAGGGAAGTAGCTTAAATATTAGGAATAAAGATCTATATAGGTTGATCTAGAAGGTTGCTTGGATTATCCCAACCCAGATTCATAGATAAGATAAACAATTTAGCTTAGAAGAATCCAAGAGAGGATACTTATCAATTTCACATGGGTTACACCACTCCAAAGACATGTATCCTAAGACATAAATTGAGAGAGATAGGATGAAAATGATACCTTATGCTTCAAATATAGGATCTATTATGTATGTGATGTTATATACAAGATCATATGTATCTTATGCTTTAAACATAATGAGTAAAAACCAATCTAATCCAAGTTACGACATTAGAAGATAGTAACAAACATTTTTACATACTTAAGATTAACTAAGAATATATTTCTAGTCTATGAAAAAGATGAACTTATAGTTCAAGATTATTCAAATACTAGTTTTCAATCAGATATTGATGATAGAAAATCTCAGTCGGGATAGGTTTTTACTCTGAATAGTGGTGTTGTGAGTTAAAAGAATTTTAAACAAGAAACCACAATAAATTCTACAACTAAAACTAAGTACATCTATATGTTTAAGGTGGCTAAAGAGACTATTTAGATTAAGAAGTTCATCACTGAACAAGATGTGGTTTCTAGTATTATTGATCTAGTAACCCTTTACTGTGATAAAAATAGAGCCATTACATAATAATAAAAAAAAACCAAGGTCTTATCAACAATCCAAACATGTATTTATGTGATTCAATTTGAATAGAGAAATCATAGAAAAAAAAGATGTAAAGATAGAGCGAGTACTAACTGAAAAACATCTTATAGATCATATTAGTAAGGCATTGTTCCATTAAAATCATGATTGTTATATGGACCGATATGATATTAGATACATGAGCGATTGACTTTAGTGTAAGTGGAAAATTGTTAATATGCTCTGTCACCAATCGGTTGATTACAAGTGGCATGAACTTTGTTCATATAAACATATTTTGATTCTAAATATTTTTTTATCCTTAATATTCATTAAATATTTGATTAATGAATCTAGAGTAAAGATCAAGTCTTTGGGACAAAAATACTTTACAAAAAAATTTATAAAGTTGTTATAATTATAGGATTCATATTGGATCAAAACATTATTTCTAAATATTCTTGGTCAATGATTTATTAAGACTACACATTAATTAGAATCATTGAGACTGATACATATTATATTCTTTTCTTTATAAAAGGAAGTAGTTTTTTTCTCATAAGTTGAGGTATGAGAGATATATAGAAATAATATGTTGGTGTTTGTCAGACGACATGTACATTAAACTAATCCACATGAGAATTCCATATGAAAAGATCACTTATTTCTATGGAAAGACTTATGTGATCGTTGTGTAAGTGATCCTTAGACTTTATATTACTAAGTTATCTTATATAAAAAATCTGTGTTTTGCATATTTTTCTAATCAAGGATAACAAATGAGAAAATATTAGGTATAACATTAACTATATGAAGTTATTTAAGTAATAAAGAGAGGATTTATCACTCTAGGTGAATTAGAGAAAAATTTTCATTTATTCTTAAATAGTATTGATTGTAAATCTTAACGTGACGTGGGATGAGTTTTGAAAAAAGTTTCAAATCTTATTCAAATAATCAATGACTACGGTGTTGAGAACCAACATGATTTGATAAAGTAGACATAATTCATTCTATAATGTCTAAATTGAAACATTGTTGATGAATGAATAATTAATATACTTAGAAACTAGTAATTGAAAGGTTAAGTTATACCACTTATAACTTTTCTAATATTTTAGGGATTATGACATGCTGCTAAACATTGATAATTACTTATAACTTTCCACTTATAAATTTATTTTCAATTAAATGACACTTGATTAATTATCTCAGTTTAATTTTTTTACCAATGGTTCTTATTGTATGTGATCTATTAAGTTCCTAATATATTGGTCCAAATATAAATCGTAATCCTAGATAAAATATAATTGATTGATTTATATCTAAAGATCAACTACACCGTCTAGCAATGTGTCATGATCCTCTAAATATTAGGAAAGTCATACGTGATTTGACTTAACATTTAAGTGAGCAATTTCTTAATGTAATTATTATCTCTTCATAAGAAATGTTCTTACATAAATATTACAACATGAAATATGTCTACTTTGTCAAATTATATTTGTTCTCAACGCCATAATCATTGATTCTTTGAATAAAATTTGTAAATATTTTCAAATCTAATCCACCTTACACAAAGATTTTACAATCAATACTATTCGAGAACACGTGGAACATTTTTCTTAATTTATCTAGGATGATGAATCCTCAATTAATCACTCAAATACATTTATATAGTTCATGATATACCCAATGTTTGCTCGTTTGTTACCTTTTGATTAAAACAATGTATAGTTAGGATCAAAGCATAACATTTCTAATATAAGATAATTTAGTGATCTCAAGTCTAAGAACTACTTACATAATTGTCACGTAAGTCATTCCATAAACACAGATGATATCTCCATATAGAATTCTTATGCAGATTATTTTAGAGTACATGTCATCCAACAAACACCTACATATTAGTTCCAGGTATCTCTCATATCTCAACTTATGAGAACAATTATTTCATTTCATAAAAGAAAGAACATAACATGTATTAGTTTCAACAGCTCAAATTAATATTTAGTCTTAATAGAACATCGTCTAAAAACATTCATAAACAATGTTCTGATGCAAGATGAATCTCATAATTATAAAAGTTTTATAATTTTAATTTTAAAATGTTTTTGTCTCATGAACTTTATCTTTACTCTAAATTTTTTATTTAACCAACAAATTTATTAATTTAACATAAATAAATATTAAAGATATTTTTTTTTATTAATAACAATTATGTTTTTGCATGAACAAAGTTAATGTCATATTTAATCATTGAGCGTTTTGCTGATTTATGCATAAGAAAGCCTATAAGCAAACTTTAGGCATTTTTTAAGACCTTTAAATTTTTCACACTTTTATACTTTAAATAATATATGAGCCAACTTTAGGCACCTAGTTGGATCTTATGGCATGCTCTTACATGCCCGTGTAAAATCTACAATATAAGTTTTGTGGTATTGGATTTTTTGTATTTATATACTTTAAAAAGCCTACTAACAATTTTAGGGTCTTAAAAGTATGTTTTTGCATGAAGAGACAAATAACAAAGGTTTTGTCCAATTGGATTTTTTCGCATTTTTGTGCTTAAAATGAAATCATTAAATTTAATTTAACAATAATAATAATTAAATTTAATAAATAATGACCATAAAAAAAATATTCGCGTACCTGGTCTACCCATGGAATTTTGGAACTCTCAGATCCAGATGTTATTTATTAGGACCACAAGATTCAGAATCAACCGTCTACGGCAAGCACAAAACAAGAAACATTATGGCACCAAACTGGGACCATCATTCCAGAATGGTTTTTCTGTTCTGCAAATTACAACTGTTTCGGTTTTATTCCTATAATAACAAGGTCTCAGGGGATAATTTCACATGCAATATTCATGCTGTCAACTCAGCTTCTGGGCTCAATGGTTTGAAGAGAGATTCTATTTCACTTTGATCTACTTCTTCCAAGCTTGACGGATTCCACTTTGGTTTCTGCCAAGGAGTAATCATGCAAAACCACTAAGTAAACAATCCAAATATAAACAAAATTGAGGAAAATGAAAACATGCTTTAGGCGTCTCAATGATAAGAAAAAATCTTGAAGAGTTCCAATGAAATATTAGAGGTTTGAAACAGGAAAAGGAAAACAAAAAAGAGAACATAACAAGCTAAACAGTCCACAGAAATCTAAATATTTGCATTAACAAGCAATGAAAACCAATGTCAATATCTCTTCTAATAAAATCCAATAATATCAAACTACATGCGAAATAACTAGATATAATAATGATTGTTTTAATACACCAATGGACATTACATTTAGAAGAAGAAAGCTACAAACCTATAGTGGTAAGACTAAAAATTGTCTGAAAAGTTAATGAAAAATCATTAAGACAGAAGTCGCAGACTCAAGTTTTGGATGCATTAATACCAGTTTGGACATATAAAAGAAAGGGGCAAAGAAGAATAGAACCTGATCCTTGTCAACCAAGACTGCCCTGACACCTTCAGCAAAATCATTGCGCAGAGAAGACCTAAGGGCAATGCGATATTCTGTTTTCATCACACCACTTAGCTGGGTGCAACAAATTGCAAGAGGAACACAAATGTTAATAAACTACAATCCATTAGATAGGGAAATTATCTAACAATTAAAGATGATGAAAACCACAATTGCAAACTCACCGTAGATAATTCATTGCTGATTTTACCAAAGGCAAATGCAACTCTAGAGAAGTATTTCTGTGTCAAGCATAGAGAAAAGGGAGCACCTTTTCCAATACCTTGAAGAGCATCATTTGCCCACTCCACCACTGTGAAAATCAAGGAAATCAGATGCAGACAGAGGATAACAAAAAACAAATCCATGAAAACTACAGTGTACAATGCCACAGTCCTATGATCGATCAGACGTAAATACTAGAGTAATAAAGAAAGAAACAGAGATGCAAGGACTATAGAGTACCGAATAAGCAATTACACATGCCAATCAACTGGTATTAATCATGCTCACCTTTAGGATCAGCACTCAGCTGATGACTTTTCAACTTTTCAATTATCTCCTCCACTGACTTATTTGGACCAAAGGTTGAGATTATTCGAGGTAAAAGTGACTTCAACTGGGACTCAGACTCAGGGTCATGACCATACTCTGCTAAAAGTGCGTTGATGTCCTGATGTGGGTCATTGGAACTGGAATACATAATTTTTATAGTAAGAAATTTAGAGTTCAAATAAACAATTTCCTAACGATAATACATCGCTTAAATTAGCTATAAACAGCATAGCCCACCTTGAAATGTAAATTCTATGAGCTGCAAATCTAAAGTAAAAGAAAGAAGAAACAAGTGGGATCTTCATTATTTTACGACCTAAATTGATATAGTAAAATCAACCAAGGGGAATGATTTTTTGCCCAATTATTTTTGTGAGTTCCAAATATTTGTTATAAATAGAAAATTAAAAAAAAAGACATAACTAATTAGGTTGCAAGAGATCCTCAATGAATTATTTTGTCACCAAAACTAAGATGCTCAAAATAATGAGATTTTCAGGGATGTACAAGGTAATTTGCAAAAGGGCCTCCTTCAGCTGGACTAAATTCCCAGATGGAACATAGTGTGATCCAAGACCTACAAATAGTGCATCAGAGGGTGTAGAAATCCTCTTTCCAGTCAATGCAAGATAATTGCCTGCAAAATGTAAGATTAGTCATCACACTGAAAAACATAAAAGAAACAGCAGATGAGGTAATGAAAAATATGACTAACTAGATCTCAAAAAAGCAGTTATTAATTTAAGAGAATAAACCTACTTTGTTAACCATTTAAAAACTGTGAGGAGCCAACATTATAAACGGTTGGCATCAAGATTTAAGCACAAGATCATCTTACTAACCATATCTTAACTCTTAATATCAGAAATCACCAAAAGCTAAATTCAAATCTCCATGTGAACAATATGAATTACAGAGAAGAGAACATTTTTCTCTTCATGAATATTTAAGCCCTATTTGTTTCATGGAAAGTGGTTTTCAGGAAACCATTTTCTAAACTTTACTATATTTGTTTACCATTTAAAAAGTTGGCAAACAAAAAACACTTTCCAATCAAAGAAAAAATTGGCTTAATTTTCAGTAAAGTGTTTTCCTTTTATTTTGAACGGAAAATACTTTCAAGAAGTTATGAAAAATTCAGAAATATCTTGTTATTTGTTTATTATATCAAATTTGATCCTCAATTTTTAATTGCTATATATTTTGTTTTGAATCCTCTTTTTTTCTTCAATATCATCCCTTAGAATTTCATTTAATTTGATTTTTATATCAACTTTGATTCTCATTCTTTTGATTGTTATTTGCTTTTCTCTTATCCTTTTCTTAATTAAAATATTTTATCTATCAGATTTGGTCTCTATTTTTTTATTGCTATTTATTTATTTTTTTGAAATAATTTATGAAATTGTAATTTTTATTTTAATTTCATCATCTTTCAACTTTTTTATCTGTCAGATTTGGTCTGTAATATTTTGATTATTATTTATTTTATTTAAAATAATTTTATTTTTTTTCAAATTCATCCTCCTCCATCTTTTTTATTTGTAAGAACTAATCCTCATTCTTTTAATAACCATGAAAAAAAATTAAAACATTAATAAGTTATTTTTCAATTTATTTTCCATGACAAGCAAACACTGGAAAGTGTTTTCCAACTCATTTTTCATGACACTACCAAACATCGGAAAATAATTCACTTTTCAAGAATCCACTTTTCATGAAAACCACTTTCCAAAAGAAAACTACTTTCTAGCAAACAAACAGGGCCTTAATCTATTTACAAAATCCTATTTTGATAAACTATTATATGAACTGTGATCCTAGGTGATGCAGGTTTGCTACCAAGATTTTTGAATGTTAAAGCAATATCCCAGCTTTTGATCTCTGAAATCAAAAGAGTCAGGCACCCAAATGATTTAACTAACACATTATGTTGTGTAATGTGCAATCCTTGTATAATAGATTTGTAAAAAACATCCAATGTAAGAAATACCCTGTAAAAGTTTTCAGAAAATATATCACTATCTTACCCCAAAAGAGCACTGACTCAATCTCCAATCATAAGGAGAGATTCTTTTAACCAGATTCTTTATTGAGTTTTCTACTCATGGAAGAAAAAAACTGACTTGGAGAAGATTATAAACGTATCTTGGAGGAATAAGTTATTTCCAAAGATGCATGATAGATAAACATGTCTTTCATTCCCTAGTTGTTGCCATCTCATCATGGGATCATGAAGTCAAAAAAAGATTCTAAATGCCAGTTCAAGAAACAGATAATAGTTTGATAATTAAAAAAAAAAAAAAAAACACATACCAACTGATCCTTCTCCTGGACTTTTTGCTGCTATATAGGAAAAGCCAACATCTGGGAACAAGCCAATACCATTTTCTGGCATAGCAAGCACTGTCCTCTGTACATGAGTTCATGAAAAGCTAGAAGTCAGGAAAAAAATGTACAACACCATTCTTATAAGATCAAAAGACCTTAATTTCATAGGAAACTATACCTCTGTTACAATCCGGTACCGACCATGACCAGATAGCCCAATTCCAAAGCCCATTGTTACGCCATCCATCAAGGACACATATGGTTTTTTGTACTCAGAAATTTTGCATATTAAAGAATATTCTGCAGTGAACACCTGGAAAAAAAAAAGCATTGAATTCAGGTAACAACATAAGATTGAATGCATTAAGTGCCGACTAATATTAAACATTTATAAACATATATTCTTTGAATCAATACAAATAAAAATAAAATAATGCAAGATAGAGCCAGAGATTTAATTTAGGAGTAAAAAGGCAATTGTGTTAAGTAAACTTCTCTTTAAAAAACTGTTAGTTATGTATAATACAATAGGGCTATTTAATTTTACTATTATGGACTGGTTTTCATTTCATTCTAGACAACAATCATGTAATATTCAAATTGCAAATTAAGAAAAAAAATCTTAGGAGAATCCTATTTCAATTGATAAATGACCAACCTGGCACTATTCAGAGAAACATACATAACTTTATTGATTTTTTTTTCAATCAAGTGATTCTACTTACTTTTTTCAATAAAATATAAGGATGAGCAGGGAGTTCTTGTAAGGAACTTGGTAATAAATTTGATCAAATTCAAAGAACACATACAATGTCTAACTCATGCCACAAAGAGTTGACATAAGGATTATGAGAAAATAATATGTGAATGCACAATATAACATGAAGAGTATGAGAGTTTGATCAGGTAGCACAACTTAAATATGCTTGAATTCATTAAAGCTGCTCAAATTGCAGGCACAGAACAACATCCATGTGCACATGTGTGGATGCAAGAATAGCAATGCAGCAAGCAGAATCCATATGGATACAGTATATTGGAGAAGAATAATTATGCTATGTTTGGGATAATATATTAGAATGAATTTGATTTATCAATATCTCCTCAGTCATCACACATATCATCACATTATATCACATACCGCCAAACATTATCTTATGAATCTTAAGACATAAACTCTTAAAGAAAGGTAGGGGGGTCAGGACACTGGAGGACAGACTGGTTCTGAGCATGGTCACAAGTGTTTTTCCGTGAAAATTGACCATAGGACCAACCGTGGTCTAATTGCAATAAAGAAACAAGGAATGGGAATTATGGGTAACATAGAAGTGTGAACTTGGTCCAACAACATGCAAGGTGATGGTCAAGGGTTCATGTAACTAGAAGGACACAACAAGACCTTAATCATATCCGACAGTTGGCGTTTGCTTGTAATAGCCTTGATATCACCACCTGCAGAAACACTTTGATATCGGTAATCATTCAGACAAGCATTCAAAGAATCAGGCACAAAAATGCCAAACATATATAAATAGCGACAACAGAAAGGAATCATTAAAAAAAAGAAGGAAAGAAAGAACCCATAATTTGCAAAAATGCAGAGCACATATCAAGAAGCACAATTATGCAATAATGTGTGCAAAAAACGAAGTGGAATGAGAACAGTGCATAAGCACCTTCTGCACAACAGGAGTGTTTTTGTCCTTTTGAATCTCGGCAACAACCCCTTTAATATCCATTCCTGCATATTTTTATATTCCATGGATGGTCACCCTCCAAAATCACTTGTAACTAAAAGCAGCCATATTTTAGACCTCTTTACCTGCACAAAATGCACGAGGCGAGCTTCCCTCAACCAGAACGCATTTGACCCTTGGATCGGATTCCCATTCATCCATAAATGTTTTGTACTTTATATCCATATCTGCATCATCCAAAATAATCATAGCATAAATAAATAGCAAACCAAAAAATAAAATAAAATAAAAAAAACAAGCCGTTCTCTACTACTACTACTACTAATAAATCCAATCAGCGCAGAATTAAAATTTTTAAACCGACGAGCAGGCATCTATTTATAACTTGATTAATAATGTGTTTCCTTTTCTGAAGGAGAAAAAAAAATCAACTATAATTTAAAGAAAGATAGGGCCAAAAAGCAGCACCTAAGTTCATGGCGTTGAGGGCTTTGGGGCGATCGAGAGTGAGAACAGCGACCCCGTTTGGATGAATATTACCCTTAACGAATTCATCGACGGCAGCGGCAGCCATGATCGAGAAGCTTCGAGGAGGAGGAGAGAAACAGAAATCGAGGGAAATGGAATTTGGAGTAGGAGAGTGATGATGATAAAGGATACGTGGTGATTTTGATTTTGAGAGGAGCTGTGACGCTGACGACACTCGTAGTAGGTGTATGCTCTTCATTTTTATTTTTTGTTTTGCTTTTTTACGATACGAGACCATTTCTGCTACTTCTACTACTAGCAACTAACAACAACTAATTTGAAATCTATTACGATATTTTTACACCCACCGAATTTCATTTAACACTTCACCAGTCAAACACTTCTCACCATTATTACTCTATCACTTCCAGGCTATTTACAACTCACTTAATTAAAACTATTTAGTGAAATCTTATATTTAAAACTATTTTAATTATCAAGAGTTAAATTTTAAATGAAATTCATAAAAACAATTAAAATTATTTAAAACTATTCTAGGCTATTTATAACTCACTAAAATAATATAAAAATAAATCAAATATCAATTTCTTTGATTTAATATATTAAAAAAAAGAAATTAATATTAATACTAGTTTTCCAAAATAGTTATCTCTTTTTTTTAAGACATTTGAAAGAATAAGATGAATATGATAAAATTAATAAAAAAATAAAATGAATTAAATTTAAATATAATTAAATTTATTTATCAATTGAATTCAATTGAATTCTTTAATTAAATTTAATTATAGTAAAGAATTAGTTTCAAACAACTTGTTAACACTTAACCCTCCAATCTTTAACCGCACACCAAACACAACCTTAAATTACACAAGGTGTATAAGATGCTTTCTTTTTACATCATTTAGTGACTTTGTTATATTTTTTGTTTCTCTAGTTGATTGGCCCAAACTATATTGCGATCAGATAAAAAAAAATTGAACGTAAAAAAATGTTCAAGTCATATGCTTTGGCAATGTTATTAAACTTGGTCCAGCAGATTAAACTTGCAGCCTCTCAACCTAATTTTTTTACTAGCTTGGGTTTTAAATTAAACCACGTGAGAGTTGCTTTGATGTGATACAATCAATTTAGTAGGTTCAAAAGCAACCCGGACAACTATAAATTTTTTTTTCTTTAAAATAAATTCAAGATAATGTTTTTTAAAATATTGAGATGATAATATATTCAAATTCAGTCAACCTAGTTTCATAGCTTAACTTGATAACTTTACAATCTAGATCATAGACTCAACAAGCTAAAACTATTTTTTATTTAATTATACGATAAAAATATATGCTTGTAGAATTAAGCATCAACCAAATTTGAGTTATTTGTTTGAAACTACAATAACCCCATATAAAAAAAATAAAACAAATTATGAAAACTAACTCAAAATCAACCGTATATTAAATGATAAAATTAAAAAATCTCAATAAATAAATCAATAAATAAAATTGGAAAAGGAATAATACAAAATAGTCTATGTGCACAAGTCTTTAAAACGAAAACCAAGCATACGAGCTTGCTAGCCCAAACCCGCAAATCTGGACATTTTTTCTTATCCACTTAAAAATTATAAACAATTGCAACATCATATAGCAAAGTATGAATTAAATGATAAATAATTGCCATAATAAAATTTAATTAAATAGTTCACAACCTATTTCTCCACTATCCATTACTGGATTCAACTGATTGCTTAGTATGTTGTGCACTTAGTGATAATCTACAAACTAACTGGTCGGATTTTGTTGATTTATTATTGTTTGAGAGATATCATCACCACAGTATTTCTAGAAAACTACCCTAAAACTTTATGTTCCCCTCAGACCGTCTTCTATTAGTTTCAGACATGGCCATCAGTTACCTAAGAACCAATTGACCGATTCAACAAACTCAGAAAACAATCGACCAATTAATGCAACAGAATACTCTCACAACCATAGCTACCAAAAAAAGCTTCATCACCATTAACCCAAAAAAACACCAACACTTTAAACATCCCTCAACCTCCTCAAAACATCAAAACTACCTCTAGATAAAAACCACCTAAAAAAGACAAACGCTTCCGCCACCCACATTGCCACCATGGCACTGAAAAACACCAACACTCTAGCACCTCATGGGCTGATAAAGTGAAAGTTTCAAATTCAACAACCTGAGCTAAGATAGTCTTTTTTTCATGATAAGAGATTGGTACTATTTTGAAAATTTTAGATAATGTAATTAATAAGAGTATGTATGGAACCAATATTTGGTGGGATTCTTCCCTGGTTATAAGATGCCCTACCATGCGGCCAACTCTATTGCCTTTTGGGTATAGAAGAATTGTGGCATTGAGAGTGTCATGACAACATAACAAGATTTGTTGATTTTTCATTTTAAGAGGCTGTGAATGTTTGGGGGAAAGATCATTATCCTTCAACCACGACACCTTTATTTTATTCTTGACATGAATAAAATCTCAAAAATGGCTGCATGGATTCACTTCCAAGGGTTACCTTCTCCTTTTTTGAATGAAACGAGCCTAGGAATGGTCGCTAACATGGTTGGAACACATTTGGCTTATGATGAACAAACATTTAATGGCACCAAGCTTCATTACGCCCAAATCTGTATTGAACTGGATGGCTAGTTACCCATGGTTCGTAATTTTTAGCTGAAATGCAAGTTATCTTTATATCATATCACAATTATGGTTGAGTATGAATGAAAGCCTTGAGCCTGTGACACTTGCGAAGTATTTGGGCACTCTTGTAAGGCTTTGGTTGAGGCCCCAAATCTTTTAGTTGATGATATATTGAAGATCCAAAATGGGAGTGATGCTTTGTATCCATATAGCTCCCTAATTGTAAAGTTATGATAAATCATAAATAAGATAATTGAGAAACATAGTGAAAATTTGATAGAAAAGACTTGATAAGGAAAAATATTAAATAAAATATTAGGATACCTTAAAAATTAACTGATGTGGTTCAGCTTTGTGATACGACCCAAGTAAGGTCAGATTCAGATTTTGGCGTAAAAAGCCCTACAGTCCAGGTTTATGACAACAGTCATAATTCTAAATCCGACCGTTGGATTGGGCTAAAATTTTATGTGGACTCTTCAGACATGTTGTCCTACTATGGGTTAAAATTTCAAGTCAATCGAAGTTTGGGAAAGCACCACAATACTGGTCAATAAAGGCTGTATGAATTTTGTTATTTACTTTCATTTGACTTGTGGACTTCTTATTTGGTTAGGATTCTTTTCCTATAAGGATGTGGTAGCTGGTTTTGGGAATTTCCTAGTTTCACAAGGATCTTTAATTAGCTGCAATATAATCTCCAAGTGTGGTAAGGATTCATTAATGTTTCAGAATCCTTTGCTTATAAGGATTCATTATTCATCCTAACTACACAAAGAAAGAAGGGCTAGTGGTATTTAATGACACATTAGTTATTTTTATTATTTTCTTTCATGTTTGGGATTAATTAAAACTTTGTTTTGAACTAGGATCCAAGGCTTGTTTGGATCAGGTTATAAGCTTTTCAGTTTAGGGTTTTTGGGTCAGTTTTGTATGGGGGTCAGTTCAGCCCACAAGGGTAGATCCATTAGGGTTACTTTTAAGAACTATTTAAACACATGTAACCTAAATTTCGACAGCTTTGATGATAATTAATTCTGAATTTTTAGTTTTAACGTGTGAGAGTGATTCTTGCATTCTTCAATTCTTGAACGAACTAAATCTGACTTATCGAAGATTAACTGGCTTCGTGGCATCATTCTACTCAATCCAATAGTGTTGGTGCCTTGGGGCATGTTTCCATTGTGTCACACTCTTTTCAGACCTATTTCGACTTTCCGGGATCAGATCTCAATCTTGATTATGGGTTGTGTGACCACGTGATCACGAGGTTTGCATCAGTTGGTATCAGAGCTAGGCTCCGAAACAAGGTCATATCCTTATGTTATTTTTGTTTTTTTAGTGTTCCTTTAAGTTTTTTAGTGTTTGCGTCCATCTTCTTGTTCTTTGTGTCTGCATCATCTAAGCAAAAAAAAGAGAGAAAAAAGGTTATATTTTATCTTGTTATTGTCTCTAATCATATCAGTATATTAAAAAGAAAAAAGAAAGAAAGAGAGAGGCATTAGTTTAAATTTGAAGGATCATTCAATTTTTACCGCAGAAACACAACTCTTGGAGAACCATAAGAAAACCACCATGGAATCAATTGAAACTTCATATTTAGTCTATTGGGGGTGAGATCGCATCATATGTAAAATTTGGGCTTATTCTGATATTGTTTGCTTGAGTTTTTAATTCGAGGTTCAATTCTGCCGCAGAAACACTACTCTTAGTGAACCATAAGCAAACCACCTTAGAATTAATTGAAACTTCATATTCTGTGTATTGGGGATGATATTGCACCATATATTAAATTTGGTCTTATTTTGATATCGGCTTTTGGAGGTTTTAATTGGAGGTTCAATTCTGCCGCAAACTAATCATACAAGGGGTTTGGGTACCTAGACATAATAGAACGACCTATAAATTGAGATTTGCTGTTTTTTTGGTATCTTAATATTATATATTAAATTTGATGTCATTTGGATTATGTTTTCTTTAGTTTCCAGAATCAGGTTTTGTCTTGCTGTAACGGTTTGTTTTGCGTTGTCTTTCACAACTTGTTTTGTTTCTGTTGATTTTGTTCCTTCTAGTATATTATCATCATATCTGGGATATTTGGCTATTGTTTGAGTCATTCTCATCAATTTCATATTTGTTTGTTTTCGATCAGTTCAGGTCCAAACAAAAGTTAGATTTGTAATCTCGAGTCTAAATCAATGTTCTTCCTGTTATAAACTCTATTCTTGTCTTCGTCTTTTTCTTGTTTTTTTTAACCTATTTGTGTCATGTAATCACCAAGAGAGAGGGAACAGAGGAGGATTGTAGATCAACGATGCAAAAACTAAGCCATGGTTTGGGGGTTTTAGAACGAGAAGTTGATAAGTGTAGAAGATTATTCTATGATCTTCAAGCTTCATGGGAAAAAGAGGTACAACGCTAAAAGAATGAAAGACGAAGGAGAGCTGTTGTGGTTATCATTCAAAATTATGTACGCAAGTGGTTAGTACGGCGTGCTTATTTGAAATTCTTGTTAGTCACTACTTTTATACAGTGTTGTTGGAGAAAGGTGTTAGCAATAAGGGAATTTCGAAGGCTTAAACAAGAGGCTACTGAAGTCGCTATTAATCCTATTCAAGATTCAAGGGCGAATCTTCTTGAAGAGGGAGGGAATGATATGGTTCAGCCTTGTGATACGACCCAAGTAAGGTCAAATTCGGATTTTGGCGTAAAAAGCCCTACAGTCCAGGTTTACGACAATAGTCATAATTTTAAATCTAACCGTTGGATCGGGCTAAAATTTTATGTGGACTCTTCAGACATGTTGTCCTACTATGGTTTAAAAATTTAGGTCAATCGAAATTCAGGAAGGCACCACAATACTGGTCAACAGAGGCTATATGAATTTTGTTATTTACTTCCATTTGACTTGTGGACTTCCTATTTGGTTAGGATTCTTTTCCTATAAGGATGTGGCAGCTGGTTTTGGGAATTTCCTAGTTCCACAAGGATCTTTAATGAGCTGCAATATAATCTCCAAGTGTGGCAAGGATTCATTAATGTTTCAGAATCCTTTTCTTATAAGGATTCCTTATCCATCCTAGCTACACAAGGAAAGAAGGGCTAGTGGTATTTAATGACACATTAGTTATTTTTATTATTTTCTTTCATGTTTGGGATTAATTAAAACTTTGTTTTGAGCTAGGATCCAAGGCTTGTTTGGATCAAGTTATGGGCTTTTCAGTTTAGGGTTTTTGGGTCAGTTTTGTATGGGGGTCAGTTCAGTCCACAAGGATAGATCCATTAGGGTTACTTTTAAGAACTATTTAAACACATGTAACCTAAATTTCGGCAGCTTTGATGATAATTACTTCTGAATTTTTTAGTTTTAACGTGTGAGAGTGATTCTTGCATTCTTCAGTTCTTGAACAAACTGAATCTGACTTATCGAATATTAACTGGCTTCGTGGGGTCATTCTACTCAATCCAATAGTGTTGGTGCCTTGGGGCAGGTTTCCATTATGTCACACTCTTATCAAACCTATTTCAATTTTTTGGGATCAGATCTCAATCTTGATTGTGGGTTGCATGACCATGTGATCATGAGGTTCGCATCATTAACCTAAGGATATTGATAGTTGGAGCATAAAACTGTAAATCCCCGATCTAAACTCGATAAATTTTGACTTAATAGGGAAAGTATTAATTGAAAAATGATAAACTAGAGATAAAAATTATTAGGGGAATCAGAATGAACACTCTCAGGTGATTAATTTAAATGTCGGGTGAGATAAAGAAATAAACCAACACACGAAATATTAAATAATGAGAAATTATGTAAATTTCCTAATTGGGCAAGATAATTATAGGAAGGTTGAAATTTTACAATCTTCATTGATGTTATTTCAAAAATAAAAGGAAATTTCAAATAAGTTATTGCATGATCCTTGCGCAAGAAAACTTAAATGCCAGTATAAACCCGCACACAATCGTGGTATGGGTTGGAATAGGGGGTAAGGACTCTGAGGAAAATGTTATGATAATCATAAATAGAAATTTCCACTGAATTATTCTAAGACTCGCGATGATTTAAGTAAATTATTTGATGTGTTATTATTGTGAAATTATGACTGTTGTTCATGAAATTTTCTATAGGGTTGGATAAAAAGGATGGGTGCTCTCACTATCATACATGTTTAGAAGACAATTTATATTGTAAAATGAACTTATGCTTAATAAATTTTTGTTGTAGGACCTTAACAAATTGGCAAACCTAATAGTTAGGTTGTAGTCGAACTTTAAATTCAAAACTTTTATTGTACACGTAAATAATTTTGTAAGCCTAACTAAAAGCTTTTTCTTACTCTCTCTCATTCTTCAATGATATTTCTATCTATTTTTGGAATTGTGTATGAAATCCATATATAAAATATTATTACGCAAGTTGGTGTACGTCCTTACATAATTTCCCATGCATGCATCAATAATATAATCATGTTTTATGTTGGATATTAATTTAAATTCAAATAAAAATAAAAAGTATGAATAAGTAACAAATGGATTAATTAGAGATTGAGTAAGGTAAGCATGATATATATATTCATGAAAGAAAAATTAATAACATGTGGTTAGACTATACCTTCTTTTTTTTATAATTCAAAATATACATATATGAGATTAGATTTATTTCTCTTTTAGCTTTTATTTATAATTAATTGTTTGTGGGATGAACATGATGTAATTACTAAATGATATAAGATATAATGAGGTTAAAAGAATATGAGGGGTCGATTCTTGGTTGAAATGATATGAAATAAGGTCTAGGATAATTGGACCATATTTGTGATAATAACTTGTAATATGGAAGAAATAGTTGATAAATTGATACGTCTACATATAGAGAAAAACTCTGCCAGAATTTTAGTAGTATTGTTAATTAATAAAGGAGCATGACTACGTGTATAAATAAGTATATAAAAAAAATTAGCCATTATAAAGGCTCATATTCGATGGAAATGTGTAAAATTATTATAAAATTTCATGTTTTAACATCCTCTAGTTAACGGGGTGTTATACAAAAAATTTCTCTTACAAGTATAGAAGTTAAAGGCATTTGATCATGATGAGTAATACTATTTTTTATTTGGCAACCTTCACATGTCTTGCAAAATTTATATGCATCTTTACCAATAAAAACCACATTCTAATACTTCATGGGTTGTTCTTTTTGCACCAAAATATCCTTCACAAGTATAAGAATGGAAAAAGCTAAGAATATAATGAAACTCATTATCAGGTACATACCTTTTTATAATCTGAACAGAACAAAACTTCCATAAATAAGCCTTATCCTAAACATAATAGTTTGCATCAGATTTGAGCTTCTCTTTCTAAGCCTTAGAGAACTTACTTGGCAATTTCTTGGCAAGTAAAAAGTTAACCAAATCCGCATACCATGGATAAAATTTGTATAAAAAAAAAGAACTTCTCAACAGGAAAATGCTTTCTTATAGGTGTGACATCATCATCATTCTTGTGTGATAGTCTACTTAAGTGATTGACAACTTGGTTCTTAAACTCATTTCTTGTCATTGATTTCAAGATCAAATTCTTGCAAAAGCAAGATCCATTTTATTAATCTAGGCTTTGACTTCGTTATATGCGGAAGGTGTTTAAGAGTTGCATGATCAAAAAATAATAATTTTAGTTCCAAGAAAGTATGATCTAAACTTTTAAGTGCAAAGACTACAACAAAGAGTTCTTTCTTTATTGTATGATAGTTGCATTGAGCCTCATCAAATATGCGTGATGCATAAGAGATAACATATAAATTCTAGTTAGCTCTTTGGCCTACACAATTCCAATTGCAAAACCACTCGCATCACATATGATATCAAAAGGAAGATCCTAATTTGGTGGCTACATAATGGGTGTTGAAGTTATTATCTTCTTAAGTTCATTTAATGCATACTCGTAAACATCCCCAAACATAAATTTGCATCATTCACAAAAAATTTACATAAGAGCAATGTTATTTTTGAAAAGTTAATAAATCTTTGATAAAAACTTGCATGTCTTATAAAAGAACAAACTTCCCACACACTTGCGGGACAAGGCAAGAACAAGAAAATATATATCTTAGATTTCTTAGGAACTATATGAATTGGAGTTACTCATTTACCATCTAAAATAGGGTATATTACTCTAAAATCTAAAAGCTTTAAAATCTCAGCATTCACCACCTCTATTATAGAAAAATGCCTTTGCATCTCTCTTATTGGCTTTGTGTTCTCTTTCAAAAGTATATGATGCATACAAACGGAATGGCTAATTCCTTTAATGTCAGTCAAGGTTCATCCAATTATAGTTTTATAGTCACGAAGCATGCGTACAAGTCTCTTCTCTTGCATATCTGTCAAGTTTTTTGCAATGATCATAGGTAATGTCTCATTGTTACCAAAAAAAGGTATACTTTAAGTAATTGGAAAAAGGTTTTAATTCAAATTTGGGTGCCTAAAAGCATAAGGTAAAAGCCTCACATGGGAGACAGGTAAATCATGAAAAACCTCGTTATGCCTATTCGACATGGCTTGCAAAACTTGCAATACCATGACTTAATCAACCAAATCATTATCAACAACTAGCTACAAGTTGAATCCAAAATTTGGCTTATTGCCACATTTAATTTATCATCACTATTCAAATCAAACATTGCTACACAATAATCTATGATATCTAAGCACATAATTGAATATACATCACATGGCATTAAAAATATTGAATTAAACTATTTCACCATTTATTTTTATAGTTAATGTCCTTGCATGCACATCAATCTTAATTATAGTTATCCTAAGGAATGGTTGATGAAACGATCAAAGAGTTGATGTTTATCCCAAGTGCAGGAGTGTCAAAGTAATAAATAACATAGCAAGACCGGGGTCGATCCATAGAGAGGTCAACTATATAAATTATAAATAATATAATTTAAAAAAGATTTAAAGAGATCTTTGAGATGTGAGATTAATATGAGGATTAAACAATGATAAAAACAATTGTCAAGGTTAGAGGATCTACTAATGGTATTAGAAGTAAGTATAGTATAAACTCTTTTTATTACTCATCTGGAAACCACACACAAAGGAGATTCCAATAAGATGATTTATCATTAATAGTTCATTATAAAATTTTAAAATGATCATATTAATTATCTTATTTTAGTAACACCATACTTTTAAATATTTTCAAGAAATCATAATGCTAACTTATGTTAACAACAAATCAAGTTCCTCTCATAACAACGATATCGGCTGAAGACTATGAAGGATCAAGCATTTATTGCACCAAGTGTTATACAACACAAATCTAGATTAATCATTTAAAAAGTAAGGTATTAAGAATTAGTAAGATAAAAAGATAAGACATATTAATAACAAACTTTCTTTGATATAAACATTGAAGTTTATGTTGAATTTATATTATACATATTCTAACACCATTAGTGAAACCTTTTCACCTTGACATAATTAACTTAGCTAGACATAATGAAGAAGAAGAACATAAATAAACAAGATAAGAACATAATTATGATATAAGTTAATTAAGAGTAATAAAGGAAATGAAAAGTATAAACAAGAGATTAATGAAAATAAAACATGAAATAAAACTTGAACATTACAAAGAGAGAAAGCAAGAAAATGATCTTGATTTGAAAACCAAGATGCCTAAATGAATGGCAAATGCCTCCTTTTATAGGCTAAAATTCAAAACTATTCATTTGATAATTGATTATTAATGTAGTGGCCAACTATTGATTTAGTGGGCTTGGTGAACTGTAACACTCAAGCATTTTGTCTGGATGAAATGACATTGAAGCAATCAGAATTTGGCAAAGTATTCTTCATGAATGTTGTTGGCAATCATCTCCTCTTTCCACCCACAACATTTCAGAGCATTTGGATCACTACAACTTGAGATATGGTTAAACTACTGACACTACCAGAAATTCGCTTAATACCAACGGAATTGCCGACGAAATAATTCTGTAGGTAATTTGGGGTCGCCATTACCGACAGATTTTACTAGGTCGATAATTTCATCGTTAGATACCGACAACCAAAATCCATCAGTATATACCGATGAAATTACGGACGAAATGTTGAGAATTAAAAAAGAGGGCGGTTCGCTGACGTGGAGGTTATTGCGGGTATTTTTTACCGATGAAATCACCGAGGGATTCAAAACATCAGCTTCATACGGTGACGTGACCGATTCACCGATGGAAATGCCAATGGAATCATCGAAGGATTCAAAACGTCAGCTCTGTACAGTGACGTGACCGATTCACTGATGCAAATGCTGATGGAATCACCGATGGATTCAACATGGCAGCATCGTGCAGTGACGTGCCCTGTTTGCTGACAGAGTAGCTGATGGAATCACAAACGGAATAGTCCGTCGGTGAAGCTGTCGACAAAAGTTAATATATCCCCTCTCACTCGACCCTATCCTCCCTTATTTCTCCTTCTTCCTCCTCATCTTAACTCTCCCCAACTGCAAACAACCAGCGCCTCCCCCCTAAAAAAAATCTCCCTCTTCTCAGCACAACAAGTCATATATCTTGAAATCTTCTTGTCACAGCAACCGTGTTCTGATTTACCGACGGATTTTTATCAGTTTTTATAAGTAATTCTATCTTTTTAAATTTTAACATTTAATATCATGGTTTTTATTGTTTTTCTAGTATATGTATTTTGTTAGTAGATGTACATGTTTTTAAATATCATGTTTTATTGTTATTTTGTTAGTAGATGTCACATTATATGAATGTATAATTTTATACTTGTTATGGTTTGTTTTAGATTTTGTAAGATTGTATTTGTTTGTAAATTGTTGAAACTTTATTGAATTACCAAATTACATGTGTTGTTTTGAAATAATTAATAGCTTGTTTAATGGGTCCGTTTTAATTTTTATCATCAATGGTATTGCGGAGTTGTAATTTCTGTAAATTGATATATATGTATTAATTTGTATGGACGTTGATAATTGATAATGAATATTTAATATTTATGAGAAGTTGTAATTGGTTTGTTGGATAATCTCGAGGTAAACCAATATTTTTGCAAATTTATTTACCTAACATAGTTAATTAATACTTGTTGTCATCATAATTCATAATTTTATAGAGATTCGATAGAAGTCATGGATGATCGTTCATGGATGTATCGAGATTCACCCCAAGGATTGCAAAGGATGGATTATTGTAACAGTGTTTAGGGTTTTATTAATTTTGCAACATCTATTCCCAGAAATTTTACTGGAGGCGGTAGTAGGTGTCCATGCAGGAAGTGTCAAAATAAAAAGTATCTGCATCCAGATGTTGTAACGATGCAACTTCTACACAAAGGGTTTATGGAGAATTACCAGTGTTGGTATGCACACGGAGAAGTATTTGTTAGTAAGAGGAGAATGGAAGAAAGGGTGGTTAGGTCAACTTCTAGTGCTAGCAACGTGCATGAAGCGGCAAATTACAACACTAATCCTTACAGGAATATGGTTATGGATGCAATGAGAATGAATCAAGGTAATGTCAGTCAATGTCCAATTATAGAAGAAGAACCTAATGCAGATGCAACTAGGTTTTTTGATTTGTTGAAAGATTCTGACGAACCATTATGGAATGACTACACGAACCACAATAAATTATCGGCCGTAGCACAGGTGTTCACCATCAAGTCAGATCACGGGTTGAGTGAGGCCGGGTATGACAAGATTATTGAATGGGCGAGAAGCATTTTACTTGAAGGGAAAAGGCTGAAAGAGAACTTCTATGCTGCGAAGTCCATGATGAAACCCCTCGGTTTAGGATACCAAAAAATTGACATATGCCCTAACTTCTGCATGTTATACTACCTTGAAAATGCTAAGATGACCGAGTGCATGATATGCGGGCATTCCCGTTACAAACCTAGAACTGGTAGGGGAAAAACTCTAGTGGCATATAAAAAACTTAGATACTTCCCAATCACATCTAGACTGCAGAGGTTATTCATGTCACCAAGGACTGCTTAACACATGACATGGCACCAATCACATGATGCGGTTGATGGAGTGATGGTGCATCTTTCTAACGGCAAAGCATGGAAACACTTTAATAGTGTGCATCCTCACTTTTCAACTGAATCAAGGAACGTGCATCTTGGGTTGTGTACAGACGGATTCAACCCATTCGGGTCATTTGCTGCTCCTTATTCTTGTTGGCCGGTCATACTAACGGTTTATAACTTGCCACCGGGGATGTGTATGAGGCCAGAGTTCATGTTTTTATCTATGGTCATACCAGGTCCGAGCAGCCCGGTCCGGAATATAGATGTTTGTCTTCAGCCGTTGATTGATGAGTTGGCGCAGTTGTGGTCCTCTAGAGTTATGACTTATGATATATCGAGGAAACAAAATTTCCTTATGAGGGCGACTTTGATGTGGACTATCAATGATTTTCCAGCTTATGGAATGCTTTCTAGTTAGAGCACGTATGGGAAACTAGCATGTCCATACTGCATGGAAAACAACAAGGCATTCATGCTAACAAACGGAGGTAAAGCTTCTTTTTTTTATTGTCACCATCGTTTCTTGCCACATAATCACAGGTACAGAAAGAACAGAAAAGATTTCTTTATTGGCAGAGTTGAAAAGGATGTTGCACCCCCGCATCTTTTTAGTGAAGAATTGCATGATGTTGTATCAGAGTACGGTAACATTGTGTTTGGTCTCCAATCAGGTAAGCAGAAGTTCCCTGGTTTTGGTTTGACCCATAATTAGGTAAAGCGAAGTATCTTTTGGGAGCTTTCTTATTGGAAGACCAATCTTCTCTGCCATAACCTTGATGTCATGCACATTGAAAAGAACATGTTTGAGAACATTTTCAACATCGTCATGGATGTGAAGGGAAGACAAAGGACAACAACAAGGCTAGATTGGATGTAGCGTTGTTCTGTAACCGTAAAAATATGGAGTTGGTTTGTGATGAGTCACGGGTCACAAAATCAAGAGCAAGCTTCGTGTTAGAGAAAAACGCACAACTACTAGTCTATAAATGGCTTAAGAGTCTACGTTTTACGGATGGACATGCCTCGAACATGGTTGGTTAATATGGAGGAATGCAGATTGTATGGAATGAAGAGTCATGACTGCCATGTGTTTATGCAAACACTCATCCCATTAGCTTTTTGTGATTTGTTGCCAAAGGGGATATGGGATGCACTCACAGAGATCAGTCATTTCTTTAGAGATTTATGCTCCAGCAAGTTGAATGTTAATCACATTGAGAGGCTTGAAACGAATATCGTCGAGACACTATGCAAACTTGAGATGATATTCCCTCCATCATTTTTTGACTCAATGGAGCATCTGCCCATACATCTACCGTTCAAGGCAAAAGTTGGATGACCAGTCCAGTATAGATGGATGTACCCATTCGAACGGTTAGATATTACAGTTGCAATATAATTCATATATAAAAGTATTTTCTTTGTTTTTCTTCATTGAAAATATTTGATTAATTCAATGCAGGTACTTGTTCAATCTCAAGAAAAAGGTTAAGAACAAGGCGCATGTTGAGGCTTCGATATGTGAGGCCTATATTGTTGAGGAGATCTCAATATTTATCTTGTACTATTTCGAACCTCATTTAAAAACGAGAATCAATCGTGTTCCATAGCATGATGATGGCGGTGAAGTGTCTTCCAGTTGGAACTAGTCAATATTCTCTAATCCTGGACGACCCACACCTAAAAATGCTGCAAGAGGAAAATATTTGTCAGAAATAGAGTTCAAACAAGCATATAATTATGTTCTATTTAATTATGATGAGCTGAGACCTTTTATTCAGTAAGTGTATGTATGTGTAATACTAATTAAACTTTGTCAATAATATACTGTTAATTATATAATGTAATATAATACACTCATTACCACTTGTAGGGAACATCGACAATATTTGTTGTCCAATAACTCACAGCTGACCGAATCCCAAATCTTTCAATTACAAGATGAACAATTTGCCACATGGTTCAGAACACATGTAAGCAATATCACAAACTCATTCTCACTTGAAAAATTATTGTATGCATGCCATTATGTGATTCTTGTTTACTGGTCATTAATGTACATTATATACAAGGTTTATCAAATGAAAAGGGGTACTGCTAAGTCATTGTCTTCATTAAGCCTGGGCCCTGAAAGAAAAGTTAAATGCTACAACGGGTATTTTGTCAATGGATATGTTTTCCATACTGGAGAATACGGGCATGGTAGAAAGACATACAACAATGATGTTTGTGTTAAGGGATCGACTAGTAGTGAATTAAAAGTTGACTACTATGGTAGATTAGAAGAGGTCTTCGAACTGCAATATCACAGCGAGCAGAATGTAGTGTTTTTATTCAAATGCTATTGGTATGACATGACTGACAGAGGAATAAGAGTTAATATGCACTTCGGTTTGGTCAAAATCAACTCAAAAGCTAGACTTTGCAACGTAAACGATGTCTTTGTTTTCGCAAAGCAATGTCAATAAGTTTATTACACATACACCTTTTTTTTTTAGAAAGGATCGATCAAGAGTGGATTGGTTGTCCGTTTTAAAAACGAAACCCAGGGGTCGTGTCGAGTTTGTTCAGGATGAGAACGAAGACACAAGTGTGCGAGATGAAGTCTTTCAAGTTAGTGAGTTGGTTGAACCATATCGAGTTGCTCTTCGATTGACTTGGAAGAAAATTTAAATTTTCATGTTTTCGATGATAGTCTTGTTAATGTTGACGCAGAGAAGTTGAATGTTGTTTTGAGCTCTACCAGACAAGCAAATGTCGATGAAGATGATGACTATATTGAAGATTGCGATGAATGTGATGACTATTCAATTGATGATGATGAAGAAGAAAATTCTGACTAACTATCAGAATAAAGCCCTGTGTAAAACCCTATTTTCATGTAATATAGATTATGGATGATATATTTTGTTACACGAAATATGTATTGTTTAAGCATTGTTGTTATTATTTTGTGCGATGGATAGTTTATCATTTAAGTGTTTGTAGGAAGGTAAATATGCAATACAAATATAATCTTTCTTGTACAATGCCAAAGTCCATACCGACCGAATAAGGTCCGTCGGCATTTCACATAGAGTTCGAAAATAATTACTTGAAATGCCACAATTACCGACGCCCATACCGATGGATAAACGTCCGTTGGCATTTCACAAAGAGTTCGAAAATAATTACTTCAAAATGCCACAATTACCGACGCCCATACCGACGGATAACAGTTTGTCGGCATTTCATAAAGAGTTCGAAAATAATTACTTGAAATGCCACAATCACCGACGACGTTCCCGACAGAATAAAGTTTGTCAGTAAGTTGTCGGCTGGTAATATTACCGACAAAATCACCGACGGACTGTGCGAATTCCAAAGGGTGGTGCATTAAATGCATCTCTGACCACGTAAGGTTGCCGACGGAATTACCGATGGACACCGAAAAATATGGAGGGTAATTAAAAATGTTGGTGCAAAATTCAAAAATTACCGACGGATTTTTGAAACGTCACCAACAGAATAAATTAAAATAATATTTTTTTTATTTCCGTCGGTGAATTCGTCGGTAAAACTGCCTTATAAATCCCAGCGACCGCCCCTTCAGTTCAGTTTTTCATCTCTTCCGTTCTTCACCTTCAATTTTGATTTTTTTCCTCTCATTTCTTAAAGGCTTTCACCTACAATCTCTAGCAAATGTTCTTGTGAATCTTCATCAGATTAAAAGGTATGTGTTTCCTCTATTTCATTTTACTTTAAGGTTTTTTTTTGTTTTAGCTATTTTTATTTTTTTGTTTTGGTGTATTTTTATAATGTAGATAAAGTCTTGAAATCAACACATTATTAAGGTAAGCATGTTTCATTCCTAAAGTCTATAGTTTTTTTTTTTTGAATTTTTTGAATATATTTTATTGTTGTATTGGCATAATTGTTGAATAATTGGTTGAATTATAATTGTTAATATTGAATTTACCTTAAAATTAGTAATTGAATATGTTGGAATAATTAGTAATTTTACTACATTATTACATGATTTGTGTTTAATTATTTGCATTAATTTTAATTGTTAGTCTAGAGTTTTTTTTTTTAAATTATTGAATATTTTTTATAGTTTGTATTTATATAATGATTGAATAATTTGTTGAATTGTAATTGTTAATGTTGAATTTACCTTAGAATAAGTAATTGAATATGTTGGAATAATTAGTAATTTTACTACATTATTGCATGATTTGTGTTTAATTATTTGCATTAATTTTAATTGTTAGTCTAAAGTTTTTTTTAATTTATTGAATATTTTTTATTGTTTGTATTTATATAATGATTGAATAATTTGTTGAATTGTAATTGTTAATGTTGAATTTACCTTAAAAATAAGTAATTGAATATGTTGGAATAATTAGTAATTTTACTACATTATTGCATGATTTGTATTTAATTATTTGCATTAATTTTAATTGTTAGTCTAGAGTTTTTTTTTAATTTATTGAATATTTTTTATTGTTTGTATTTATATAATGATTGAATAATTTGTTGAATTGTAATTGTTAATGTTGAATTTACCTTAGAATAAATAATTGAATATGTTGGAATAATTAGTAATTTTACTACATTATTGCATGATTTGTGTTTAATTATTTGCATTAATTTTAATTTTTAGTCTAGAGTTTTTTTTTTAATTTTTTTTTAATTTTTTATTGTTTGTATTTATATAATGATTGAATATGTTGTTAATGTTGAATTTACCTTGTAATTAGTATGAATGTTATATGTATAGATGTTATGTTATATACAATATTAGTATAGATGGAGTCAATTGTTTGTGGCTTTTATCAATATTTGCAGGTCTGTGGATTTGGGTAGTATCCAGTATAGAAGAGGTGCTGTCGAATTTTTTTAACATTTGAATTTAATTATATAACTATTCGTATACATTTGTGTAGATGTGTAGAACAAAAACCAGAGCTGGTCGCTCACGTATGGTCGCAGCTAGTTCTTCTAGTAGTGAGGATGACGTATCGTTAGGTGCCTCTCAAGAAGAGGCACCTACGCCACCTGCACTGTCAACCGATGCTGCATCTTCCAGCGCGGGTTCACAGGGCAGAGGTGGCATGCCTTCACAGCGAAATCAGTTCACCCGCAAGTACGAGGCACAATGGAAGGATGACATTTCAATGTAAGTTTGTTAAGGTTTTAGTTTTTTCTTTTAAATTATAACATAATTTATGAACAACTAATCAATATTTCATGAATTTAATTTATTTTTAGGTTCACAAACATTGAGGCCGCCCGAGTAATATCATCGGCGTTTAAATCATCGATGGAGATTCCATTATTTCAATGGAGTCAGGTATCTAGATATCCTGAATGGATACCTCAAATCGATGCATGGTTTAACAGATTTGAGGTTGATGTTAATTTCTAATTTCCAGCTTATTTCTAATAATTTATTAATATAATTGTAAATAAATTATCATTTTTATTTATCTAATTATTTATACACAACACAAATTCGCCTAGGACAAGGCGCATGACAAAGTTGTGAGGAGGGTGTGGGAAAATCATGCGGCAACTAGATAACATAAAAAACAATACAAGATTTTTTTAGAAACAAATTTATGTTTCAACTTCTAATTTTCGCTATGGAAGTAGGTTGCGTGATTTTTGGTATGAAGCATAAAAAAAGGCAAAAAAACCCGCGAGAGATAGGGGTCTCCAAGGCTGGAACAACGTGGTGGTTTTGAGGGATTTCAAATCGATATACATCCCGAAAGATATATGGCCGCGCTATCTTGAGCATGTGACACCTGAGTGGTACACATGATGCTCACAGTCCGGTGCTGGCAACCGGAATCGGCCAATTCATGGCTCAGTGGCAACGCACACCGGCGACTTTGTTCCATTTGCTGCACATGCGAAACGGATGGTAAGATTAATTTAAATGAAATATATCGTTAAATTAATTTGTTGTTAATTAATCTTTTTTCATTATAGGTTACGTCTCTTGGACGTGAGCCGAGCCCGATGGAGCTGTTTGTGGAGACGCACGTGCAGAGTCAAGACCGCCAAAAGGGGGCGCAACAGTTCGTTGACAACTGTTCTTAACACTTCGTGGTATGTTTGTTCAACCATTTTATTTTGTAAGTTATTATTTTTATTGAATTGAATATGATGATTACTTTTTTATTTATTTTCAGGAGACCTATAATAGCCGGTTGAGGGAGAGATATGGGACGATCCTTTGACCCATTTGGAATTCGATCCGGATTTGTGGATGGAGGTTGAATCGTTTGGTGGACCCGACAAAAATCGGGTTTACGGGCTCTCTAACACTATGGCCGAGAACTTGCGGGCGGCCCGTAGTGTTTCAACCGTTGGGAGCTCCCAATCAGTATCGAACACCCAATCTAAAGAGTTCGTGGCCTTGCAGCAATACACGGCTTAGCTCACCGAAAAATACGACCACCTATCAGCGGCGAATGCACAACTCAAAGCGGAGCATGCACAACAAAAAGCGAAGGATGCACAACGGTATGCACAACAAAAAGCGAAGCATGATCAGCTTCGCAAATTTGTCATGAACATGGCATCACAGAGTGGTGACACATGTACGCCTCCTCCTTTTTTACTGTATAACAACCAGCCTCCTCCTCCTCCTCCAGCTCCACCATTATGTTAATTTGTAATGAATATTATTTAACTATAATAGTTAATTTAATATTATTTTTTAAACACATTCAGTTTGTAATGAATATTATTTAACTTTATTTCTTTTGTTTTTTATGTTTAATAAAAATTTTATTTGCATAATTGGTTTTATTACCATAAATTTATATAATTTTATATTATGTATTCTAAATAATTTTTTAAAAACATATTTAAAAATAATCACAGAGGGTTTTACCGACGGAATATATCCGTCGGCATTTGACAGTAGCTGCCACAGTCACCGATGAATTTACAGACGGATATATTCGGTCGGTATTATGGACTCATCGACAACTTTACCGACGGATTTAATCCGTCGGTATTTTACAGTGCCTACCACAATGATCGATGAATGTACAGACGGATATCTTCTATCGGTATTCGAAACATTCACCGACAATTTTACCAAAGGTTTGCATCCGTCGGTATGTCACACTATCACCGACGGGATAAATCCTTCGGTATATTTCAAGCGGGAAACTTTTTTTTGGCGTGCAATTTTCGTCTGTAAAACCATTGGCAAATATTTTTTTTACTTTTCTGACAGATATAGCGATGGACTCTGGTATTACCGACGAAAGGAAAGTCGACGAACGTATTCTGTCGGTGAGGACGTCGGTAAATAAATTACCGATGAAATCTTAATCACATACCGATGGAATATTTCCGTCGGTAAAACTGTGAAATCTTGTAATATGAGTAATGCTTCCAGTGGACGTGGTGGATAACCCTCAAGCTCTTATCTGGATGAAATGTCATTACTAACATTAGAATTGGAGCAGGTGGTCCCCATAAAAGTTATTGTAAATTGTCTTATCTTTTCACCCATCAAATTTGACGTCATTTGACTTTCTAGAACTCCATCTATGGGTAAAATTCTGAGCAGTGTTTGGGCTGAATTGCAGGACAGATTCTGACTTCTCTTTTGTGGCCAAGCTTTGAATTTGAAAAAGGTAGATTTGGGTCTTCCACTCCTCATGAAAGTTGTAGGCCTATGTTGTAACTTTCCAGAACAATAAACCAAACATCAACCCAAGGTCCACAACTCCAGATATGATCAAATGACTGAATGATGTTCCAGTTTGATCTAGCATCTCTTCTCTAACCTTAGCCCTTCCTTTATCTTTTGTTTTCAATAGTTAATCACATCAATCAATCCTTTAAATTGTGAGATTTGCATATATTTAAAATGAATATTTACCATAAATTAAAACTATCTTATATTATCAGACTTGTTATTATAAAATATACTTAAATTAGGGAATTTAATGATACTAAAAGTATAATATGATGATATAAAGCCTTAATAATAATGCACTTTTAAGTACTAATCAGTTGACCTAAAAGAATGGGTGATGAATTAGGTGATTTATCATTTTTCATATCAAAAATGTAAAAATCAACAGGAAAAACCAAACCTTTAACTTGCAGTAACACATTCTCAAGCACACTAATAAAATATACAAAGGAATGATCAGTATATAGAATAATAATACCAGTTTTGGTTAAAGGACTAAGGCTAAAAGTTTCATAAATATATCTTAGTATTACACTAATTGAAGCTTTTACCCTATACATAGCCTTTTCAAAACTTGTATTACCAATTTGATAAAGAATAAATAATGAACTTTTAATTATCTTTCTTATTTTGAGTGAGGGTTTTGTTTAAATATTAACATATACATTTCCCTCATACTTACTACTTTATTACATTTGAGTTTCTTATTCCTCTTTGTTGTGCACAATTTCTTATAAAAATTTACATAATGAGGGACATGTTTAATTGAATCCAAGAATGGAATATTGATTTAAACCTTCTTAAACATCTCCAAAATCTCTTTCTCTTGCTCCCTCTTTTTATGTGACCTAGAAGAACTAAAAAAGGTGGATTTAGCTTAAAAAAGGAATTGAAAGTTTGAGAATTTACCTTGGAAGGCATGGAAATTGGTTCATTTATGTTTAGATAAGTTTTAGAAGGTTCAACCATAAATAAGGGTGTTTTAGTCTCAACTTCTTTTTCATCCTTTAAGTCATCAATGTACTTTTCAGATCCTTCCAATTACTTTCCTCTTCTTAATGTGATAGAACCAGCGTTCTCCCTATTAGGCATAACTTGCGATGATAATTTTCCAGAACCTTGTGTTTCCAACTTACCAACAACATTAACAAGTTGTCCTACTTATTTCTCCAAGTCTTGGATACTTGACCTTGTTTTTTATTGAAATTGCATCATATTTTGTTGAATTGACAATATATTAGATGCAAGTGATTTCATCATCTCCTTCATATCATCCATTGATGTGCCACTCTTAGGTTGATTCACTTGGGATGGTGACAATCTAGGTTGATATTGAATATGTTATTGGTTAACACCTTGGTTTTGTGATGTTAAAATCACCTCCTTGATTTTCATATCTCAAGTTAGGAGGATCCCTCTATCCAGGATCATAAGTATTAGGATAAGGGTCATAGTTGTGTTATAGGAACGAGATCATTCCCATAATATTAACTTAATTTGTATAGTCATCTTGAAAAGTTGGTAGCATGCCTTACATCTTGTAAATTCCTTAAGATGTGTATTGGATCATCACCTACAAAGCCATGAAAAGAAGAGTAAATGAACAAGACTAAATTTAAGCTTAAAAGGAACATCGACTTGTGAAAAATTAGTGCAAAGTAGTTATTGGTTCAATTTTTAAGTAGTGAGCTCATTAAAAGTGCGAGGTTGTTGGATGGCCATGTTAGCATGTTCATTGATGGAATCTACTAGTGGTACTTGTTAAAAAAAAAATATGGTATAAAGTCTTCTTATTGGTTTATGTTCCCCTCTAGCTCACTTACCAAAGGATGCACACTTGGTGATGCAAAAGTTATGTTGTAACGGACTTGATTTAATCCCTAACAACTCTTATCTTATCATCTTTTTGATTGAATATTTGTTGTGGTGATCAATTTAGTGCCACTACTCTTGCTTGGTAAAATTTCTCTAACTCTTCCTTGCTAAGTTGTCTTTCTTATTTGGAATCAAAGTTAGACATACAACCTACATAAATAAGCTAAACTGAACAAAAAAAAAAAACAAGTTTGAGTCAAGTAAACAATATTAGTATCCTCAGTAACAACGCTAGAAGTTTGATGAGAGTTGAAACTATGCAAATTTAAACCCTTAAAATTAATGATTTATAGTATAGAAAATAAGAGTATCGTTCCACAAAGATACTAGTATTAAAACTTAATTCAAACAAAACAAGCTATATAAGTTTAGATTAAAGCAAACCACGTGGTTTATACAATTTAACAATAAGTAATTAAATAGGGGATGCTTGTTTAAGATCTAAACTAAATAAAAACAACTTATAAAGCTAAGAAAATAAAAGAAATTAATTCTAAAAATTAAGAGGAAGATTTGGTAGAATATACAATATATAGAGAAGAATTCTTTAACTTTATAAGAAGTATTTCTCAAGAATAATTAAACATCAATAATTGAATTTAGGTACGTTATCTAAGATGATTTGTGATTATCAATAAATCAATCATAAAAAAACAATAAGTTTTTCTACTTATCATTACTTTTTAGTTAATATATCATTTGTGCATCAATTAACCCTAATCACATAATAACCGACATGCAAGATTTAATTATGTGATAGCATTAAGATCAACACAGATGCAATTGATTCATGGTAATTAAACACGCATGAGAGTTACTTTAATTAAGACTTATGTTTTCAAAGTAACAAATAATTGAACATGAGCTTGAAAATTAGATACTTCTGCTACTTAATTTAATTAGTCATGCATCTGATATAAACTAATCATTAGCAATAGACTTAAAATGAATAAAAATATATGATGCTTATCATATAGAATTTTGGTCATCAATCATCAAATCTAATCATATAAAAACATGAGCTTGAAAATTAGATACTTCTGCTACTTAATTTACATATGATATAAACTAATCAATAGCAATAGACTTAAAATGAATAAAAATATATGATGCTTATCATATGATATTCATGTATCATAATTATATATAAAATAATTTTAAACACAAATCTTCATGATAATTTACGATCCAAGAGTGATTAACACAACTTTGAATGGGAAAAATATATTTTTGTAACCATATAATTCCTCTCCCTTTCCTTTGCTATGCTATAAATGTGATTCCCTTCTCTTTCAGAGTTAGGGTCAGTTATGTGTGTGTGAGGAGGTGAAAAAGTTTTCTAGTTAACAATTAATTCCTAATCGACTACTTTAAGGTTTTCTTAAAATGATTTGATTCTAATGGCTTGTGCATTGACTGACCTTATAGAGAAATTTTTTGTTCATACGGTACCTTTACAATATCATTAATGAATTGTCATGTCATCATCAGAAAGATGGGTTGGATTCATGCTAGTTTACTAGTAGATTTCAAGTCTGACTTCAAAGATATCATTCTTTCTCATCTGGATGAGTTAGTGGGCCTACCCTACATGGATAAAAAGCTTGAGATATCTGAATTTCATCCCAACTAGAATCATAAAAACATTCCACTTGTAGCTACAAATGTTATCCAAAGAGTACATGGAGGTCCAGTTTATCGGTTTTCTTTGACCAATCCGAATCCCATTAGGATTATTTGTTCAAGTTGGATTCCTAATGCAATTGAGATTTGTTCTTAGCTCTAATAACTCGTCCCAATATGCTATTTTTAGCTTTTTTTTCTTTAAATTATGCTAAAAATGATTTATTTAGCTTTTTTTTACACTTTGTATTTTTATAGCATTGTTAAGTATAAAACAAGTTAAGTAAATTAGTGTAAGAGATAAAACATGTATAAAAGACTGAAAATAATATACTAAAAAGATAGAATAATATAAGTGTATTAATAAATACCCCATCTTTTATATTATTGGATTTTGAAAATTTAAAAGATAATGAATTTAAACTAAAAGTGCTTTTGACAACAATAAACAATTTTTAATCGATGCATCAATCAAGATTAAATCTTTTCTTTAAGTAATTTTAAGAATACACCACTCTTGTTGATATGATGTATTCATGAGATCCAAAAATTTATTAAAGTGAAAATAAAAGAACAATTTTTTAACTATAAAATCAAACTATTTAGAATAAATAGCAAAGACGCATGATTCATACATATTCATATTGTATTTTAAGTTGGATTCCAATTCCATTATATGTTACAATCATTACTAGCCTAAGATAAGGTATCAATGATAAAAATAAATAACTAGAAATAATAGCAACAAAAATCATTACTTCGTTTCTACGATAAAGTTTTAAGGGGATATTTGAGAGTGTAATAAAGATTACTTTTCAAATTATTTTTAATTTAGAAATCCATTAAAATAATTTTTTAAAAAATATTTTTCATATCAACATATTAAAACTACATTCAAAACACTAAAATATTAATTAGAAGAAAAAATAATTCAAATTTGATAAAAAGCAAATACAATCTCAATGTCAAACGTGCATTAAATATACAAAGACAACTTCAATCCACGGTACAATATATATATAGACAGAAAACATTCTTCGACCTTCATGCTACACGCTAACCGTCTTCTACATCTATCCATGAAATGTTGAAGCACACAATAATGCAATGTCCCATTGGGCATTTATTTGTAACCTTGCATGTCTACAAGCCAAACGAGAGCGGCAAAAACAGATCACGATATATTTTTAGGCTCATCTAAGCTCATGGCCGCAATAAGCACGTCAAGGAGCTGCTGGTGTGCAGTTAGATGCGGAAAATGCCCATCAGTTTCAATGATCTCAACCGTAGATTTCCCTTTGATCTTCTCCTGCATGTAGTAAGCAACTGAATTTGGCACTACAATGTCTCTAGTGGTCTGGACTATAATGCATGGTGTCAAAACCTTCTCAAGAATGTCCCTTTCATCACAGTAAAAAACAGTTTTGGCTACAGGGACGGCAAACTCAGGTCTCATTCTTTGCAAGCATTTTGAGAACATGTCAACCGAGGGAGGATCGTTTGCATCGACAACAACAGAAGCAAAGGCATGAGCCCAGTTGTAGTAGTTGGATTCTATGTTTGAAATGATATCCTCAACCTCCGAGTTATTGAAACCTCCTTCATAATCATCAGCATTGATGTACCTGAATGTCAGAACCTTAATTTTAGAGGCAGCAATAAACTAACTTGAGCTAAAAAAAGAATTAGTAAAGATGTTTTGGCCCCAATTACGTTATTCAATAAAGGTTTATTACCCAAAAAAAGAGAGGATATTAAGGTGTCAATAAAGCTGTGAGGTGTCCCACTTGATGAATTATTTTGCTAATTATATTAACGTATGTCACAACTAAACTTGATTTAAGGAAGGCTATGAAAAAATAGATATGTGCTAACTGTTCGGCCGGCCGGCTAGCTTCAGTAGTTCGATATTTATATCAAATAAGCCACTGTCCAAAATGGTTTTGGCTCCTTGCCGGAGCATGAATGAAAGAAAAGGCATGCGGATTAATCAATCGATTTTGATTTAGGTATTCTCAGATAGTGACTTTGCTAATCATCTATATATCAACCAATCCTTTGTTACGGTTAATTTCCGGTGAAGGAAATATATAGTCAGTCAGTACTAGAGAGCAAGACGACACCATCACAAGTAATCCACCATGTCCACATGTTTGATTGTCTTTTTGTAGCGAGAGCAGATAGAGTATATTTGGTGTATGTGTTGATTCGTAACCAATAGTTTTGAACCGTCTTGAAATCTAGTTATTTGAAAATAATCTGTTCAAGTTGGATTGGATTGATGTTACAACATCTAGATTAAACGCAGAAAATTTAAACCGGAGGTTGTAAAATCTGATTGGAATTATAATTTAAAATATTTTTTATTTAAAAATATATTAAAATAATATTTTTTTATTTTTTAAAAATTATTTTTGAAATCAGTATATTAAAATGTATATTAAAATGATTTAAAAACATAAAAAAATATAATTTTTTAAAAAAACAAAAAATCAAAATAAAAAAAATAATTTAAAACTGCATTTCCAAACGAACTGGTTGTCTTGTATCAATATACTAGAAAATTAACCAATACTGGAAAAAAAAAAAGAACAAAAAAAAACTCAAGACTTCACATATGATACTAGCTAATATAGCTCTCCACATATCACGATAAAGTCACGCCGGAGTTAGCTGGTCAGTCCTTTATTCTCCACTATTTCCTCCAAATTATATGTAGGGATCTTAATAATTTGTTGCAAAAATAACAAGCAGTGAGAGGGTAACAACAGAAAGAGTTGGTTCATCGATCTGATAGCAACTATGGCCAGCCTGACCGATGAACAAAGGTAAGGATGATGATACTTCAATCAAGTTAACCTCAAAGGGGGCATCGAACAAAAAGCAAAACAACATTAAGAATCCCTTGTATGGTCGGTACAAAGAACAATACAAGTTCATTTAAATAGTACTAAAGTGGACAGAACACTTGCGTCATAAATTAAGAAAATTAAACAACAGTACTTTAAGAATTCGTAGTTACCTGGGAGAAGCCCCAACAAGTATGAGCCTCTTAAAAAGATCAGGCCTTTTAATGGAAGCGATGCATCCAATCATACCAGACATGGAGTGGCCTACAAGAACAGATGATTTCCAGTCCAGCTCATCCATGAGACTGATCAAGTCATTTGCAAAAGCATCATATGATGAGTACTTAACAGGGTCAAAGAGATTTGGATCTTTTATAGCACCAGAAAAGATCCAGTCAAAAACAAGTACCCGACAATGCTCAGCCAAGCGGGGAACGATTTTATCCCATACAGACTGGTCTCCTCCAAACCCATGTGCAAGAATTATGGCTTCGTTGCCGGAGCCTGTAACTTTTGCATTCAAGGCTCCTGAAAGACCCTTTTCCGGCACCACCATGATGTAATAAGAAGAGAGAAGACAACTTAAGCAGATCGGAGAGGGGAAGAGGGACTAGCTAGCTGTAGAGTTTAGAGAGTTTGTTATGGCTCGGTGTTTGCTGTGGCCCCTGTTATATAGGACGAAGGAGTGGCTCGGCTAGTCCCTCTTCCCTTGCTCTCTCAAAAAACAAAAAATCTCGAGTTCAAATCTTAAAACAAATAAAAAAAAAACCCTAATATTTCACTTGAAAATAATTTAAATATATCAGCATCCTCCTAATCTTTCTACTATATGTTGGAATCCACCTACCTTATGATCACTAGACGTAATGTTTTAGTATAAAAAAATGGTGACAAACGTCTTTGAATACATTTATAAAATGTTTTTACAGATTGCTACAACGGTCTTTTGTCAAAATAGCACCGTAAGAAAAAAGAAATTGTAAATTCAGGTTAAAATAAAATAACAATTACATAAAAGTATGAACATGTCACTATTTTACATAAAGATTACAACTTTAAATGAAATTGAGGAGTTGACTTGCTTTTTATCTCATTCACATAGATAAATTTGATTCACTTTAGATTAATAAAAATAAATAAACCGCGGTGCTATATCTTATTGATTAAAGATTAAAAATCATTGATTTATATCATTTTTTTTCTTTGAGCTAGAAATACACAAGATATTTTTCAAAAGATGAAAAGTCCTGTGGAGAGAAAAGAAGAAATAAAAACGGATACAAGAACACATAAATCTTAATCTTAATATAAATTTATAGACACAATTTAAAAAAAATAATAATTTAAATATACACATACACGAAATCATAATAGTTAATAAATTGGAATAAAGTAAAATAGTACGGCTGTGGTCAGGGGCGGAAGTAAGGGGGCAAGCAGGGGCCCGGACCTCGTCAAGACATTTTAATTTTTAGAACGGAGGTGTTATATTTGTTATTTTAAAGAGGTGGGTCTTATTACAGTAATTAATTATTACTTTACTTTTGATTTCTTAATTTACTCTAGACCTACATGGAAAGAAAAAAAATATAAAGGCATTACTTTGTGAAATAAAAAACAGAGCCATCAATTTATCCTAATATAAATCAAGCAGATTGCAGCCGATCAAACAGAGAAATAAAAACACAAATCGTGAGCAATTTGTTTTTACAAAAAGATTGAAGCAGAGTCACTAATTAATTTATCTTTCATCAAACAAAACAAGGTAATTTAAATTTAAAATCTATTTTTGTTTTGTTTTGAGATGTTTGTTAATAATTTGATGAGGTTCTTTTATAATTTAACAATTTTTTCTTCTTTTTTTTTTCCTCAGATCTGATAGTTATACCCATTGTTTTTTGAATTCTTGTTATAATGATTTTTTTTAATTATTAGATATATTTTATTGGTTTGTTTTGATTATACTTGGATCTTTTTTTTATGTTTCGTTTTTAGCAGAGCCACCAAAATTATCAATTTTTTCTTACGATATATGTTTTGATTTTAGGTTGAACGATGAACAAACTAAAAAGAATTGATTTTTTATTATTTTTTGCTTTATTTCAAAGTTTATCAAACATAAATAATACTTCACTTTAGCTAATGTTTCTTATATACTTTGTATGTTTATATTTGATAGGTATAAATACCAACAACATTAAAGTGATGGATACATTATAAAAATAAAATTAACTTGATTGTTTTGATTTAATTTAGTATTACTCTAAATCTTTTACTTTATGTAAAGGTCATTTGAATAAAATTATACAGATTTTATTTTAAAATTAATATACAATAAATTAAAATAAATATTATATTTTATTATATTACTTTTGAATCCAAACAAATAATTCTATCCCCCACTCTCTGTGGTAGAGAGGGGGCATTGAGAGGAAGTATAATTGCCTCCCTGCAAGGGCCAGCCAGAAGAAAGCAGAACCGCAGAAAAAGAAAAGGTAGACCTACCCCGCACTGCCGTAGGGTCCTCTGTGAGGTGTAGATGAGTTCATGCTGCCATCATACGCAAAAGGAGCCTCTTGTCGTTTCTGCATTGTAAATTTATAGTGGACTTGTACTGACGCTGAGAGGTGAGAGACTTGGGAGATAAGTCCAACGTCTACCTTTTCTGACATTAAAGATGGTGAGCCCCACACACGTCTTTCCCTTTCGAAACTAAGCATGCGTTGCCTTGTTATATTCTTTTGTGAATTGCTTGCTATAAAGGTATTCGGCCTTCAAACTTTGTTGTTTAGAGGTATTTGTTTTATGTAAAATATTTTTATAAAAAAATAGTTAAATTTTATAAAATATTTTAAATATTACCATTATTACAATCACTACCATCAGCATTATTCTACTCTCATTGCAATATTTAATTTATTATTAGCTAAATATTGTAAGATTTATTCCATAATACTATTTACATAAAAATAAACATTCACATGTCATCCAAATAAAAACAATGAATGTTCATAATAAAATACAAAAAAAGAGTTAAAATCAATTGAGTTAGAGTTCTTGGTCAATCATGAAAATTGAAGAAGTAGTCAACTAAATGACTAGGATTCACAATTGAGTAAGAGAAAGCAAATAATCAACAAGGTTTGAACGCATTTGAAACATCATAAAAGTTAATCATATTGAGGGCAAGAGTCCTCACTAGAATAACTAGTCTAAGTCATGGATTAGCTTAGGATTCATGTTGTATTCATTATAGAAGAAATTTAGTTTATATTAGGATTCAATAAAACCCTTCTTCTAACATATATCTTTGTATATTAACTATGTAGTTAGGATTTAAGCTTTATATCATTATATAAAAAAGGCATATAGTCATAGCGAAACATGGTCAGCTCTATATATATAATTTTTTCAATTTAATTTATTTTGTTTGTAGTATAATTACTTTCTTTCTTGCTTTTATTTATAGTTTTATCTACACCTTTTCTTATTTTTCTAGCTCATTTAAATTATTGCAATTTTTTCCTTAAACCTTTATTCTTTTTTATACAATGGTGCTTCTTGGAACATACACCCCTTTTAAGGCTTAAGATCTAGATTCCCATTTCTAGTTTGATAAAAGTGGTTGTCACCTCATCATAAATTAAGTCCTAAGTAAAATTAATTAACAACATATAGATTGACACACCTAGTGAGATAAGATTCAATACATGTTCCAAAAGCCATTAAATATGTCTCCAAAGAAAAATATAGGTAAGCTTATTGTTATTGCACTAGACAAATAGCTAGTACAAGAAATGGAAAAGGCTAGTTTCTAGACCATGAAGAGCTTGATAATCGGTCTTCAATTCTTATGGAATAATGAAACGATAAAATAATTGATGTCTTCTCCCAAGTACATAAGTGTCAAGGTAATAAATAACACATAAAGACCATGGTCGATCCATAAAGAGGTTAAGTATATAGAACCACAAATAATAGAATAAAAAGAGTCAAAAAGATCTTTAAGATGTGATGTTAATGTAAGGATTTAAAAAATATAAAAAAAAATTCCCAAAGATAGAGGATTCACTAATGCTATTTCAAATAAGTATAGTCTAAACTCTTTTTGTTACTCAACTGTAAACCATACACAAAAAAGGTTCCAATCAGATAATTTATTATTAATAGCTCATTTTAAGTTATTAACATGATCATATTAATTATATTTAATTACCTTATTTGAATAACACCAAAACTTATAAATTCTGTCAATTATTCATGGTTTTAATTTATGTCAACAACAAATCAAGATTTTTTTAGAGCATATGTGTCAGTTCTCTATAAGGTAAGCTATGAAAGAATCAAGTATTTTTTGTGTCAAGAATTGTACACCTTGAATCAACACTCACCACTTAACAAAGAGGGTATTAAGATTGATTAAGATAACAATTACACATATGTTAATAGCAATTTTTCTTAAATTTAAACATTAAAGTGTAGGTTGAGTTTGTAGTATACTCATTCTTATACCATTAGTGTAACATTTTCACCTTAGTAAAAAGAAACTTAACCAAACATGATTAAAAAGAAAATTATAAATTAACAAGATAAGAGAATAAGTGTAATATAAATTAACTAAGTATAATAAGAAAAATTATAAGCATAAATAAGAGATCAATGAGAATATAACATGAAATAAAACTTGAATATTACAAATGCAAATAAAGAAAGCTAGAGAATGAATCTTGATCTCAAAACCAATGTATCATAGATGGATGGAAAATGACTTCTTTTATAGGCTAAAATTCAAAATTATTGATATGGTGGTTAATTATTGATTTGGTGGCTAGACAAAACATCATTGATAACATTATAATCTGAATAGACGATCTACATGAAAGTTGTAGATATTTGTCCCAACTTTCCAACCTAAAACTAATGGGCTTATTTGGGCTTCTATAACTTTATATATGGGTTGAACACCGAACAATGTCTAGGAATAATGAAAAATTTAGATTTTTATTTTCTTGATAAGATTTTAACTTAAAATGATAGTATTAAAGAATGTTTTAGGTATACGTCTTAGCTTTCCATAAAGCCAAACCACATCTGAATCTAAGGTTAATTGCTCCAATTATAACCCAAAAATAAAATGGTATTCCAATTTGACTAGAACCAGCTCAACTAGAATTTCTTCTTCAAGTTTAGCCATTTCTTTATCTCTTCATATAAACCCTAGTTTCAATAATCAAACACATCAATTAGTCCTCTAAATTGTAAGATATTCCTATGTTATGAACCTGCATTTAAAATCAAGTATTTATCATATATTAAAGATATCTTATATTATCAGACTTGTTATTACAGAATGTGAATAAGTTAAGGACTTTAATGATACTTTAAATGTAATATAATGATATAAAATCTTAATAAAATTCACTTTTAAGTACTTATTACCCCTCCAACCAACTTATTACTAGTCCGTAGTAATTAAAGCATTAAAATTAAAAAATAATTTACAGAATCCAAAACCAAAACACTCATCATTTTACATCCACTAGTCAATTCAAATATACAAACTCTTATTAGATTTAATATTTCTACCACATACCCTTTAATCAATATATTAATAAACTTTTTTTTTGTACTCAATATAACAACACATAGTTATGAGCCTTTGCTTGGAAGAAAACAAAATTTGTTCTAATATTTTTATAAGGTTAACTTCCTTGATTGGGACATATATATATATATATATATATATATATATATATATATATAACTAAAAAAAAAACACCATGCATCCTTCCTTAACCCAAGTAATGAGTTTAGGCTAATAATTACCAAACTAGTTGGTCTCATGGCATTGGGTGTAGAGACATTCCTACGAGCTTAGTAACTCGGATTATAGATACTTAAATGTAGATAGTGCAATGTTTGATTTCCTTGAGATTTATCCCTAACTCATGTAACCAAGTTGGAGCCGATAACTCCTAGGTCATTTGACTTTAAGGTATTAGGTGTTAAGACACCCCTTTGAACTTAATTGCTTAGGTTAAGAAGGCTACGAAGCTGAATTTATTATTTCCTACCACCACTACCACCACCACCACCACCATTACTAATTCTACTACTACTATTATTATTGATATTATATTTATTATTTTTTTAATCTTCAATTCTCTTAGTTTTTACCTTTGACAAAAGAGCACAAATAATGTAATAATATGATTTGCAACCTATAATCATGTGTTAAAGTGTGTGTGTTAAAAAGATGATTTATAAATACTTACTAAATAAGTATCTAAGTAGAATTAAATGATAATAGTATGAGTGTTTGTAAACTTAAATAATTAAAAAAGAAGCGTATGATAAAACTTTTGTTATGAATTTTACAAAAGACTATTGTAAAATATTTATTATGATGCATCTCAAGAGTCATCTCAAGAGTAGAGTTCCTCATTTGTCATCCTAATATTAACAGTTTTACCAAATGGTTTTAATAACACAAAAAAGTTAGTTTTTTTTTAACTATATCAACTATCCTCTCCTCTCAATTCAAATGAGGTCTTTAATGTTTATAGTTGAAAGGTAGAGTTTAAAAGATATAAGTTGAAATAACAACTACTAAATAACCTGGATCACACTTAAACAAATTTAACCAAAATAAATAACAAAATAGAAAATAATATGATATGGGTAAAACCAGAAGACAAAAATATTTACACACTAAAGCTCAAATCCTATTTGTGTTGTTTATAGGTTTCCACGGTTGATCAATCTATTTGATTCATGGATGGATGAATGATTAAAGTTTGTAGTTGATCAATCTATTGTTTAATAGTGCAGAGATTATGATTCGTTATGCCGAAGATGTTATAAGCTTTTATTCCATGGTATAGTCAAGAAAAGACAACAAATTATTATAAAAATCATTAACTTTTAACAAACCTATAGGTTTTTGGATGATACCAAAAATTTAACTATCTCTTAAGAATGAAGTTGTTCCCACACTTCCTATTAACCCAAGGCTACCTCCCCCATACATTAAATGAATCTTTCTCTTAGCTAATACCTGACTAAGATGATTTATTGATTCTAAAAACTCATTTTCTTTTCTTGGATTGAATCCACCAAAAACACAAATATTTTTTTTATTTTATGACCCTAGGATCTTGTCATTTCTATAGTTTCCACACTCTTTGTATATGTTCAATGAAAATGAAATGAAAGATATGGAGGTTTTATAGAGATGAAAAAGGAAATGTAATCATATTGCCTTTATGGATAAGCCAACTATAGTTTTTTTTTTTGGTATCAGAACAAATATGTATAGAAGTAGTTGTGATTGTGGCTCACATCTCCTTTTGGTTTTACATCCAAGAATGACTTAGACGTCCTCTATGGATCGGGGATATGCTTCTCATCCAATTTTCATAAAAACTAATAAACAAGGTCTTTTAATCAAATTCTTGAGACTATGTCTGGCATATTCTTTATGAAAATGAGACCATATATCATGAATTACATGATATACATCTCTACTAGGATATATCTCAAGAGTTAGTTGAAGATTATCTAAAGACTCCTTACTCAGGTCATCCTTAATAAATTTTATTTCATCTTCATAATTTACAAATACCATTTTTAAAGAATTACAATGTATTACAAGTCGATTTGACATATTTGTGACAAACTTTCAATTATTTTGCATGATGTTTCTTTGTAAAAGTGCTTTTACTTATCCCATGCATGTGTGAAATAAAATAATTAGAAAACTCACCTGATAATCAAACTTTTGCTTGAATTATCCAGCGAATATCTTTAGGAATTCCATGATGCATTAACAACCTCAATCTCTCACACCTAGTATAATAATTTTTTGTTATTGTATTTTAACATAGAGCAAGAATACCTTTTCAACTTCTCAAGAGTGGTGTTAAATGTTTTAGATAAAAGGTGGAAACGAGATTTAAAAAAAAAAATAGAAGAACCAAATAATTAATTAATAAATGTATAAAAAATATTAGTTATCATAGGAAAGTAAAATAATCGATTTGAGAGTCACATAATACTATTATTCACCATTTGAATAGGGCTGGAAAAAGATTAGCAAAACAAAAGTCACACAAAAAGAAGACATAAAAACAATGTGAGAAAAATAATCAATCTTTATAAACAAGATCATTGAAACCAATAAATTCATTTTCACTAGGAAAATTATCAAAGTATACTTTTAAAAGATGTCCATTCACTATAAAAACATTGTTATTCTTGATATTAAAAGCCCCATATGAATACACATGTTTCACAATGAATAGACTACTCCATCTTGATCTTAGCTGTAACACCCCACCTCACTAGCAAGATATTGTCCGCTTTGGGCCTCCCAGTCCACCCAAATCCAGGGCTTCCACCCAGGTCCCCCTCACGGTTTTGTTCTTGACAACCACGCATGGCCCCAAAACACGTCTTACTAGTCAAGGTGAGCATGCATTTATAAGGCCTTAGCTCTGGACGCTCGCTTCCGATGTGGGATCTTACAATCCCCCCACCTTAAGACGAGTCGTCCTCGGCTCTGATACCAAATGTAACACCCCACCTCACTAGCAAGATGTTGTCCGTTTTGGGCCTCCCAGTCCACCCAAATCCAGGGTTTCCACCCAGGTCCCCCTCACGGTTTTGTTCTTGGCAGCCACGCATGGCCCCAAAACGCGTCTTACTAGTCAAGGTGAGCATGCACTTATAAGGCCCTGGCTCTGGACGCTCGCTTCCAATGTGGGATCTTACATTAGCTTTCCATAAAATAAGTGAAGTCGAGAATTATAAAGCAAAACATTTTTACCAACATCAAATGTTTTTCTTAAAATTTTCTTATCATAAAACATTTTGATTCTTTTTTTTATGCGTTTTAGAATTCCTATTTGCATCATTTCTTAATTCCTCAAGTTCATTTATTTGTAACTTACGAAGTTGGCTATCATCAGCAAGGTTTAAATTGAAAGCTTTAACAGCCCAATAAATTTTATATTCAAGTTCAACAAGTAAGTGATAAGGTTTCCCATAAACTAACATATATGATGACATACGTAATGATGTTTTTAAGGCAGAATGATAAGCTCAAAGTATATCATTAAGTCTTAAAGACTAGTCTTTCTGATTATGTTTCACTGTTTTTTTCAAGATTTGTTTGATCTCTCTATTAGTAAGTTCTACTTGTTCACTTGTCTGAGGGTGATCAGGGGTGGCAATTTAGTGTGTAATTTAATATTTCTTTATTAAAAATTCAAATGGTTTGTTACAAAAATATGTTCCACCATCACATATCATGACTCGATGGATTCCAAATCGACTCAAAATATTGTCTTTAAAAAATTTGATCATTTTTCTATGATCATTATTGCAACTTGGAATTGCCTCTATCCATTTTAAAACTAATCTATTATGAATAATATGTATAAAAAATCAAATGACGGAGGAAATAGTCCTATGAAATCTATACCACAACAGTTAAAGATTTTAATGACGAGAATAGAATTTAAAGGCACCATGTTATATTTTGAAATAGATCCTAACTTTTGATCATTTTCATAGATTTTGTAGAATGCATGAGTGTCCTTGAACATGGTGAGCCAATAAAATCTACATTGTAAGATTTTAACAATCATTTTTTTTACAATAAATGATCCCTACATGTCTAAATGACAAAATTTAATGGCACTACTTACCTAATTATCGGGTATGCATCTTTGAAATATTTGATCAGGATAATACTTGAACAAGTAAGGGTCATCCCAATAAAAATCCTACTTCGCTCAAAACTTCTCTTGTCTTAGGCTCTTTAATGAGCTACCAAATCTCTTGTTGCAAGAAAATTTACAATATTAACTAACTAAGGCATTATAACAATGAAAAATAAAGATTTTTCAGGAAAGTAATAATTGACCAGTGTGATATCAAATTTTAACTTTGTGACATCCCCTATTTTTAGATGAGGTTAATACATAATAATGAGACATGGTCTATAGAAAACCAAGGTAGTTTTTTTTTTTTTATGTATACATTTTGGAATATTTATATAAACACTACCGAAATTTCTTCTAAAATTTTAGCAGAGTTTTCTCTATATCCAGGACATCCAAAGTTATTGACAAACACTTGTACACTTATAAAATAATTTTCCAAATTTTGAATCCAATCATCCTAGATTATATCACATAATTATTTCAACAACAATTTCACATCTTTTTCCAAGTATAACATCTCCTTTCAGCATTAAAGACAATTATGAATAGAATAAATGAAACAACATCCAAACCTTAATAAAGTCATAAACATTAATATCTTGAATAACTTTTATAGGTTAAAAAAGATAAAAGCATTTAAATCACATGTTATAATTTTATAATCTATTTATTTATAAACTCAAAAGATATAGGATGCCTTAATGTTCATAATAATTACTTATAGCTAAAAATGAAAAATTATAGTATCAATTATCAAGAATTCTGATGCGTTGCAGCTAAAACAAAAACAAACAAATAACATTGTAATAGAACCAATTATCATCATGGTCATTAAAAGATATTTAGCACAAAATCAAGAATTCTTTGATTTTCTAACTTTCTAATCAATCATTTCCATATATAGACTTATCAACTAATTAATTCAGTCATTGTTCTTACGATCAATTTGATTCAAAAATTCATTATAAATTTATATACTCTAATTACCCCTCCTAGACATAAATCCATCTTTCCATTCCATTACTTACCATACCTTTATCAATCCAAGTGCATGATTTTCATGCCATGACTTTTATCAGTTTATATCAATCCAAGTGCGTATTCTTACAGTTTTCAGACAACTTAAATTAATACTTTAAAACTATCACGATAGATCCTTGATTAACTATAATAATCCCAATGTACAACATATACGCCAATCATATCAACCTTTATTTTATCCTATATTATTATTCTCAAACAACCATTAACTTCATATCTTACGTTGCTTAAAAATCCCCTGAAACACATCGTAATCGTTATCCCAAAATAACCATCCCTTTTCCCATTGCACTAATGAAAAAATTCATTTTTATCATTATGCTATCTTAAAGACAACCCCAAAGCTCATTTGTTGCACCGCTAAAAATAATTTTCTTTCTCACTTGGACACGTTGTTTGCCTAGCCCCATATTACACTAATTTTATTATAGAAATTAGTTTTTATATAATCATAGAAAGGTCATCACACAGTCACTAATACCACCCTATAGATTGCCAAAACAACTTATAAATGTATTCCATACCCAACTAAAATTCATGTTATCAATGTGGTTACTCAATTTACCCTTATCTCTCAATGGTCATGTTACCAACTTAATTTTTATTCTTTATTACGTAACTACCAAGTAAAATCCTCTCACCTTTAGAGACTTTCCACCCATCTTTTGTTCTAATCCATAGTTGACCCTATTTTGATTTTCATTTAATCTACATTTACTTTTTAACCCATTTCCAATTCACCCTTAGCAGTTTTTCCAGTACCAACACGGTTTCAACCATCATAAACATATCAAACCATCATGAGGACTCTATTTTGATTTATATTTAATCTACATTTACTAACCAATAACAGGAAAAATCCTTAAAATTCCATGCATATATACATTTGTTTTTCCATGTTCATACTTATTCGTATAGTTTCAAATGTTAAGACCCTCAATTAAGAACAATTTCAGCAAGCATTAGGAACTTGCAAATCCTGGTTGATTTACTCTAACCAACCTAGAACATTATTTGGTATTTTAATTATAATTAGAGTTGTAGAGCTTGGTTTTGGGTGTAAGTTATCTTTTTGGAAAGCTCAGACATAAAGATACAACTTTGATGCAGAAAAAAACACTTAATTTTATTTTTTATCGTTTTCAACCTCAAAATCAACTATTATAGTAGCACCCGAAATCTACCTGGGGGTTAGTTCAGTTTAGACCTTTACTTAGTGTTTTGCTAATATATGGAGTTATATAATTCAAAATTAACTAAGGCAAGTTTCATTTGAAATTTAACATCCATATTTACAACTTTTTTAAAAACCAACTCTAAATTCTATCATTTTCAAGTTATACTTTTAATATTTATAGGCTACCAAAACAACCCTTATTTTCATAAAGATTTGAGTTGTCATAACAACCCCTATTCATCATTATTTACACATCTAACCTCACATTATTTACTCAACTTTCCCTCTCCAAAGCAGCCTGCCTTGGCCAACCACAACCCATGTTATAATCATGCAATTTGTTTCACTTTTTTCTATATTCATTCCAAAACAACATCATTTAACACAAACAATCATTTAATAAATCATATCACTCATTTTAACATAATTTTCACAACAATAAAGCTTCAAATCATTAAACCATAGGTTTTAAACAATTACCCACGAATTAACAATCCAAGAAACCCTATAAACACTTGACATAACTTAAAAGGAAGAGTTTTCATCACTTACCCATATCAATTTAAGGAGAGATTTCAGGGTTTCCAACTTTCTTCTTCTTCCTCCTCTTCAAAATCTTGTTTCTCTCTCTAAGCACAACTCTCTCTCTCTTAGTTCTCACAAACCTTAGTTCAATGATGCCTCCATTCTCTCTTTTCTTCCATAATTTCCCTTTATCTACCTTTTTAGATGATTTTTCAAAGATATTTTCAGAAGAAATGATGTAGAGAAGCTCTCTTTCTTTAGTTATTTATGGTTATTGGAAACAACTCATTTATAGGTTGGTTTTATGTTAATTTATAATTTTGCCACTTATTTATGCTTTATTGTATTTTTCGCGTAAACTACCTAGTTGCTATGTAAATTACGAGTCCTTCCAAAACTTAGATTGATCTATAAAATTAAAACCAAGGTAACACAACGTTTCAAGAGATTCCCTGTAAAATTTTAGCTTAGTCCGACGGTTGGATTGAGAGTTTTACACGTTAGCATAACTAGTCAATTTGTGATCTTATAAAAAATCTAAATTTTCTTATTAAATCACTTAATAAGTCGTACCAATTATTCAACTAAAGCCTCAAGATCAATTTTTTATTTCATAATATATATATATATATATATATATATATATATATATATATATATGTTATCCATAGTTTATTCTTTATTACCAAACTAATTTTTTGGGATAATTTTTTTATTTTTTTATTTTTTATCCATTGAAACTCATTACTGATTTCGTCAATATTATTTATTTTGAACCCAAAATTTATAATTTTTTTCAACTCCATTAATACCTTTAAATTTATGCATGGAGATCATCCCCTCATGTGCATAACATATTTTAATATTTATGTTATTTATCCATTTTTTTTTGCATTTCAAGTTTTCATTTTATATCAATATTTTATTATTTTTATCCTATATTTATACTATTTTCGTACTTGAAAATAGTATTCTTTCGTACTTGAAAATATCATTCGTGAAATTTAACTCTTGGTTCAATTCTGACACCAAAGTTAAATTGTTTTATATCTATTTTATTTTCACTATTTTCTTCCGACCATATTTATTGTGTGGACCACAGCTGCCGTGAGGTTTGAGGGAGGTGTAGATGAGTTCATACTGCCATCATACGCAAAAGCAGCCTCTTGTCTTTTCTGCGTTATAAATTTATAATGGGCTTGTACTGACGTTGAGAGGTGGGAGACTTGGGAGATAAGTCCAACGTCTACCTTTTCTGACATTAAAGTTCGTGAGCCCCACGCACGTTCTTTCCCTTGAAATTTTAATGTTATGTAGGAGAGAATTTATTAATATTTTTTTAAATATATCAAATAGAAAAAAAATTAATTTTGATTACGTATAAGTCAGTTTAAGAAAATATTAATGTCATATAAAAAAATAAAAAAAAATTTTATTTTTATCTTAAATTCATCCTTAATAACTAAATGTTTTTATCCTTTTATAAGTGATGATAAAATAATAAGAAATAAGTCCAAATTCCAGTTTTATTTTTATACAATATATCATTGTTTTATTTTTGTTTAAGTAAAAAAAAATTTCATTATTATTTTTAGTTTACAAAAGCTTTTATTTTTCCCTAACCATTATTTAATAAGTTACTTTTTTAATTTAGTTTAGTAGGTTTTTAAATGTTTTTCAATATATTATAAGTTTTATCAAGACTTGAAGATTAAAAATATAAGAAATAATAGTAATTCAATTAGAGATAGTCAAGAATGATGTAGTTGGAGAGGAAAAACAATTTTTTTCCTTTATCAGTATAAAAAAAGAACGAGAATCGCTACCAAATATTTTGGTAACTAGAAACTCTAATTAATCTCAGAGTTTTAATAGAGGGACTGATTATGTATATGAAGGATGTATCACCCTTAGTACACCTTACTTAAGGTAAGTTGCATTGTCTATTTGTTTGATATAAACTAAAAAAAAGTTGTATTTTCTAACTGTTGGTTAGTTTAAGGTTGAAGAAAAGTCCTCTTCAATTAGGAGATTCTTATCTTATTAGGTTAAAAACCTAATCGTTCTAATACCAATATAAAAATAAAAGGAACTATCTTTTTATTTAATACTAGAAAAACATCTTACGTATAAGTTTATAATCCTGAATACCAACAGAAAACAAAATAAATTTTTGGTGTTTTTTGAATTTAGTATTGAGAATATGTTTTATGTATAAGTTTGTTGACACGAACAAAAGATTGATGTCTTATCTCAAGTGTAGGAGTGTCAAAATAATAAATAACCCGGCAAGACCGGGGTCGAACCACAGGGAGGTGAACTATATAAATTATAAATAATAATAATAATGACGATGATGATTTAAAGAGGACTTTAAGATGAAAAGACTAATGTGAAGACTAAACAATGATAAAAAAACAGTTGTCAAGGTTAGAGGATCCACTAATAGTATTTCAAATAAGTATAATAAACTCTTTTTATTACTCAACTGGAAACCAAACACAAAGGAGGTTCCAATCGGATGATTTATTGTTTATGGCTCATTATAAAGTATTAACATGATCATATTAATTATCTAATTTAAGTAACACCAATACTTTTAAATATTGTCAGGTATTCATGATGCTAATTTATGTTAACAACAAATCAAGTTCCTCTTATAACAATGATGTCGGTCGAAGACTATGAATTATCAAGCATTTGATGTACCAAGTGTTATACAACATAAATCTAGATAGTCATTTAACAAGCAAGGTATTAATAATTAGTAAGATAAAAAGATAAGATATGCTAATAGCAAACTTTCTTGGATATAAATATTGAAGTCCATGTTGAGTTTATATTATACATATTCTAACATCATTAGTAAAACCTTTTCACCTTGACATAATTAACTTAGCTAAACATAATGAAGAAGAAAAATATAAATAAACTAGATAAGAACATAGTTATGATGAAAATCATAAACAAGAGATTAATGAAAGCAAAACTTAAGCATTACAAAAATATAAAGAAAGAAAGCAAGAACATGATCTTGATCTAAAAACCAGATGACTAAATACATGGCAAATGCCTCCTTTTATAGGCTAAAATTCAGAACTATTGATTGGTTGACTAACTATTTAGTTGGTGGCCAACCATTGACTTGGTGGCTGGTTTTTGACATTGTTGGCTAGTTATTGATATTGTTGGTTGGCCAAAACGACATTGCTAACATCAAATTTTGAGCACATAATGTTCATAAAAGTTGTGGGTAATTGTCTTAGCTTTTCAATAAAAAAAAAAACCAGAGCTCATTTGGACTTCTAGAACTCGAGATATGAGCTGAAAACCGAACAGTGTCTGGGCTGCAGGACAAATTCTGACTTCTTTGTTGTTGCTACCATTTGAACTCGAAAATGACACTTTTAAATCTTGGACTCCTCATGAAAGTTTTAGACCTATGTCTTAGCTTGCCATACATATAAACCAGACCTAAATCCAAGGTCTACAACTCCAGTTATAACCCAATAACCGAAAGGTTTTTTAGTTTGAATTGAACCGACATCTCTTCTCTTAGCCCTTTCTTTGTCTTCTCAATTTCAATAGTTAATCACATCAATTAATCCTTTGAGTTGTGGGATAAAGTTGCATTTAAAATGATCATTTACCATAAATTAAATGTATCTTATATTATCAGACTTGTTATTATAAAACATGCTTAAGTTAAGGAATTTAATGATACTTTAGTGCAATATGATGATATAAAGCCTTAATGAGAATGCACTTTTAAGTACTAATCATTCGTAATCCCATATATTAAAAAGGAACAAGATAATGTTTTTGATATTTTTGAAATGTAGGTCAAGTTCTCATGGCTTTAAATAAAAAAAATTCATGCAAAATAAAAAGATTATTTTATGTGATTTTTTAATATGATGAAATATGCAGATATAATCTATTTTTGAGAGACTTGGCCATATGTAAAATAAAAATTGTGTTTTTTAAAGAAAGATGTTTTTTGTTATTGTTATTTTTATGGAAAGCAATCAATTCATTTAATATCGAAAAAGTGTCTTGCGTGTAGGTCACAATTTCAAATATTAAATATTGAAGGGTGAAAATATGGGAAACTCAAAATTAATTGAAAAATAATCTTCTACAAAATTTATTTATTTTTTAAATTAGATTAAAGCCATGTTTGGCAAAAAAAAAAAAGAATTTAGAAAAGAAAAAAAATCACTTACATGTCCTACTATCACATGATCAAATCAAGTCACAAAAATAAAATCATATTAAGCAATATTTCACTCGAGTTAAGGGTGTAAATCATATAAACTAGTGTACAAATATGAGGCATGTGATTGAAGAGACTTCTAAAATTTAAGGCCCCAACCTGAAAATGGCCAAAAACACAAGAAGACAAATCGCATGAATTAAAATGCAGCTACTAGAATATTGGAACTCTCGGCTGTGGGTAGCACTACTGGAGAAGGAGTGGCTGAAACGCTAGTGCAGAGAAATTCGCGGCTCCCGTTGCTGATGCAGAGAGGTTCAATGCTGCTGAAGGAGAAGGGGTTGGTGTGCAGAGGAGAGTTGTTGGAGGAGCTGCTTCGCTGACGGTGAACATACAGAGGCAACTGTTCACTGCAACATTTAATAGTTTTATCCACAAACCTAATTCGTCGATGTAAGATTATCACTTCATCAGTAAATTTTTTACCGCCTAATTCAGTAATAGCCAAAGTTCGTAGGCATATCGTTCTTTGGTAATTTCATATTTTATCGTTAATTTTGTTGGTAAAAAAAAAATTGATGGTTTTACAAATAAAAAATACGCAAAATATACTGACGCAAAATATTCTGTAGGTGATGGTGGCATATACAATAAATATTTTTAAACTCTTGGTAAAATACCGACGGGATATGTTCGTCGGTATACACATCGGAGATAGTGACATATGCAGTAAATATTTTTCAACTCTTGGTAAAATACCGACGGACTTTATCCATCTGTAGAGACGTCGGTGATTGTAGCATTTCCAGTAAATATTTTTCAACTCTTGGTAAAATACCAACGGAAAAATGCCATTTGGAAATTCGTCGGTGGTGTTTTAATTTTTTTTAAAAAATATTTAGAATAATAATATAAATTAATAGTAAACAAAACCAATTATGAAAATAAAATTGTATCACCCATCAAAAATATAAAAATAAAGTTAAATAATATTCATCCAAATATTCATTTCAAATTTAATGTGTTTTCAAAAAAAATTAAACTAGAACAATGAAGGACGAGGAGGAGGAGGAGGAGGAGGCTGATTTTCCCAGGACTAAACGGCCAAAAAGAGGGCGCACATGTATCACCCATCTGTGATCTAATGTCCATGACCATTTGGTGGAGTTGTTCATAATCTGCCGAGAGTCGCTCATATTGTTGTTGCAAGGCCACGAACTCCTTAGATTGGATGCTCAATACTGATTAGGAGCTCCCAACGGTTGAGACACTACGGGCTACCCGCAAGTTCTTGGTCGTAGTGTTGGAGAGCCCGTACATCTGATTTTTATCGGGTCCACTAGATGATCCTATCTCCATCCACAAATCTGGATCAAAATCCGGATGGGTCGAATGATCGTCCCCATATCTCTCCCTCAACCGACTATTATAGGTCTCCTGAAAATGAAAAAAGAAATCATCATATTCAATTCAAGAAAATAATAACTTACAAAATAAAATGGTTGAACGAATATACCATGAAGTGTTGAGCGCGGTTGTCAACTAACATTGCACTCCTTTTTGGTGGTCTTCACTCCGCACTTGCGTCTTACAAACAGCTCCATTGGGCTCGGCTCACGTCCAAGAGGCGTAGCCTATAAGAAAACAAATTAATTAAGTAACAACAAAGTAATTAATGATATATTTCATTTAAATTAATTTTACCATTTGTTTCGCATGTGCAGCAAATGGAATGGAGCCGCCGGTGTGCGTGGTCACCAAACCATGAATTTACCGGTTTCGGTTGTCGATACTGGACTGTGAGCGTCATGTGAACCGCTAAGACGTCACGTGCTGAATATATTGTGGCCATATATCCTTTGGGATGTATGGCAGTTTGAAATCCCTTCAAACCGCCACGTCATTCCAGCCTTGTAGACTGTTATCTCTTGCGTATATTTTGGCTTTTTTTGTGATTCATACCAAAAATCACGCAACCTACTTCAATAGTGACAAATTAGATTTTAAAACATAATTTTTTTAAAAAAAAATATCGTATTGTTTTCGATGTTACCTAGTTGCCGCGTGATTTTCCCACATTCTCCTCACAACATTGTCATACGCGTTGTCCCACTCCAATTTGTATTGTGTATAAATAATTTTTTTAAAATAAAAATAATAATTTTTTTACAATTATAATGACAATTTATTAAAAATAAGCTGGAAATTAGAAATTAACACCAACCTGAAATCTTCAAAACCATGCATTGATATAAGGTCTTCATTCAGGATGTCTAGAAACCTGACTCCATTAAAATAATATAATCTCCATTAACGATTTAAACGCCGATGATATTACTCGGACGACCTCAATGTTTGTGAACCTGAAAATAAATTAAATTAATGAAATATTAATGAGTTGTTCATAAATTATGTTATAATTAAAAAAAACTAAAACTAAAACAAACTTACATTGAAATGTCGTCTTTCTAATGTGCCTCGTACTTACGGGTGAATTGATTCCGCTGTGAAGGCACACCGCCTCTGCGTTGTGAAACCACGCTGGAAGTAGCAGCATCGCGAAGCGGCGCAAGTGCCTCTTCTTGATCAGCACCTAAGGACAAGTCATCCTCGTTGCTAAAAGAACTAGCTGCAACCATATGCTCACGACATGCTATTCATTTCGTTCTATGCATCTACACAATTTTATACGAATACTTACATAATTAAATTCGATTATTACAAAAAAATTTGGTAGCACCTTCCCTATACTAAAGACTACCCAAAGTTTTCAAACATGCAAATATTGACAATAGCCACAAACCAATTGACATCCATTCAAAAATCTTATATGTAACCTAACATCTATACAAATTTAACAAATAAAATAAAGGAAAAAATAATATTTAATTTTATATATTCAACTAACATTTATAGAAATTCATCAATAACAATTAAAATTAATGGAAATAATTAAACACATATCATGTAATAATAGAGTAAAATTGAGATAAAATAATTAAATTTAATCCTATATATTCAATTACTAATTACAAGGTAAATTCAACAATAACAATTAAAATTCAACAAATATTCAATTATTATGGAAATACAAACAATAAAATATATTGAACAAATTAAAAAAAAAATATAGACTTTAGGAATGAAAAATGCTTACCTTAATATTGTGTTTATTTCAAGACTGTCTACAGTATAAAAATACACCAAAACAAAAAACAAAACAAAAATAACAATAACTAAATCAAAGAAAAAATAAAAAAATAAAATCATTAAACATATTAAATGGAAATACATACCTTTTAATTTGCTAAAAATAGAACCAGAGATTACAAGCAAAAAACACTCTATTCTGCAGCAAATGAGAGAAAAAAATGAGAATGAGAACACTTAAATGAAGGAGAGGAAAAATGAACTGAAGGGGCGATCACTGAGAATTATAGTGCAGTTTTACCATCGACATCATTGAAGGAATATTTAAATAATATTATTTTTAATTATTTCGTTGGTGAATTTTCAAAAGTTCGTCAATAAATTTTGAATTTCGCACTAAAATTTTTAAATGACCCTCCAGAAATTTCACAGTCTGTCGGTATATATACGCGGTCAGAGATGCATTAATACCCGCCCTTTGGAATTCACACAGTCCGTCGGTAATTGTGAACTGCACCGAAAAATGCTGACGGACTGTATCCGTCGGTATCAATGTCGGTGATTATGGCATGCAGAGTAAATATTTTGCAACTCTCGGTAAAATACCGACGGACTGTATCTGTCGGTATAGACATTGGTGATTGTGGCATTTGTAGTAAATATTTTGCGACTCTCGATAAAATATCGACAGACTGTATCCGTCTATAGAGACATCGGTTATCGTACACTGTGCATGAAAGATTATGTTTGTATTGCCCATTTATCCTCCTACAGACACTTAAATTACAAACTGTCCGCAAAGAACAATAACAACAATGAACAATTATAAAATAAATATTTCATGTTACAAAATATCATCCATAATATTACATTATAAAAAAAATGCTTTACACTTTCCTTGATTCTGATAGTTAGTCAGAATTTTCTTTTTCTTCTTCATTGTCAATTGAATCGTCATCAACTTCATTGCAATCTTTAATATTGATATCATCATCATCTTTATCGACATTTGCTTGTCCACTAGAGCTCAGAACAACATTCAACTCCTTTACGTCAACATCAACAAGACTATCATCGAAAACACAAAAATTTAAATTTTCTTCTAAGTCAATCGAAGGAGCAACTTGATATGGTTCAACCAACTCACTAACTTGAAAGACTTCATCTCCCATACTTGTGTCTTCATTCTCATCCTAAACAACTTCAACGCAACCCCTGGGTTTCGTTTTTAAAATGAATAACCAATCAACTCTTGATCGGTCCTTTCTAAAGGAAGGAGTGTATGTGTAATAAACTTGTTGACATTGCTTTGCGAAAACAAAGACATCGTTTACATTGTAAAGTCTAGCTTTTGAGTTGATTTTGACTAGACCATAGTGAGGATCTACTATGATTCCTCTGTCAGTGGTGTCATACCAATAACATTTGAATAAAAACACTCTATTATGCTCGCTATGATATTGCAATTCGACGACCACTTCTAATTTACCATAGTAATTAACTTCAAACTCACTACAAGTCAATCTCTTAACACAAACACCGTTGTTATATGTCTTTCTTCCATGCTCGTATTCTTCAGTATGAAACACATTTCCATCGACAAAATACCCGTTGTAGCACTTAACTTTTCTTTCAGGGCCCAGGCTTAGTGAAGACAATGAAATAGCAACAGTCCTTCCCATTTGATAAACCTTGTATATCATGTACAACAATGAACAGTAAATGAGAATTCTGTAATGACATACAATAACTTTGCAAGAGATAATGAGTTTGTGATAGTACTTACATGTGTTTTGAACCACGTCGTAAATTGTTCATCTTGTAATGAAAAGATTTGGGATTCGATCAACTGTGAGTTATTAGATAGTAAATATTGTCGATGTTGCCTATAAGGTTTTAAAAATTATATGAGTTTATGATATTATAATATATAAATACTATATTTTTTACAAAGTTTAAGTAGTACATATACTTACTGAATAAAAGGTCTCACCTCATCACAGTTAAATAGAACATAATTGTGTGCTTTTTTGAACTCTATTTCAGACAAATATCTTCCCCTTATAGTATTTTTAGGTGTGGATCGTCTAGAATTGAAGAATATTGACAAGTTCCCACTATAAGACACTTCACCACCATCATCATGTCGTGGAACACAATTGATTCTCGTTCTCAAACGAGGTTTGAAATAGTACGAGATAAATGTTGAGATCTCCTCAACAATATAAGCCTCACAAATCAAAGCCTTAACATGCACCTTATTCTTACCCTTTTTCTTAAGATTGAACAAGTACCTGCATGGAATTAATCAAATATTTTCAACTAAGAAAAACAATGAAAATACTTTTATATATAAATTACATTGCAACTGTAATATCTAACCATTCGAATGGATACATCCATCTATACTGCACTGGTCCTTCAACTTTTGCCTCGAACAGTAAATGTATGGGGAGATACTCCATTACGTCAAAAAATGATGGAGGGAATATCTTTTCAAGTTTGCTTATTGTCTCGATGATATTTTTTTCAAGCCTCTCAATGCGATCAACATTCAATTTGCTGGAACATATATCTCTAAAGAAATGACTGATCTCCGTGAGTGCATCCTATATCTCTTTTGGCAACAAATCACGATAAGCTAATGGAATGAGTGTTTGCATGAACACATGGTAGTCATGACTCTTCATTCTATACAATCTGCATTCCTCCATATTAACCAACCCTGATATGTTCGAGGCATGTCCATCGGGAAAACATAGACTCTTAAGCCATTTGTAGACTAGTATTTATGCATTTTTCTTAACACGAAGTTTGCTCTGTGACATGATAAAAAGATTGATGTTTTATCCCAAGTACATGAGTATCGAAGTAATAAATAACCCGGCAAGACTGAGGTCGAACCATTGGGAAGTGAACTATATAAAATTATAAACAATAAATGAAAAGGAGTGGAAGAGAACTTTTGAGATGTGATATTGATGTAAGGATTAAACAAAGATAAAAAAATTTATCAAGGTTAGAGGATCCATTAATGGTATTTCAAATAAGTATAATATAAACTCCTTTTATTTCTCAACTGGAAACCACACACAAAGGAGGTTCCAATCGGATTATAAATTATTAACATGATTATATTAATTATCTTATTTGAGTAATGCCAATACTTGTAAATGGTATCAGGTATTCATGATGATAACTTATATTAACAACAAATTAAGTTCCTTTCATAGCATAAGTGTCGGTTATACCATACAGTAGGTTATGAAAGTGTCAAGTATTTATTGTACCAAGGGTTCAACACAAATCTAGATTAACCATTTAACAAGCAAGGTATTATGATTAAGTAAGATAACAAATACAAAGCATGTTAGTATCAAACATTAAAATCCATGTTGAGTTTATACTATATCTATTCTAACACCATTAGTGAAACCTTTTCACCTCGATATAATAAACTTAGCTAAATATTATGAAGAAGAGAAACATGAATAAAGTAGATAAAAGCATAATAATAATATACATTAACTAAGTAAAGGAAAGGAAATGAAAAGCATAAATAAGAGATTATATAACATGAAATAAAACTTGAACATTACAAAATACAAAGAAAGGGAGTAAGAGAAAGATCTTGATCTGAAAACCAAGATGTCTAAATGTATGGCAAATGCCTCCTTTTATAGGCTAAAATTCAAAAATATTGATTTGATGACTAATTATTGAGTGGGTGGTCAACTCTTGACTTGGTGACAACCATTATCTTCTTGACTAAAAGTTAAAGAAAGATGACTTCTGTTAAGACGAGGGGGACATTTTTAGAGGGGTGGTTGTTTGCAGTTTGGGAAGGGAGAGTTGGGATGGGGAAGAAGAAGGAGAAATAAGGGAGGAGAGGGTCGACAGAGTGGTGATGTATTAACTTTTACCGATAGAATCACTGATGGACTAATTTCATTAGTGATGCCATCAACAATTCTATCGGTGAATGGATCATGTCACTGTACGGAGATCCCGGTTTGAATCCCTCGGTAAGTCCGTCGGTATAATTTCTCGCAAAAACTTCCACGTCATCGAACCATTTTTTTTAAATTCTATATATTTCGTCTATAATTCAGTCAGTATATACCGACTGAATTGCAGATAAAATAGTGTCTGTCGGTAATTATCACCTCAATTTATTGACAAAATTATTCTGTCGGTAATTCCGTTGTTTTTAGGCAAATTCCTGGTAATGGTTAGTTTGTCAAAGAGAGCAAATGGTGGATGGTTAACCGATGAGCTTGCAGTTAATGATGATGGCTATGAAGCTGTAGTTTCCATGAGATACCACTGTTGGAGCTGAAGAAGTCACAGTGGCTAGAGCAAGAAAAGTTGGGGAATCAGTGTTAGACTGGGTTAGTGAGGAGTTGTTGGTGTAGAGGGGCTGCTGGAGTTGAGAAAGAACTTCTACTGCTATTGTGACTGATAGAGAGAGCCTCTTATTATTGAAAGAGTAAACTATTGCTTATGGTGGGAACCAAAAGCTTTCATGACTGAGAAGAAAACTCTTACTGCTGAAAGGAGAATGAAGCTAATGCTGGAGGGCTGACTGTAATCGTTGTTGAGAAGAAACAACTGTTGTTGCTGAATAAAAAACAGGTGTTTGTAGACAGTTGATGAAGACTAAGATATTGCTAATGTTGTGCAGTGAAGATGAAGTTATAATGGTTGTCCTGGTGCAGAGTTGTTCTTCTGTTATGATTCAATAGAAACCATGAACAACTGAGAATGTCAGTTGTTGCACTGCAGAGAGGGACGACTGCAATGCTACATTGTTGTTGTTGTTGAAGCATTAGAATTGTTAGGACTTATCTGTGTTTGTTGCTTAGTTGGTTACTCACTCTGTTAATAATGCCCTAATTTGTAGGGTAATCTGTTTTGTTTGAATTGGTCTTAGACCCACTTACACGTTCTTAGGAGTTGTGAACGTGGAGTTTACTTTTATGTTGATTTCCTTGTAACATGCTTGTATAAAGCCATTGTTTTTACAATTCAATAAAATGATTTTTCAGCCTAAACTTGTAAGTTTGTTCTGAGATCCAACATCTGGTATTAGAGCTTCATCACAGAGGCCTAATTGAGTGTTCTAAGAAACTGTAGTTTTTTAGAAAGGTATCAAGAGTAAGAGATTAGCATAAGAGAGAAGAGTTAGAGAATCATGGCGACAGAGAACAATAACTTTGTTCAGCCAGCAATTCCATGGTTCGATGGTCATTATGACCATGGGGCCATGCTTATGGAAAACTTCATTGGATCAAAGGAGTATTGGGACTTGATAGAGAATGGGATTCCTGCAGCAGCGGACGGGGTAGAGCCAACAAAGGTGTAACGAAAGAGCAATGAAAACCAGAAACTAAAAGATTTGAAGGTCAAGAACTATCTATTCCAAGCTATAGATATGACTATTATTGAGATCATACTCAATAAGAAGACTACAAAGGCTATCTGAGATTCGATGAGACTAAAGTATCAAGGCTCTACCAAGGTGAAACGTGCTTAGCTACAGGCTTTGAGATTTTTGGCATGAAGAAAGGTGAAAAAGTCGATGATTATTTTGCCAGGACATTGACCATCACCAATAAGATGAATGTGCATGGAGAAAGGATGGAGCAGAGTGTGATCATTGAAAAAAATCTTAAGGTCAATGACTCTCAAGTTCAATTATGTTGTCTGTTCGATAAAAGAGTCTAATGACCTCTCTATCATGACCATAAATGAGCTTCAAAGTAGTCTGTTAGTCCATGAACAAAGGATGCAAGGACAGAAGAAAAAGGAGCATGCTGTGAACATCACCAATTTAAAGAAGAGTGGAGGAAGATATGAACACAGAGTTGAAGGGGGAAGAAGAGCTCGTGGAGATTTCAGAGGAAGAGGCCGAGATAGGGGTAGGCAATCTTTCAACAAAGCCTTGGTCCAGTGCTACAATTGCTAGAAACTAAGGCATTTTCAATATTAATGTCCTAGGAGGGAGAAAGGTGCGAATTACGCAGAATTCAATGAGGAAGAAAAGATGCTTCTGATAGCGTATATGGAGATAAATTAATTAAAGAGGGAGAATGTATTGTTCCTCAACCCAGGCTGCAACAACCACATGTATGGTAACAAGGAGTGGTTCTTTGATCTTGATGAAAAGTTCAGACAATCAGTGAAGCTCAAAGATAATTTAAAGATGATGGCTATGGGAAAAGGAAATGTCAAGCATCATGTCAATGGATTAACTCAGGTAATCAGAAAGGTTTATTTTATACCTGAGTTAAGAAATAGTCCCTTAAGCATTGGTCAGCTTTAAGAAAAGAATTTAACTATTCTCATTCAGCATGACATGTGTAAGATTTACCATTCTAGAAAAGGTTTAATTATACAAACACAGATGTCAGCCAACAAGATGTTTGTTGTACTTGCTTCTGTAATTTCTCCAACCTCAATCCGTCCCAAGCCACATCCAAAGACAACACATAATTGTGGTACTGCCAGTATGAACATTTAAATTTCAAAGGGTTGAAGACTTTGCTCTATAAGAAGATGGTCAGAGGTTTGTCGATGCTCAAGGTTTCATCAAAAGTGTGTGGTGATTGTATGATTGGGAAGCAACACTAAGAAGCAATGTCGAAGATAAGCTTGTGGAAGGCACTAAGAAGTTTCAACTGGTTCATGTAGATATTTATGGACTTATCTTACTAGAATCAAACAGTGGCAAAAGGTATGTAATCACCTTCATTGATGATTATAGTAGAAAGACTTGGGTATTTTTTTTATCTGAAAAATCTGAAGCATTAGCTATGTTTAAGAAGTATAAGGTGTTTATGGAAAAGAAGATTGGTGATGTGATTTGCTGCTTAAAAACCGATAGAGGTGAGGAGTTTACCTCACTCGAGTTCAATAATTTATGTAGCATGCATGAGGTTAACAGACAACTTACCACAATAGCTTATACCGTGCAACAAAATGAGGTTGCCAAGAGGAAAAATCGTGCCATAATAAACATGGTGTGTAGCATGCTATCAAGAAAGGAACTACCAAAAGAGTTCTGGCCAGAAGCAGTTAATTGGTTTGTTTATGCGCTGAATCGGAGTCCTACTCTAGTTGTCAAAGATTTTACTCCTGAAGAGGCTTTGAGTGGGATAAAGCCTTATGTCGATCATTCCTGTGTATTTGGGTGGCTCATGTTCATGTGCCTGACAGTCAAATAAAGAAGCTTGATAATAAGAGTTTCAAATGTGTTCTTTTGGGTGTGAGTGAGGAATCGAAAGCCTATAGGGTTTATGATCCAATTTCAAAGTAGTGATTAAAAGAGATATAATGTGTGTTGAGGATGAGAGGTGGAATTGGGGTAGAAGTGCAAAGGAGGTGAAAGATGATGTGTTAGAATTGAAAGGTCTGAATAAAGATACTGATGTTAATGAGGAAGGAGAAGGTTTAAAAGATGAGCAAACTAAAGAAACAGATTACTCATCACCAAATGAGTTATCTGAGGAAGCACTACTAAGTCCAAATCAAGGGAGGAGTCGAAGATAACTAGCCGAATTGAAGGATTATGTAACCAGTAAGGGATTGTCTAATGAAGAGGAGAGGCATAGTCTGGTAATGTTTACTTCAGTTGAAGATCCAGTCACATTTGAGGAAGCATACAAGAGTTTGAAATGGAGAGAGGCAATGGATATGGAGATGAGAGTTACTAAAACATTACCACACTATGATGCCTCTTCTCTTCATCAAACAATCACTTACTGGTTACATAATACCTTAACCAGGCTGGCTACCTTTGACTCCTCCTTTGATTTGGACTCAGTGGTGCTTCCTTAGACAACTCATTTGGTGATTAGTTATTTGTTTCTTCAGTTTGCTCATCTTCCAAACCTTCTCCTTCCTCATTAGCATCAACATCTTCATTGTCACCTTCCTATTCTAACACATTTGAAATGGAGAGAGGAAATGAATATGAAGATGAGAGCTATTAAAAAAAAATGAGACATGGGAATTAACTACCTTGTCGGCTGGAGCTAAGAGAATATGAGTGAAATGGGTGTTTAAGATGAAGTTTAATGAGAAAGGAAATGTGGACAAGCATAAGGCTCGACTTGTGGTAAAGAGGTACTCTCAAAGGCAAGGGATTGATTATAATGAAGTATTCGCACTGATGGCAAGGTGGGATACAATTAGAACAATTTTAGCTCTTGTAGCTTATAAAGGTTGGTGTGTTTTTTAGTTGGATGTAAAAAGCGCATTCTTGCATGGAGAATTAAATAAGGTAGTGTTCATTGATCAACCTTAAGGTTACGAGAAGCAAGGAGAGGAGCACAAGGATTATAGGCTGTAGAAGGCGTTGTATGGGCTCAAGCAGCCTGGTACAATAGAAGTGAGGCACACTTTGCCAAAGAGGGGTTTGAAAAATGTTTCTATGAGCACATATTGTTTATAAATTCTATGACAAAAGGGAAGATGTTAATCGTGAGTGTCTTAGTGGATGATTTTATTTTTATAGGAAATGATAAGGATATGTTCAAGAATTTCAAAGAATCAATGAAGAAGAAGTTTGATATGTCTGATCTTGGTAGAATGAAGTATTTTTTAGATGTAGAGGTGGTACAAAATTCAGATGGGATTTTCATATGTCAACGTTAGTATGCTAAAGAGGTGCTTGAAAGGTTTGGTATGTAAAGGAGAAATCCTGTGAATAATCCAATTGTTCTAGGATGTAAGTTGTGAAAGAGTGCAAGTGATGTGGTGAGCGTGGATACTATAGAGTACAAGAAAATGGTTTAGAGCTTGTTGTATTTGACGGCCACAAGACCTGATCTCATGTATGCAGTTGGGCTGATTAGTAAATACATGAAGAAACCAACCGAAATGCACTTGCAAGTTGGCAAGAGGATACTAAGGTATTTGAAGGGCACTATGGAGCTGGAATTGGTTACAAAAAAAGTGGTGAAGGGAGTTTAACAGCTTTTGCAGAAAGTGGCTATGCAGGGGGATGTTGATGATTGGAAAAGTACCTCTGGGTATGTGTTTATGCTAGGAACATTGTCTGTTTCATGGTCCTCAAGAAAGCACCTAGTGGTGACCTTATCTACGACGGAGGCGGAGTTCATAGCAGCAGCCTCATGTATATGTCAAGGGGTCTAGTTAAGAAGGATTCTTGAAAAGCTTGGTCACGTTCAAGGCATGTGCACTACTATTTATTGTGACAATAGTTCTACTTCTAAACTTTCAAGGAATCCAGTTTTACATGGTCGAAGTAAGCATATCGACGTGAGGTTTCATTTTTTACATGAGCTTATAAGAGATGAGATAGTAGAGTTGGTGCACTACAGTACACAAGAGCAAGTGTCTGATATCATGACTAAACCTTTCAAACTGGAGGTCTTTCTGAAGTTGCAAGATAAACTTGGCATGTGTGTAATGTCTTGAGTAAACTGAATGCACTAGTGCAGTTCAGTTTAAGGAAGGATGTTGAAGCATTAGAATTGTTATGACTTATCCATGTTTGTTGCTTAGTTGGTTACTCACTCTGTTAATAATGCCCTAATATATATGGTAATCTGTTTTGTTTGAATTGGTCTTATACCAACTTACACGTTCTTAGGAGTTGTGAATGTGGAGTTTATTTTTCTTTTGATTTTCTTGTAAGAGGCTTGTATAAAGCCATTGCTTTTACAATTTAATAAGATGATTTTTCATCCTAAACTTGTAAATTTGTTCTTAGATCCAACAATTGCTCTTTCAAACAGTTGTCGCAAAAGGATGTTGTTCACGACTGAGATCACGGTGGGGGTGTTGGTTTGTGAACAAACTGTTGTTGCTTAAGAAGAAGAAGTCATTGATGGTTAGGAGAGAAGAGTGAATTAATTTCCCTAGCTCTTTCTCTCACGAGTTTTGTGTGTTTTTGGGAGGTGGAGAAACTTTTTTGTGTGTATTGTTTGTTTCTTTTCTTTTAATGTCAGTGTGTTGTTGAGTGAGAGAGTGTTTTTGTGTGTGTGATTTTTTCTTTTTTAAAATAAATTTCTCCTAAAATTCCTCTTCCTTTTTTTTGTGTATGTGTAACAATCTATTTATATGTAAAAATTCTCTATGGCTTGAAGGCAAAGTAAATCAAGATTATTGAATTTCAAGAATAAATCTCAATCATTCATTTAATAATTTGGAGACAAAGCTGTAACACCCCACCTCACTAGCAAGATATTGTCCACTTTGGGCCTCCCGGTCCACCCAAATCCAGGGCTTCCACCCATGTCCCCCTCATGATTTTGTTCTTGGCAGCCACGCATGGCCCAAAAACGCGTCTTACTAGTCAAGGTGAGCATGCACTTATAAGGTCCTGGCTCTGGACGCTCGCTTCTGATGTGGGATCTTACAATCCCCCCACCTTAAGACGAGCCATCCTCGGCTTTGATACCAAATGAACACCCCACCTCACTAGCAAGATATTGTCCACTTTGGGCCTCCCGGTCCACCCAAATCCAGGGCTTCCACCCAGGTCCCCCTCATGATTTTGTTCTTGGCAGCCACGCATGGCCCCAAAACGCGTCTTACTAGTCAAGGTGAACATGCACTTATAAGGCCCTGGCTCTAGACGCTCGCTTTCGATGTGGGATCTTACGAAGCAAAGAAAAATAGATCCTTAGATTAAGAGAATGATTGTGGACCTTTTGATTAAAAAATAGGTTGCTTGATGAGAGGGTTTTCAAATTTCAAATTGGTTATCTCCTTTATACAATTATAATTAGATCACTAAAAATTAAATATATCTTTTCTTTTTCTTTTTTGTCTTTTTTTATTATTTTAAATTGTTTGGAAAAGACATTAAAAACAACTTAAATACATCAAGAACATATTTTTTGGGTTTTTGTTGTTATTTTGCTATTTTTGGTTTCTTTCGAAGACTTTTCAAAAATGAGTTAAAACATTAGGTAGCACCATATTCAATAAAGGAGGAATTCAGTTTATATTATGATTCAATAAAACCCTTCATTTAACATTTATCTTTGTATAGGATTAAGATTACCTATGTAGATATGATTTAAACTTTATATCGTTATATAAAAGGGCACACGGTCATAATGAAAGATGGTCAGCTTCATATATATAATTTTTGCAATTTAATGTATTCCGTTTCAAGTATAAGTACCATTACAAAAAAAAAACTAACAAATACAAACGAAAATATCGATGGAAAAAATTTCATCGGTAATACAATGACACTTACTGACAAAATATTTCCTCACTATGTCCCTTGGTATATATCAATGATATTTTTTCATCAATATATACAAAGGGAATTACAGTTGGAAATGAATGATTAGAAAAAGAAAAAAAATGACGACTCATTATTACAAATGTTATTATCAACGAAATAAATTCGTCACTAATATCTGTCGGTGAATCTGTTAGTAGTTTTTAAGTTATAACCTAGCAATCGACCCCCCTCTCCTCGTCTCCCATTTCTTCTTCTTTTTCTTCCATTTATTTCTGCAAAAAACAACAAAAGATTACTAGTTACTCGCTCAGTTTTTGTGATCTTAAAAAGGAAGGAAACTTAAAAGTTTCTCCTATTAGTTGGCCTAGTCATAGCAATAAACAAGGGTATTGTGTTATCTATACCTTATGTAATAAGTTTTAGTTAACCATGTTCTGATAGCATCAACCTTGTAGTAAATGGAATGTCCCTTAAGAAGTCAAAATTTGGGCACTACACACCTTGGGAATTTATTGGCTTTGTTCTGTAAGATAGTGGCATTAGTTGGCCTAATTTGATGAAGCATGCCTAAAAAAAAAAAATTCTATTTTTTGAATTTAAACTTTAAAACTCGTAACCAGATAAATCTTTTTTTTTTAGTAGTATAACTCTTAAGATGTTTTTTTAGTAGAGTTTAAATTTTTGAATCCCGAATATCCATTATAATTGGAGAAACATTATTGAATTATATATAAAATTTTATTTATAAATTTATTTCACATGAACAAAAATAAAATAAAATAGTTGTATAATTTTCTGATCATAGTGTTATGCTACTTTAGTTTGCCCCCTACACATTTGGTTCATGCTTCTTTCAAATTTCTAAACTTTTAGGCTAACCGTGAGGATTTCTTGGATGTGGTAAACATGGTTTGACAAACTTTAGTTAGTGGTAACCTAATGTACATGCTCACCAAAAAGGTATGCTCAAGCCTACGCTTAAGTCTTTGTATCGTCACCACTTTAGCCACATATCTATTAAGGTGATGGAGGCAAAGATTCAGTGGGTTGTAGCACAAACATTACTTGATGGGTGTCCTTCTAAAAACCTCCTTGCTTTTGAAAGGAATCTCACTAGATGATACTCTCAGTTGTGTAAGGATGAGGAGGCCTTATATAGATATAAATCCAGGATTTAGTGGCTTTAACTTAGTGACAAGAACACCAAGTTCTTTAAAAAATATTTGATTCATAGACAAGTGAGGAATAAGATCCATGGGATGAAAAATAAGACTGGGTCTTAGATTACTAAGTAGAGAGATTTGGGGCTATTGATAGTTAGGTTTTATTAGGATCTCTTGCAGCGCCCTCGGCTCAGTTTGCTGATGACACGTGTAAGTTTTTCTCTTCTACTATCTTTGATGATGTAGTTCTTGGTTTGAAGGATGATGTCTTGGATGATGAGATTCAGACGTCTTTATTTTCTATCTCAAATAACAAAGCTCCAGGCCCGGATGGTTTCATCTCCTTGTTTTTTAAAAGATTGTTGGGATTGATTGTAAGGTAGCTGTCAGGTATTTCATCGATCATTGCATCCTCTCTAGATATGTTAATGCTACTAGAATTTCTTTAATGCCTAAGGTTGAGACTGCATATAACATGAATGACTTTAAGACTATTTCTTGCTGCAAAGTGCTTTATAAATGCATTTCTAAAATCATTGTCAGAAGGTTAAAGGTATATTATTTGATGTTATTGGATAACTATCACCTGATAATTATCCTTATAGTCTATTTTTATGTCTAGTTGATAGATTTCAGATGCAATCTTATTGACCCAAGAGGTCATGGATAACCATCACCTGGATAATGGTTCGACTAGGTGTGTACTAAAGGTTGACATCATAAAAGCCTTTGATATAGTTAGCTAGAATTTCATCATTCAAGGTCTACGAGCTATTAGCATTCCAGATCGCATTGTAAAATGGAATCAGACATGTCTATCCATCACTCACTTTTCTGTTGCTTTGAAAGGTGAGATGTATGGTTTCTTCAGATGTCTTCTAGGGGTATTAGGTAGGGTGAACTTCTCTCCCTTTAACTCTTTGTCTTGGCCATGAAGGGCTTAGGAGGCATTCTTAAGGTGGCTACCCAAGATGTGTGGTTTAACTACCACTAGCGATGTCAACAGAACCATATCACACACTTATGCTTTGCTGATGATCTTATGATGTTTTGTAATGCTGACTTGGGTTTTGTGGGGATTATTAAGGGAGCTTTTGATACATTTGCTATGCATTTGAGCTTGACCATAAATCAGGATAAGAGGGTTAGGATATGAAATAAAATAGTTATTCTTAAACATGTTTAGAGGTTCTTATTGGATAAATTTTCTATTTGGGAAGCTTCGATGCATATTATCTTGTATAAAGGGAGATCGTTATGGCATATTAGACGTCCTTTAGCTCTTTTTTGGTCGTAGAGAAAGATTCTTCTAAGTAGAGACTAGTGTTAAGGGCTATTAGCTCTAAAGAAAGATTCTTCTCACTGGCTTGACTATTGGTTACTAGATGAGCAGCGATTATGTGACCTTTTTCCTTTCAAGATGCTATCCTCCACGGGGTTGCCTTGGGTTGCAAAGGTTTCAGATGTAATTGAGGAGGGTACTTGGGCTTTCTCCTAGGGAGTCAGGAGTTATATACTATTTGGGACACTATGCACTTTTATCCTAAGACTGCTTTTCTTCTTCTTTTTTCCAAGCATTTTGAGTATTATAGAGTGTTGATTTATATTAATTTAATATTTTATAGTTTTGTAAAATGGATGTTTTTAAAATATTTTTAAATAATTACCGACGGAATTACATACGGTATTTTTCCAAGGGAAATACCGACGGAATGAAGCGAATAATTTTATTTTTTTTGGCGCACCTTTTCCGTCAGTAAATCCATCGGTAATAATATTTTTTTTATTATCGACGGACAAAAAAGTACCGACGAAAGATTCACTGATAGAGCATTTCCGTCGGTGATTTTGTTGGTAAATTAATTGCCAACGGAATGATAGTACAAATACCGACGGAAAATTCCATTAGTAAATCTAAAGATTGTGGTAGTGAGAGGTATATTAGAGCCTAACGACCTATTTGACAACAGCGAGCATAACTTTTGATTTCACCAAAACATCTTTAAAGTTTTGAAGAGATTCTATAGGTTATGTTTTGTAGTGGATTGATTGGCTATATAATCAACCAACATCTAAACGATATTTTTTTTTCAGTTTTAGTTTTTTCTTATTTAATTTAGATTTTTGCTTTTATTTTTTAGTCTCAAGATGATTTTTTTTCATTTCTAATTAAGATCTGTTTAAGCTATTGTAATAATTTTTGAAAGAGAATTCGGCATATTATATTATGAGTGAGAGTAAACAGAACAGATAGGTTTATCCAGCCTGTTTTTGAATTGTTGCCTTCATGTTCTCTTTAATTCCTAAACTGGTTGAGGCTGCACCATATAATTATCCGATAAACTATATATACATATTTATAATGCAATGTAGGAGTCTTTTACTAATTTTCAATTTAACATTTAATATTTTAATTTATGATTACATATAATTCAATGTTCACGTTATTGGAGTTGACTGACTCTCTAATGCAAGAGTCTTTTACTAATTTTCTTTTAATGTAAAATAAGTATTAATTACTTAAAACAGCAAGCATAAACTAACATACCCATAGTTTGGTTGTTTTTGTATTTAAAAAAAAAAATTAATTTTTTTTATTTTTTAAAATTAATATTTTTTTGGTATTTTTATATTATTTTGATGTGTTAATATAAAAAATTATTTTTAAAAACTAAAAAAAATATTTTTTAACATATTTTTTTAAAAAATATTTGAAAAAACAATTAAAACCCAGATTCATTTATAAGATATCAGAGAGGACGATACTGGTCGGAGAATTAAAAGCTGAAAGGGCAAAGAGAGCCACAAGCCAGGAATTCAAAAGCAAATAGGGCCCCTCCCCTCGTACATGGTTTGCTGAGATTTTGACGGCTCCTTGTGCCATTAAAATGGCGGTTCCTAAGGTTGTTCAAACACTAATGGGAACGATCAACCTTTTTAAATGCTACCACTGCTCTTCTCCTTTACAAAAGTCATGCTCTTCCTAAACTCATGCTCTTGTCGGTTGGTTTTCATTTTTGGTAGGAAGTTAGTTGTTACGAGCTACTGCAGTGGTAGAGATAGAAATCGATAACTGCTTCTGCTTATGTAGATTTCCAATCCATTCTACTAGTACCACATTAGCTAAACTAAGGGGCCATTTTATATCATCTCTCTCTTCAGTTTTTATGTATTTCTTTAAAGATAAAAAATTGTTTGGTTTGCTAGGGTTTTTTTTTAATAAAAAATACATCTAGTTTTAGCTAGATATCCGAGTCATTAGGACTAATGCCTAGGCTCACTAATGTCAATAATAATAAATTGATAGATATTGAGTATAACATAAAAAAACATGAAGGTATTTGAATAATTAAGAAATGATTCATTATTCTAGGTGAATTAGAAAAAATATTTTATCTATTCTTAAATAATGTTGATTGTAAATCTTTGTGCTAGATTAAATGAGATTTGAAAAGAGTTTTAAATACAAAAAAGCGATGAGTTTGGTGTTGAGAACAAACATGATTTGACATTGTAGATACACTTCATGCTATAATATCTAAATCAGAACATTATTGATGAAGGCATAATAATTATATTGAGAAACTAATCACTAAAAGGTTAAGTCAAATAACTTATGACTTTCCTAATATTTGGGGGATCATGACACGTTATTTGACATTGTATTTAATCTTCAAATATAAATCAATCAATTGTTGAATTGATAATAGATTAATTTTAAAGTTTTTTTAATCATATTTTATTTAGAATTGTGATTTATATTTGAGCCAACTTATTATGAAACCTAATGGGTCAAACACATAAGAATCACTGGTCACAAATTAAAATGAGAGAATTAATCTATTGTGATTTCATTGTAAATAAGTTTTAAAATTAAGGATTAGAATGCAATTTATACATGTAATTACAATTCTAGACCTAGAAAAATCAAGTAGGTATTTGATTCAATAAATTCCTAAATTTTTCTTGAAACTAGGCAAAGGGATAAGATTAAATCTGGATCTCTTGAGGTTAAGGAGAAAACTAGGTCTAATGTGTTGGGTTTCTCAAAACATATATAAACTACAAAAACTGTAAATTAAAATTATTTGGATATCCTAAATGATATGGTTTAGCCATGGATTTGTCATGAAAAGGCCTTCAATTTTATGTTTGAGTTTGATGGGGAGGCCATTCGACCAATATTGTGTTTTTCCTTGGAATTTTGCTTCTATTCCATTAAGCTATGATGGGTTTCTGGCATGGGATGGTTTTAGCTAGCCTCAGTTTGTGTATGATGATGAATTTAGTCCAATCTCTTTGATGGTTCATTCATCCAAGTTAGGTCAACCCATTTATGGGTCTGATTTGAACAGTAAAGTAGGCTTGTTAGAAGCTTGTATCAAGTCTGATTTGGAGTATATTTAGGAAAATATTTAACAATAAAGGAGGAAATTTCCTAGTCATACAAAGAAATTAAATAGGGCTATCAGATTTGAATCCTAGATTTGGAAGGATTATTTGATGCTAAAGATTTAATTCTTAGTTAAGGAAAGAAAGTGATGGGTGGCTAGGGGAATTAATTTCTAAAAATGTTTTCCATGTTCTGAAGGGAAATCCTAATACTATAAGGAAAGAAGACTTCAATAATTAAATTTTTATTCAGATCAGATTTCCTAACATCTAAAGGACTTTAAAAGTTGGTTAAGCAATTCTAGATTATCTAGGAAGATGGTTCTCAGCCAAAAGTTATTTAAGCTAGAGGAATTAAAATATTTTATCTTGTTTTTCTATCTATTATATGCAACATCAACAAACTAATGTCTAAACTTGTTTTTTTCAATATTATTTTTATGTTTGAGCTTAATTAATACCTTAGTTTTCAGCTAAAATTTAAATCTTGTTTGGTTCAGGGTCAATTTTTATAAGTGAGTTAATTCAGCCCACAAGGATAGATCCATTAGGGTTAATTTCGTAGAACTATTTGAACACATGAAAAGCCTAAATTAAAAATAAAAAACCTTTTTAATGAATAATACTTCTGAACATTTCAGTTTTAATGTGTGAGAAAGATTTTGCATTATTTGGTTCTTGAACAAACTAAATTTGACTTATCAAAGATTAATTGGCTTCATGGTGTCATTCGACTTCATTCTAATAGTGTTGGTGCCTTGGGGCAAGTTTCTATTATGTCACACTCCTATCAAATCTTTTTTGACTTTCCAGGATCATAAACCAAATTTTAATTGTGAGTTGCGTGATCATGTGATCACGAGGTTCGCTGATCCAAGGATTCATTTAGATACATCTAGAGTTGTTTCGGGTTTATATAAAGTTTACCTCAAGATCAGATGTTCTTTTTGGCTTTGAATAATTGATTCAAGACTAGTTTGTTAGAAATCACAAGTCTTCCAAGTGTCCGACCTCTAACAATAATCCACACGAACCTCCATTGAGAAATCTCCTAAACCCTTTTTAGGAGAGATGTATTGTTATGTCTTTGAGTGCTAACTCTCTTTTTTTGTTTGGTTTTCTGCACTTTACTGTGTATTGTTAAAAAAAATAAGACACGTTCTATTTATAGGGAAACCAGAAAATCTTATAAATGGTAAAATATCAATTTCTCCTCTGAATAATATCATAAACCTGAAGCCTCCTAAATTAACTCTCCTTATAAGAATTGAATGATCTAGATTAGGTCTTTATCTTAACCTCGAGCACCTATCACAAGTCCTAACTAGAACCCTATCCATTTTAGACCAACTCTTAGGCCCTTAGGCGCCTTGGATCTAGTCATGGACTGATAATCAAAACCCTTCAATACCTCAAACCTGAACTTGAACCAACCCTCAATACACTAAACCTAGCATTAGTCGTAACTCAAACCTTGGGTGCCTCAAACCCAATGTTAGACATCCTAGACTAGGTCCTGGACTAACCCATGAATGCTCTAAATATGGTCATAAACTGAATCTCGGGTGCCTCAGACCAGCTATCATGCACCCTATACTACGTTCATAACAAATTCTTGGTCACTCTAAAGTAGGTCTTAGACAGGATCTTGGGTGTCTTGGACCAAGTCTTGCTCAAACCTCAACCATCCTTAACCATGTCTTGGCTTTAATCTAGGTACCCTAAATATAGTCCTAACCTAAATCTTGGACACCTTAACCAGATCTCGATTTAAACCTTCAACATGATCCACATTCATATCCCAACAACTGAACCCAACCTCACTCCCAAAATATATGATGGCCATGTAAAAATCAAGTCTCAAAAACTTTATTTTTGGTTTTCAGAAGCTTTCAAAATTTGTGAATTTTATTTTTTTAAAAAAATATAAAATCAAAAGGAATAAGATTTCATTTTTATATCTTGTTTCAAAAGAAAATTACAAAAACAAAATAGAAAATAAAAACGAAAATGATACAAAACAATCCTTAAATTCATTGATAAGGTTGTTAGTTTAACATGCCTTGTAGCCAATTAGTTAGTTACACGTGATATTATTATATTCATGTAAATACATATTTATTATTAATAATAGCTTAATTTATCTTTAATATTTATATAATATTAGATTAATGAATCTAATATTTGATTTGTGAATCTAAAGTAAAGATAAAGTCTATTGGATAAAAATGCTTTGCAAATAAAATTATAAAGTTATTATAATTATAGGATTCTTATTGCATCAAAGCATTGTTCCTAAAACATTTCTGGTCGATGCTCATTTAAATACTGGACATTTATTAAAGTCGAACAAACTGGTATATATCAAGCTCTTTGTTTTATGAAATGAAGCAATTGTTCTCATAAGCTGAGGTATAAGAGATACTTGGAAATAATATGTAGGTGCTTGTCATAAGATATGTATACTGAACTGACCCGCATGAGAATTCCATGTGGAGAGATTATCGATGTTCGTGGAAAGGCTCACGTGATAGTTGTATAAATGATTCTTAAACTTGAAATCACTAAGTTATATTATATATAGAGAATGTTATGCTTTGATCTTATTACATGTTATCTTAATCAAGATAATAAAGGGACAAACATTGGGTATAATATAAACTATATGAATGTACTTAGGGGGGTGTGTGTGTGTGTGTAGTAGTAGTGGTAGTAGTAGTAGTAGTAATGTAAGTCGCAACGCCAACCATAATGGTTGCATAAGGCAGCAGCAACCTTGGTGTTGTCGCTTGAAAGCACGTCGATGGCAAGGGCAAGGTGCCTTGCCGATGACACATGGAAGAAGAAGGGGAGATATATATATATATGGTTTTAGGATTTTAGGGTATTTTACCCTTCCTCTTTTATGTTATGACCATATGGTTTATTTTAATGTAAAATACTCTTTTACCCTCCTTTTTATGCTTTTTTAACCCCGCAAATAAAATTTTGATATTATTTTAATTGAAACCCAAATTAAATTAATTATAGAATCAATTTTTCTAATATGATTAGGATTTAATTAAAAATTGTTTTCAGTTAAAAAAAAATTTAGATTTTATACCTTAAATTTTTTTAATTAAAGAATTAATTTTTCTAATTGGATTAGGAATGAATTAAATTGTTTAATTCAATTTTTTGAGTTTTATGATATCCTAATGGGAATAGAGTTTATTTAATTAAATGATTTAATTAAACAATATTTAGAAAAAATAGTTTTTCTAAAATAATAAGATTTTTTTAAGCTAGAAAATTTTATTTAATTAATCCTAAAATAGTTTAGGATATTAATCATAGTTATTAAACCCAGTCCGGGGGTTGACCCAGCCAAGAAGCCGGGTCAAGGGTTTCATGGGTCAACTCGGGTCAACCCGGAAAAATTAAAAAAAAATTAAAAGCTTTAATATTTCATATGAAAAAATTAAGAAACAATCCATGTAAATATAAGCTATACATATTGTAAATAATGAAGTTTAAAATAATATTTTAAAAAGTTTTTTATCCCACGTTAAAAAGATATTATGTTAAGTATTTAAGTTGAAGTATTTAAACAAAAAAAGTTTTTTTTATCCCACATTGAAAAAATAATTTTTTTATTGGGAACATAGAGTATATACTAATGGGTTTCAAATCCCACATTGAAAAAAACATAACTTTTTTCTTGGGAATATATAGTATATATACTAATGGGTTTCAAAATTGAAAAAACATAACTTTTTTCTTGAGAATATAGAGTATATATACTAATGGGTTTCAAATCCCATATTGAAAAAACATAACATTTTTCTTGGGAACATTGAGTATATATACGAAAGGGTTTCAAATCCCATATTGAAAAGATATTATATTATCCTTTTAAGTTGAAGTATTTAAACCAAAATATTTTTTTATCCCACGTTGAAAAAACATAACTTTTTCTTGGGAACATAGAGTATATATACTAATGGGTTTCAAATCCCACATTGAAAAAACGTAACTTTTTTCATGGGAACATAGAGTATATATACGAAAGGGTTTCAAATCCCACATTGAAAAGATACTATGTTATCCCTTTAAGTTGAAGTATTTAAACCAAAAAGTTTTTTATCCCACATTGAAAAAACATAACTTTTTTCGTGGGAACATAGAGTATATTTACTAATTGGTTTCAAATTCCACATTGAAAAAATATAATTTTTTTCTTGAGAACACAAAGTTTATATACTAATAGGTTTCAAATCCCACATTGAAAAAATATAACTTTTTCATGGGAACATAGAGTATATATACGAAAAGGCTTCAAATCTTACATTGAAAAAATACTATATTATCCCTTTAAGTTGACGTATATAAACCAAACAGTTTTTTATGCCACATTGAAAAAACATAACGTTTTTCTTGGGAACATAGAGTATATATACTAACAGGTTTCAAATCCCACATTGAAAAAATATAACTTTTTCATGGGAACATAGAGTATATATACGAAAGGGCTACAAATCGCATATTAAAAATATATTATGTTATCCCTTTAAGTTCAAGTATTTAAACCAAAAAGTTTTTTTTTATCCCACATTGAAAAAACATAATTTTTTTTCTTGGGAACATAGAGTATATATATTAATGGGTTTCAAATCCCACATTTGAAAAAAATACACTAGGTCTTGTCCAGGTTCACCCGGGTCATGGGTTGACCCGCTGGGTCAATAGGGTTTTGCCGGGTTGTTTCTCTGGCCGGTCTTTTATTAAACCCGGACCGGTCCAGTCACCAGATTGACCCATTGTGCCTGGTTTAATGACCAGGATATTAATAAGAATTTTAATATGATTAATTTTCTTATTAAGTTTTGAAAAATATTTTTCAAGGAATTTATGTTAAATAAAATTTGTTTTGTTTGGGAAATTATCATATTAGATTTGATTGAATATTTCTAAGTATTAGAAATATTATTTTATAGTAGCACATAAAGTTAATAATTAGAATTGAAGCATTCGATGTAATTTATCATGATACTAAAATTTTTTATGCTTGATAAATGATATGGAAATTAAAGACCAATGTAATTTTGTTTTTATTTGATAGTTGAATGGTTGTAATTTTTATTCAATAGGGCTTGTGTGCCCTACCTTATCTCTATTTTTCTTTTAGGTTGTAAATTATTTTCTAATATAATTCTCCTTGAATGTAACTCGAGGTTTTTTAATTAATTATGTAAATGTTATGTAATTTAGAAATGTAAAAATTTAGATAGAAAATTATTTTGTATTCTAAGATGAAGAAAGAAATGACGAAAAAGGCTACAACCAAGGTGCTTGCAAAGGAATTATAAAGATTTGTAGTAGCTATCTAGAATTTGCCAATCTAATTTCCTCCAATGGCTTGAGTGAATTAGTTTAGATATGTCCATTATTGTCTAATTAGAATGATATGCTAAGTGTATATAATCTATATATATATATAAATTATTATGTATAAAATGTATATTTGTTATGTCATGTTAAATGCATGAGAACTAATTAGTTAATAATAAATTTCTCATTAATATATTAAATATATAGTGAAAATATGAATAATTTTTTTTATTTTTATATGTATAAAATCAGAGTTTAAAGAAACATGTGCAGCAGGTGCAAGCCAGCTGCATCAATCATGGGAGAATTAGTCAAGCTCACGAGAATTATAGTTATTTATTTATGCAATTGTAGTAACGCTCTTGACTGTGACCTCACCAGACACATATATCAAGGTGTAATTAGGGAAAGGGCATGGCTCCCTAGAATTTAATCCATATTAGCTGAAACAGATTAGCTTATGCCCAAATTGTATGGAGTTTCAAATTTAGCCATATCAATCCTGCGGAAACAGACCGGCAAAATCCATCTGGCCATGTTATTTGCACAGCGTAGGCCGAATTTCTTCAGGTTCAATGTCTCCTGGAACATCAGTGTGTTGCAGTCCATTCATCCTATTCCAGAGAAGGACAAAAAATAGAGCCAAAAGTCAGATTAAGAAAATATTAGAAGACAATGAATGAGTGTTGATGATGAAACTTTTGTCAAGGCTGATCTTCTTCCTAGAAAGAAACTTTTTTTCTAGAATCAATAGCCACATGGTCAGCTGTCCATTCAAATCAACCGCTTTGTCGTTTAAGTCTTCAATCACGTTTTTTTTATTATCTGCTCTATTCAGCAAAAACTGTTGAAGGACTTGACTAATTAAATTTTGTTTTTCTCTTTTAAAAATATTTTTGAAAAAATTAATTTTTTTTTCTTTAAATTAATATTTTTTGGTGTTTTTAATTATTTTAATGTGCTAATATTAAAAATAATTTTTAAAAAATAAAAAAAATATCATTTTAATGTATTTTTAAATAAAAAAATATTTTAAAAAATAACTGCATCAACACTTTCAAAACAGGTATTACATTCCACATATTCGTTTTATTCAACAAGTCGCAAAATTGAAATTTAAGGCTCGAGATTATGGAATAATCAAATCTTAATTTCTACTTTAAAACATTACCTGTCAACATCAAAATAGATTTCTTTTTATTCAATTTCATAATTCTCGTAAAGTTTTAGTCTTAATTTGGACATTAATATTGCCACAATTACACCATGCTATCAGCTTAGCTGGTTTTAGCGAATTTCAATTAATGACAATCTCTTAGGTTGAATGAGTTATAATGATTTTATCCTTAAATTTCAGCTTCATTTTTTTTAAGCATGAAGAGACTATCTTCGCAATAAAAGAAAATAAAACATATTGAGCATTTATAATTTTTACTTAATACATTACAAAAAAAATTATGTGCTAATCTATTAAATTAAAAAAAAATCAACATTTAAAATATTTTATGGTTCAACTCTTCAAAATTTAATTTTTTTACTTGTTGATGAAAATATTAGACTTGAACGAAATAAAAAAGCACAAGTAATGAAAGCATTGTTAAGAAGGAACGATAACAAGTTGAGAAAATGATTGAGGAAGTATGTATCTAAAGAAACAAAAGATGAAAAGGGGTTGTCTTTGTATTAGAAGATTGAGTTTGGATGCATACGCAAAGAGAGATTTTCTGGACATAAGAAATCAAAGTTGATGCTTAGAGGAGATGATTCATTGAAGGAGTCAATACAAAGTGAATGTACAAGATGAGTATAATGTTAGTGTTATATTCAAAGTTCCTAATCTTTCTTTGCTTGATGTAAGTGATGATACGAGGTCGGATCCTTTTGAGGAGAAAGTGGATGATGTTATGCATTAGGATTTTCAATTGGATCTATTTCAATGCCTAAAATATAGTGGATCCATGAAGAGTTCAATGAGCTACGTCAAGAGGCTTGGGTTAAAAATGTTCAAATTTGCCAATCTGAACCTCTGTCTATATTTAGAGCTATAGGAGGGGTTTGAATGCGATTCTAATTAGGTTAGAAATTAGACATTTATACCTTTATAACTACACTGGCGCTAGGTGTCTGCTTGCTAGGGCCTTGGCCAGCCCCAGCACCAGGTGGCTGCAGCCTAGGGCGTTGGGCAGGCGCGCGTGGCCTACCCAACGCCCAAGCCTGGCAGCCCAAACGCCAGGTGTCCGCATCCCTAGGAGGCGTGCCTCCAGCCAGGCGCTTGGGGCCTTCAGGTTGCAGCTTCAACATGCCCCCACCAAACAGTGCAAATCTAAAGTGAAAACACTCACAGTCTACTATACCCGTGCTACAATGCAGAACAATATAATCTATAGTGAAAGCACTCACAGTGCACAGTAGCTCACGCTATAGCAAAACACTGATCCCTTTTAGTTATAGTTAATTCTCATGGAGACGAGGGGAGTAGCCTCCCCTAGCATTTTTTTATTTTATGATATATATAAGTCCATTTACTTTTCAAATAATTCAATATAGTCCTATGTCTCAAAATCTATTTGATATTAGATCCTTGATTTCAATTTTCTCTTTTCTTTTCAAACCTTAAAGTCTCTCTCTGTATACATATTACTCTTAAGCAACAAAGATACATATTCTTAAACAAAGAAATGTTTTTTTTATTAATGATTTAATTTGTCCTTATATTTCTAATTAATTGAGTTAATTTAATTTTTAAATATACATTAATTTTATAATGTATCTTTATGGCAAGGTTTTCAGGTCAACCATCAGAAATAGACACGTGACTTGCACATTGCTATATTTTTTTTCTTCCCAAAATGACCATACAAAGCAGACAAAGTGAAAAGTTTCCACGCGCATAGCACACAATAATTCCAATAATTTAACATAAAAACCTAAACAGAATGATAAATTAGAAACTTAAAACCTATTCAATGATAAAATTAGTTCAATTAGAGATATAAAAGCATATTTGAGTCATTATACCATAAAAAATAAACTGAAAATCTGACTTTTTTTTTTTTTTAGTTTTTACATAAGTTATTGCCCAAAATTGTCATGGACATAATTGAGAGTCACTAAAAGCTACAATTCTGTATATTTAGCCATGTTCTTACTTACCACCGATCCTAATTGTTTATGTTAAAGGATGTGCTAATGCTATTTTGTCTATACAAGTCACATTGACTTAATATATAGAATCTATTAGCCATTTACCTGCACTATGCCAAACTGATTTTATTTTTAATTTTTTTACATAAAAAATGATATTTTGGTGCTATTAGTGTGTATAAAAAAAAAATCACAGCGCGGGTGATAGATCTAACTAGATCAAATAAGTTGGTTTTATTTTAATTAGATGAAAAAAATAGACAACGATAATATATGGACTAAAATGTTTTTTTAAAAATTGATCACAATAATCTAGGAAAGAAATATTTTTTTTTTAAAAAAAGACAAATGATGTATCTCAATTAACAACTCATTAAATATGAGAGGATAAAGGGGGTAAAAAAGACAAAATTTTGATACTAGTGAACATGACAATCTTGTAACCTTAGTAATCATGGTTAAGCCAACTAGAAAAATCTCGTCAAACCTGCAGCCTAGATCATAAGATTGAAATAATCTGATAAAAAAATTATAAAATCCATTTTAAAAAAAATATCAACTCATGTTAACTTTTCAAACTCATGACCCGGGTAAATTAGACTTGAAGCACCCTATTTGGAAAAACTCTAAAACTTAATCTCAATCAATTAAATATTGTAGGATGAAATTGAAAAAAAATCAATTATACAAAAAAATTTAAAAATAGTCAATGGAAAGGAAAGAGTAAAAAAATCATAAACCTAAAAAGAAAATAAGTAAAAAAAAAAATAATGTTAACATGCGTTAACTTTTTAAACTCGTGACCTGATGCATTAGGCTAAAAACATTTTATTTGAAAAAACTATGAAGCATAATTCTCAACTAATTAAAATAAAACACACTAATCAATTTGGTAATGAATAATGTGAAAATATATACTTGCTCGTGATCAATTTGATAATAAATAATGCACGTCAAGTAGAAAGACCTTAATGTCTAATAACTAGTTTTAATTTTTTATATATAAGGGATAAAAACATCATTAAATTATTCGAATGAACAATACCAATAAGTCTGAATCTACAATATTTTTTCAATCCACATTTAGTTTTTGTTAATGGAAGGGTGTTTTTGTTTTTTTTTCTTTTCTTTTCAAACTAAGGTATTTTAAATATTTATGGCCGAAATAGTGTAGTTTTAATCTTAATGACTAAAATAGGGCACTTTATGCCAAGAGGGAATAAATTAATTATCCATGCCATTACTTTTCATGTAATTGATAATGTTATAAATTGCAGGAGTGATATTTTAAATAATTATGACTTCTTTATATCTCTTCGCAGTTCTAATATAACCATATCGATCTTTGTTCATTGAAATGTTAATAAAATACAACAGCCCTAAGTCTCTCCTAGTGTATTGATAATTGAATAGCAATAAATGTCCCCTGATAGTCCAATATTATCAAGCATAAACCGTCTAAAGTTATGGCGCACCAAGAAAAGAGAGTTCCTGGAAAGTGATTCTGAGTAAAGGTAATGTCATAATTATTCATCACTGAAGGCATTCAATGGCAGTTAGAGTCCTACTTTGTTCTAAATCAAATATACAGCTTACCGAACTGCATAATGTAGTTTTGTTTTTCCAATATTTATTCCTTGTTTTAAAAACAAATAGCTTAGTTCTTGGTGAGGGTGGTGAAGATTGCTTCTGTGTTTTTGCTCACTTGTTGTTATGGTAGCAGGTGAGGAAGGATCTTGAGGGTCTTCTTGTTGCCGAGAAGGAAGAGAGCTGGCACTGATTTCTGGAAATAGCTTGTGGCTTGAAAAAATAAGAACAAAAAACCAAACAAACTCAGGCTCATTGTCATCAACAATGACATGGGTAGCAACAATATCACACCTACCATTAGTAACTCTGAATAGTCCACACTTAAGCTAAGAAAATCCTGAATCTGTTGAGTTTTTCTGTAAGAGGATGGGGAAGTGAAAGAGGTTCTTGATACATACATACATAGATAAATAGATACATACATACATACATACATGAGCAGATAGATACTGTGTGCAGATAATTAAAAACAAGAAAAAAATTGAACAGAAACCCAGAGAAAAAAAGGGTAAGATGATCAATGGTCAGTGTCTTGTAAAGGAAAGGAACCTTTAGAGTTCCACCAGAAATGTAACCTCTGTGTTACATGAAAGGGGAAAAAAAAAAAAAAAAAAAACAACTTTTTTGTTTTGTTTCCCTCCCTTTTCAAAAGAAGCAATTGTAATTAACATAGATAAATAGATTCATGCATGATAAACCAATCAATCTTCTTAAACAATAGTAAGAGTAGTGCCTAAACATAATCTTCCAGGCAGCATTCACTTCAAATAACTTGGCATTTTTGTACCACAAACACACACATTGAAAAAAAAAGAACAAGATCAGTCAGGAAAAAACATTGAACACAAAAGGAAACAACTTACGATCGAGGTAAACACAACTCAAAATCACAAAGAAGGAAGTGAATCCCTGACTAAAGGAATGAATCCAACCAAACCACATAAGAGAGAGAAGCCAGAAAAAATTTAAGAATTCTGACATACTGCGAAGGCCTCAGAACCAATGTTGCAATAACCAGAAATAGAAAAGCAGAAACCAGGAAAAACAAAAGGTAAGAATCCCAACAGTCAATTTTTATACAGGAGAAGAACTCTTGAACTATGGACTCTAGTCTACTAGCGAGATCCCAGACGAAAAGAGATACTAGAACTGAAAATCTTTGCCCGTGGATCTTTTTACCGTCATTAGTCGTTAAATGGTACTTTACTTTTGATTTTCTTTGAATTTACTCTTGATTTTATGTAACTAAATATAAAGTCATCAATGTACTTCCCGCAGCCCTAATTAAATCCTGCAGTCTGTTAAAAACATAAATAAAAATACAAATTGTAAGCACAAAATTTTTCTACGGAAAGATTGAAGCATAGCCATCACTTAATTCATTTTTCATCAAACAAAACAAGGTAATTTAAATTTAAAATCTATTTTTGTTTTGTTTTGAGATGTTTGTTAATAATTTGATGAGATTTTTTTTATAATTCTACCATTGTGTTCCTTTCTTTTTCTCAGATCTGCTAGTTCTACCAATTGTTTTTTGAATTCTTGTACTTCAGTTTACAAAGAACCTGCGTTGATTAGTGAGCAACCTCTTACTAGAATCGACATTGCTCATTTAATTAGAGATCCAAGCAATCGTCCTCAAATTTAGGAATACCTAGTTAATCAACAAGATGAAATTTGAAAGGCATACATTAATCTAGGGTCATATCAACCTTTGATGTCTTAATATCCACTGACTAGTAAAAAACATCCTCGTCGATTTCAGTCTCATTGGTTCAAAAGTTATCCGCGGCTTGAATATTCGGAGAAAAATACTGCATTTTTTCCCTTACTATTTATTTCCAAGTAAACCTTCTAGAAAGCCAAGATCAGACATATTTACTATTAAAAGATTTAATTGTTGGAAGAAAGTTAATGATGGGGAACTGTGTGCTTTTTTGACTCATATGGGAAAATGTCTAAATTCAACTCATAAATTTGCTACCAGGTGTTTGGAAAATTTGAAAAATCATTAATGTCATATTGAGAAGGCAATTAAGAGGCGAACTACTCAAGAAATTCTAAATAATCGATTGTGTATTAAAGCTTCAATAGATATTGTTCGTTGACTCACATTTCAAGCATGTGCTTTTAAAATTTGAAAAATCAGTCATGTCATATTGAGAAGGTAAGTAAGAGGCAAACTACTCAAGAAATTCTAAATAATCGATTGTGTATTAAAGCATCAATAGATATTGTTCGTTGGCTCACATTTCAAGCATGTGCTTTTAAAGGGCATGATGAACATCCATAATAAAAAAACCGAGGTAATTTTCTTGAAATGATGAAACTTTTAGCATCATACAATGAACAAGTAGGTGCTCTTATATTGGGTAATGCTCCACAAAATGCTAAATAAATCTCATATCAAATTCAAAAAGAAATTTTGCATGTATTTGCTAGAAATATTCAATCTTCAATTCGTGATGAGATTGGTGATGCAATGTGAAATCCCCGAATAAATCTACACGAAATGGAAAATAAATATTTGTCCTATACAGTAAATTGAATATGTACCGTAATGGGGGTGGTATTGAATTTTTATATTATTCGGGAAAATTATTTTTATGTACACACCGGTGTAAATATTATGATATAAATGTAAACCTACACGGATAGTGAATTACATATTACACTAAGTATGTCAAATTTATATTTACCTTAGAGGAATGATATTGGGTCGAGAAATTTGGACAGAAAAGTTTTTGTACCGAGTTTAAAAAATAAAAACTTGAAAAATAGCTGAAAATAAAAAAAGACTAAAATGAGAATAAAAATTATATGAAAGAAAAAAAAAGTAACATGTAATTTAATGAAATTCGAATTCACCAGTTTTAACTTTGGTATAAACCGGCTTCAGGACCCGAGAAAAATTACCCGTAAAAAATTAAATGTGCAAGGCAAGGACATAAAGGGAATTTTAAAAATTTATTGCCTATAAATAGGCTTGTTGCCGAAACCTGTAGAAATGGTTAGGAATGAAAATTATTCATCTTTCTTAGTTAGATAATTGAAAAAAAAAAAAAACAAAGGAGATAGTGGATTTGTGAGGAGGTTTGTGAGATTTAATGATTTTAAACACTTATACACTTGTGATTAAGATAGGAAATTAAGAGAAAGTAGAGTTAAGTGAGAGAAAATAAGGAAAGTGAGGGAAGGAGAGGAAAGCTTAGAGCAATTTTAATTTGGCTAGCTTTTGAAGGATATATTAGTGATTGGTAAGATATTCTAAACTTAATTGGGTTGATTAATATGGATTTGATTAATTGTGATTGAATTTGTTAAGATTGTGTCATTAAAGTTTATATTGTTCATAAAAAAATGATATGTGAGTAAATATGATCATTAGTGTAGAAAATATGATATATGAGTAAAGTTCGGAATGGAATGATATATAATATTAAGGTTAACTAATATATTGAAATTCTAGTAATGTGAGTGGAAAAAAAAAAGATTAGAGGAAATATGTTAAGGAGTGTGTTTGGTTATGTAATACATGGAATATAATTTGTATTTAGATTTTGCTAGAAGCAAAGAAAAGAATTGGAAAAGAAAAGAAATGGAAAAGGGCTTTATGACCGAAAATGAAGAATTGGTGTAGGAAAATATTTTAGTGATGAGTTGGTGTGAAATTTGATTCTTGAGTATTTATATGAAAAAAACTAAAATAGAAGAAAAGTTCTATATAAATATATTCGGGAATAAAGAAAGGGAAATACCGAATATGACTTTGAAACTATAAGTTAGTTTTAAAAGAAGTTTTTGGGTATATCAAGAAATGAAATGAAAGAAATGTTAATCGTGATATTTTCCTTGGATTAAGAGGAGTTTCTGAAGCAACATCCTCAGCAGCTGGAGGAGCACGCTTAATTGGAGATTCAGGTAGGTGCTATTGCACCTTTATCTTGTAATTCAGTATCTAAATTCTTACAATATTATGTATATGTTTTAATGTTATTAAGTGATTGTAAGGAATTTATATGGAAGAAAAGCTTGGTTAGAGATGATAATGGTTGAATTAATGATGATTCTATATATGTAGAAATATTATGTTTAGCTATGTGTTAATTGAGAAAGAAATTATAGTGTTGAAGAGGGAGTGTATGAGAAGATGATTTAGTAGTGAAGGGTATGATAATGGAGAGATTATGTAAAGACAGGAAAAGAAAGTTGGTTTGTTGCTGCCATTACGATGGTGAACCACTAATTATGTCGTTTTCATCGTTAGATGAAAACCAATGTTTCTTGCTTTCATTATTGAATGAAAGCCACTGTTTGTTGTTTTCATTTCTGAATGGAAACCATTGTTATGTTGCTTTAGGTCAATGTTTGTTGTTTCCATGGTTGATGGAAATCATTGTCTGTTGTTATGTTGCTTTAGACCAATGGAAGTTAATGATATATAATGAAGTATTATATGGAAACTCATGTCAGGATATAGGTAAGGAATTAAGACATTTATGTACTTATTAAATCATTTATGTTCTTTAGAATGATTCGAGGATGACCTTTAGTATTTGTAAATTATTTATTCATGTAATTTTTATTTTGTTTTGTTGTATATAGGTGCTGGACCATCACATGCAGCATGACAGAGCTAATTGGTTATTAGGATAATTAGTAGTGTTATGTATCTTTTGTACTGGTATATTCCTAGGTGTGTTAATTAGAATTCCTTAGTTATCTTGTAAATAATTATTTTGTACCTTTTAGTAATTCTTGTGTGGTTATACCATTTTCTTTCTTCTAGACTTTAATTGATGATATATGTACTACTTTTATACTGTTCTTGTTCATAAGGTATATATGATGGATGGATGAATTGTGTGATGTGTTGAATAATTATAGAAGTAAATCCAAGATGGTTGGACTATGTAATGATGGTGGTTTGGATAATTATAAATTAGTCGATAACTTGGTATGTTATAAATACAAAGGAAATTCTGCCAAAATTTCGGTAGACTCCTTCCACATGGAAATGCAAATATGTTAACGTGTCAAAGTGAATCTCTTATATATAAATTATTTTTTTCCTAAAGGAGTCGTATTACCATGATGGAAGGTAGGGTGTTACATGCAAGATTTTGTTTAATTGTTGATGAAGCTCGAGATGAATCTAGAAGAGAGCAAATGACCCTTATTATTAGGTTTGTTGATAGAAGTGGATTTATACAAGAACGATTTTTGGATATAGTTCATGTCAAAGATACAATTGCTTCAACTCTTAAGGAAGAAGATTCCTTTGTTTTATCTCATCACAATCTTGATGTTCAAAATATTAGGGGCCGAGGGTATGATGGTGCTAGTAATATGTGTGAAGAGTGGAATGGTTTGCAAGCTTTATTTATTAATGATTGCCCTTATGCATATTATGTACATTGCTTAGCTCATCAATTACAATTAGCTCTTATTGCTGTAGCTAGAGAAATATCTGATGTTCACACTTTCTTTCAGAATTTGATTTTTATTATTAACATTATTGGTGCTTCTTGTAAGCGTAATGATGAATTACAGGCTTTTCAAGCAGCTATAATTGAACTTTGTTGATATTGGTAAGATTGAAATGGGTAAAGGAGTTAATAAAGTAGGTGGTTTGCAACGACTTGGAGATAGCAGATGGAGTTCGCACTTCAAATCAATTTGTAGTTTGATAAAAATGTATAGGGCAACTTGCTTGGTTCTTGAAAACATTGCTTTAGATGGATCTACTTATTCTTAACATGGTGATATGAACTTTTCATTTATGTTGCTAATATCATTTGATTTTGCATTCATCTTACATATAATGAAGAATGTTATGGGAATTACTTATGTACTTTGCTAAGTCCTGCAATAAAAATCTCAAGACATTTTAAATGCTATGCATTTGGTGACTTCTACAAAGACTTTAATTCAAAAGTTAAGAGATGATGGTTGGGAAACTCTTTTAGAAGAAGTGACATCATTTTGTAAGCATCAAGACATTGAAGTTCCTGATATGGAAGCTTGTTTTTCTAGAGTGGGACGATCTCGTCGTAAAAAAAATCAGTAACAGTTAAACATCACTACCGAGTTAATATATTTACGGCTATTATTGATCAATAATTACAAGAGCTAAATAATAGATTCAATGAGTAGATGATCAAGCTTCTTAAGTTAAGCACACTTTAGATCCTAGAAATAACTATAAATTATTCAATGTTGAAGATATATACTTACTTGTTGACAAGTTCTATCCTGAAGATTTTTCTGACCAAGAAAAAATTCATTTGAGACTTCAGTTGCAACATTATGAGCTTGATGTACCCAATCATCCAAAGTTAAAGAACATGTCATCGATTGCTGATTTATGTCAAGGTTGGTTGAAACAGAAAAATCAACAATTTATCCATTAGTTGACAGGTTGATTCAGCTTATTTTGACTCTTCCTGTTTCAATAGTAACTACTGAACGAGCTTTTTCAGTGATGAAGATTGTTAAAATAAGACTTTGCAATCAGATGGAGGATGATTTTCTTGCAAATTATTTGATTGTCTATATAGAAAAAAAAATTGCTGAAAGATTCACAATTAATATGATAATCAATGATTTCTATTCTATGAAAGAACGATGAGCATAATTAAATTAAATATGTAAGAATCATTCTTTATTATTTTTTATGTTATTTCAAAGTTTATCAAACATAAATAATGCTTCGTTTTAGCTAGTGTTTCTTATATACTTTGTATGTTTATATTTGATAGGTATAAAGACCAACAACATTAAAGTAATGGATACATTATAAAGATGAAATTAACTTCATTACTTTGACTCAATTTAATGTTGCTCCAAACCTTTTACCTTATACAAAGGTCATTATATGTTTGTAGTAAGTTATTTGAATAAAACTAAATTATGCAGGGTTTGTTTTACAACTCATGTACAATAAATTAAAACAAATATTATATCTTATTATATTAATTTTAGCCCCCCTAACAAATAATCCTAACTCCATCCCTGTGTGTGTGTGTGTGTGTGAAATTGAGAGATGACAAGTAGTGTAAATCATGCAGCTATATGAGAAACGCTAAAAACTTAACTAAAAACTAAATCAATCAAATTGTTTATGATTCATTGAATGAGTGAAAATGAATAGTTTTATGTAATACCATTATAAAAGTTTTAGTTTTCTTCTAATTAAAAAAAAATTATAATATTAGTTTGAAGATAAATTATAATTATATATTTGATAGCAAAATTATAATATTAATAATACATGGACTTTTTAGTTATTAAGTAAAATATAATAACAATTTTTTAAATAATCAATGTTTTTTTCTGTTGATTTTTTTATTTGACACACTTTGATACTTCGTTTGATTATATAAAATAATATGAACATTTAGAATAAAAATTATAATTTTTAAAATAATAGTGAAAAAAAAGGCTTAATATAATTAAGTTTAAAAAAATAAAAATAGAAATAGAAAGGGGTTTAATGTACTGCTAGCCAACAAGCAAAGACTGGTCTCTGTTTTCACTCAGCTATAATTTTTTATCTTTTTCCCGTGCCTTCAGCTTAGCCTTGTGATACTTTCTACAAAACCACCTCTCTCTCTCTCTCTCTCTCTCTTTCTCTCCCTCTCCATGTCGTCCACACAATCACATTAGCACCATCTACTACTACACTCAGACAATCTTCTATCATAGAATCTCACTGGAAAACCAACGAAAACCAAAAACAAAAACCACCCTTTTGTGTATATACCTGAGCTCAATGCATAGTTGAATCCAAAGATATTGGACCTTACAGTTCACCAGATCCACATGTATTTAAGTTCAGGATGTAGCTAAACTCAATGATATTATATTTAACAGCTCAGACTCATTTATATTTGGGCTCAGCGTATAGCTGAACCCAAAAATATTAAGTTTGGAAGCATGTCAAACTTATGTCATCTGGGCTTGATTTTCTGTAAGTTTAGATATGTTGAATTGTTACTCTGTCTGTGATCATTTTAAACATGAACTCGGATAAAAATAATATATATAAAATATGTTGATATAACCCCAGAGACTTCTTATAAGCTGATCAAGATGATATTTTTGGCTAATTAACAAATTTTAGAATCAAAGCACCCAATCAAGCCTCGTTAGGCGAAGAAGGTATTGATTTACCTGGGTGGGTCCAGTCAGTGGTCAATGGACTGCTGAGGTTTTTGACGTTGAGTTGATGAGATACCATAACATTGAGGAGGAAATGGTGCAGCTGTTGCAAATAGCAATGACTTGTGTTTCATGATCTGTGCCTGATCAAAGACCAGCAATGCAAGAGGTTGTAAGGATGATTGAAGACATGAACAGGGGAGAGCAAGATGATGGGTTACGAGTCGACAATCGTCTAATGATCCATCCAAAGGATCCGACGGCCACACTCCTCCACCAGAGTCCAAGACACCACCGAGTGTTGTCACACCCTAGAAACTCTTCTTGAAAGAGGCAAGGAAAATACATGTGCTGAAAGGTCTCATGTAACAATGTGCACTGAGTGCGTAAATATCAGTGGTAAAGTGCGCATTTGATAGGGCGGACTAGGATGCTCAATATGTGTTTATTTTTTCTTCGCATAAATTGATTGGAATGTGACCATCTCATGGATTTAGTTAGTTTTTATTAAATTCTTTCTTTCAAATTTATTAGTATTACTTCTATTTTTAAAAAATGTATATTTATTTATATGCTCAATACCCTTAACGTGTTGGATTTTGTATTTCTATGTACAACAAACCCTTACTTGTTTATCTTGTATTAGTCTCATAAAAAATATTAAATTCCTAACTTTCATGGCTCATTGTAAAGAAAGTTAAATGACATGAGGTTTTTATTGTACCTCTAGACTCAGATTACTATGAATTGTGATAATAAAATTTACATGGGTATTGTGTGTAAATAAAAGGATTATGAGGGGTGTTTTAGTATATTCACATTGTCTTTTCTATTTTTTATTTTAAAAGTTGTTGGTACATGTTTAACACGTCTTAACGAGTGAGCAACACCCACGCCATTAAGGAGGCGTATGAGGCGCCTGAGGTGCCCTCCTGTGGTCAAATCTGGTTATCCGTTGTCTAAATAGATGCATAAACATACTCTCTTTCACATGGTGCGATGTGTGTAGATATATCATAATTAGATTGTCGCTGGTGATCAATTGTTTATATTTTTTCTTTTTTCTTTTTTTCTAACAACTAAAATATATAATTATTCTCTATTTGTTTGTTATTTATTTGGGTTTAGCATGAATTACTAGACTTAAACTACTTCTACTTGGATTTGAATCTAGATACCATATAAATATAAAATTTTTGGATCTGATAATCATATTTGATGTCAGATCCGACGCAGGCTGACAGTCATTTTTTATGCCAAGTTCAGGCATGAATCTGAAATTAGTGCTAGATCTAGACACGGGTTTGGCATCACCGTTAAACCCAAATTTCTTTGGCAAGATCCTAGACGATAATGTACTAGTATGATAATTGTATGAGCTCGGTGGTGGCAGGACTATGATGTGTGGGGTTGACCAATGATGATATCCAGTGTCATGTGGCGAGTGATAAAAATGGGGTCTCTGTGAGGGCCATGGAGCTGGTTATTTAAGAATTGTTCGTTGAGGGAGTCAATGATCGAAGGAGCCAGGGTGGTGAACAGGCTGGCCGACTTTTCACTCTTCTTTCTGACAGTATGAAGAGTTATTCTGTAACCTGCTATCAAAAAGTCTGCTCAATCCAACATTAAATCGCCTATCAAAATTTGAACGTAAATTGTTCAAGCTTCTTTCTTTTTCTCTCTGTATATGTCAGCTATCACCACCACAACCGAAAAAAAAGGCAGTTTATGGCAAAAAGAGTAAGACCAAACCCAACAACTTAAAACTCAGGTCATTAGAGAGTTTTTGGAGTATTTGTGCATAACCATATCCAAAGTGATTGTAGTCCTGTTTTCAACTAGGCAACGTTCTCCTTTTTTGGAACAATTGACAACACTTCATTAGTTCTCAATGGAAGAAAATTATCTAGTTCGAATGCATTGCAGTTCTCATTAATATTGAGTTTCTGGACTAACTATATCCACAGTGATTGTAGTCCTGTTTTCAACTAGGTAACGTTCCCCTTTTTTGGAACAATTGACAACACTTTATATGTTCTCAATGGAAGAAATTTATCTAGTTCGAATGCATTTCAGTTCACATTAAAACAAAAATTACATGTACGACCACAGTTGCGGTGTGTGACCCATCATGAGCAACAAATGCAAGGTGTTCCCAGCCAATTTGAATTCCAGCCACGTCTAGTCTTTCCTTTAGGCCTTTCTAGTTGCATTAAGTACCTTAATTTTTATAACAAATTCACCTCCCGGCAGCTGTATATGAATTTCAAAGGGCCACGTAGTTCGAAATCTAAAAACTTGTTTAGAAATAATCTTGTTCATCTCACAGTGTCTCATGGCATGGTGAGAGAAAACCTTGAACCTTCATCCGGATTCCAAACCTAGAAAGAAGATTTATCATAAATTAATAATTCTCCACACTTTTGACATGATTTTCAAAGTATACATCCATAAAAGGCGAAGACTTTCACTTACCAAGATATTATCAGTCAGCATCATTGAAGCGGGTATGAAGGTGTGTTTTATCTGGTTCTAATCTATGGATGCTTATGCTGCACAAGAATTTCTAAACCTTGACCAAATCCACTGGCAGAGATCATATGAATGTATTCTTGAAATCACACCAAAACCCTCTTAGCTTGGTCCATATTTCCACATTTGGAATACATATCCGCTAAAGCAGTTGCAACTGGAATAGGTGACAATAAGTCACGCCTTAAGATATAGCCATGAATGGCCCTTCCATATTGCAATGATGCCACATCTGTACAAGCTGAGATCGTGCTAATGATGATTGGGAGATTAGCTCTTATCCCACATTCTTGCATTTTCTGGAATGCCAGAATGGCCTCATTGCCAAAACCATTTTGAACCAGACCACAGATGAGGGTAGTAAATGTCATCAAGTTCGGATGGATGCCAACAGCCTGCATATGTGAGAACATATCTTGAGCCTCATTGATCTGGCCATTTCTAATAAATCCCAAAATCACAGCATTCCATGACATCACATTTGGTGGCACACTTTCCAACTGCATCCCATAAAAAAGCTTCAAGACTTCACCAGTTACACCAAGCTCTGCATAAGCAGTCAAAAGAGTATTCCATAATAGAAGATCTTTGTTCATTGTAGAGTTGAAAACGTGCCTTGCATCTGCAATTTTTTCACATTTGGCATACATATCTATCATACTATTAGCCACAGCTAAATCAGATACAAGATAGTTTCTAATACAATAACAGTGCCCCTCTTTACCAACCTCTATATTTCCCATAATAGAACAGGCAGATAATATGGAGGCCAGTGTCACAGAGTCAAATCTCATGTTCTCTAATCTCATCAAATGGCACAAATCAAGCGCCTTTTCAACTTGGCCATACTGCACATAGCTAGAAATGAGCAAATTCCAAGCAACTGCATCTTTTTCAAGCATCATACCAAAGACTAACTCAGCATCCTTGATTAGCCCAACCTTAGAATAGAAGTTCAAAATTGAACCACCCAAGATGCTGTCCAATTCATATCCACCTAAAACAGCAATCGCATGGGCTTGCTTACCCTCTTCAACTGCACCTAAATTAGCTGAAGCTGAAAGAAAGCTCAATAATGTAACTTGATTGGGCTCAACATCTTCCAACCTCATCTCATAAAACACTCGTGCTGCTTCCACATCGAACCCATTTTGGACATAACTTCCAATCATGGAGTTCCATGTAACTACATTCTTGTCAGGCATATTATCAAACACCTTCCTTGCATCCTCTAAAATCCCACATTTTCCATACGCATCCACAAGGCTACTTGAAACAAACACACACCTATCAAAACCCATTTTCACTACATACCCATGAACCCCTCTCCCAAACGAAATCCACTGCAATGCAGCACATGCCTTCAAAATATTAGGCACCACAAAATTGTCAGCCAGAATCCCAGTATCTATCATCTCACAAAGACCCATTAAAGCTTCTCTATAGAAACCCATTCTACAATTCAAACCAATAATAGCAGCCCAAGAAAACACATTCTTTACACTTAATCTAGAAAAAAATTTATTTGCAACCTCAAAAAGATGGCATTTTGCATAAAAAATGAACAACTTCGTCTCTAAATACTCATTTGTTGCAAGAGAATCACCAATTTTTATAATTCGAGAGTGAATTTGCTGACCCATAAAGAGAGCACGATCATAGAGGCATCCCTGAAGTAGCAGACCATAGATATCGGGTCCAATTGGGATTTTTCTTCTGTCCATCTCAGTTAAAATTTTGAAAGCTGCTTGAATTTGACCTTGTCCACATAGAGAAAAGATGGTGTTGAAGTAAGATTGTTGCAAATTAGATTGGAAGTTTTTATATTGGATTTGAGGCATAGAAAGATGGGGTGGTTTTCTAATTACTTTTTTGAAGGATTTTGTGGGTTTAGCTTTAGAGTGAAAGAGATCAAGTTTTGGGGTTGGAGTTGGAGTGAAAGCAAGAGAAGCCATGATGCATTTATAGAATAGAGACGAAGATTTCCTTCGGAACGCATAAAAGATGAAGAAGCAGCAAAGGAAGAAGAGTAGAGTAGAGGATGGATTATGGTGCGCACCATTGTTTTATTATTTGCCACACAGTACAGTTTCGGAACCATTTTTATCCTTTTTGGCGGTATTCCATCCCCTCCCCCGCGTACGATTTTTTATTTTATTTTATTTTATTTTATTTTATCCTTTTTATTAGCTTAGCCTTAACATTAATTAGATTGTTGCTCTCTGATATATTGTAGATAAGGTTAAATTTTTCTAATATAAATTCTTTTTTTAAGTGATGATATTATTTAAAAAAAATACAAGAAAAGTTTGATGCTTAGATTATTGATTTTATTGGTTTAATGAAATTGATTAATTTACTAATATGATTAAAAAAAACTTTAACAACAAATAAAGTGAACAAAAGAAATTGACAATAATTAAATATAAAAAATTAGCTACTAATATCATACTCAGAGAAAGAACAAAAAAACAGCTTGTTAGAGACTCACCACCACTTCGTCTTGGATAATAACATCACATCACTAGAAAGAGCTTACCAATACAATTTTAACACCACTAGGAAAGATTACACAATGACACCGAAGAGGTCGCACATACCATTAGAGCAATGATCCGGAAAGCAAACCAAACAAAATATCATGAAGTAAATATCTCATGCTTATATTTAATAAATTAATTGAATTGAATTGAATTGAAAAACAAAATTTATTTTATGAAAAGCTTAATTTAACAAAAAATGACAAATAGAAAGACTTGAGAAAGCTGAGGTTGTTTTTAAAATTAGTGAAAAAATCTATAGAAAACAAATGAATAAATAACAAAGTTGAATCTCCAATTAAATAAATGTCAAAGGATAAAATTGAAAAAACATGAACTTAAAAAATGGAAAAAAAAAAACCAAACTCGGATGAATCTCCTATACTTTTGGTTAATCTTCCAAACCCACAACCCATAAAATCCTAAACCTAGGCTCATTCAAAAATATCAATTCTCAGCCAATTTAATGTTGAGGATGAAATAAAAAAATAAATTAAAATTTTTTTCTAAAGTAAAAACAAATAACATTTTAAAAAATGAGAATCAGATTTGATAAAAAAATGAAAAATGATGAAATTGTAAAAAAAATTAAAAATTATCTCTAATAAAACAAATAGCAATCAAAAGAAAGATGATCAAATGTGAAAAATAAAACAAAATTGAAGGAGGATGAAATTGAAAATAAATTTTAATTTTATAAATTATTTCAAATAGAACAAATAGTAATAAAAATGAATGGAGATCGGATCTAAAGAAGAAACAAATTGAATTACTGCTTTGAAATATTAGAGGGTCATTTGCGAAAATTAAGGAAGAGAGGGAAAAGAAAAGAAAGAAAAGAGCAAAAGGTCATCAGCCTCAAACTAAAGGTCTGTTGGCCACAAGTGTCGCCTAATGATGGAAGAGCCGCTAAGATGATTCTAACACCACACCGGAAGCGATCGTTTAGTTGTTGCAAGACTTCTCATGTGTTGTCCGAAAATGGCAGGAGTAATCCATGAATTAACATGTGCAATAAACACGTTAATTTTTTTTTTTGTAATAATATTTTATATTTATTCAATACCTTATTGTCATTCAATCAACTTAATTATAACAAAAAAAATTCCAGATGAAAATATGAAAAGCCCTTGAAAGCTAGTTTATTAAGTTTTGGTTTTAGGGGTAATTTAAGTATTTTTCTATATTGAAGAAGGTAAACATACTAAAAAGTCATGGATGGTAGTTTAAAATTTTTTTTCTTTTAAGGGAAATTCAATCATTTTACTATGCAAAAAAAGTGAGAAGGTCGATTTGACCCCGATCAATTTTATAATAACAAATAAACCTCATGAAAAGACTATTTTACCCCTAATATTAATTTCATTGGTTTTTGTTGTGGAGGGCAAAAACATCATTATACTATAACAATCCATAGTGCAATGAGTCATGATCTATAGTAAAACATTGATGCATCTTAGTTTTAAGGGTAATTTAGTAAATTTATTTTAAGGGTAGCTTAGGCATTTTTCTAATATTGAAAAAGGTAAACAGACTAAAAAGCCATGGATGCTAGTTTAAAGTATTTTGCTTTTAAGAGTAATTTGGTCATTTTACTATGCAAAAAATTATGAGGAGATTGATTTGACCCTAATCAATTTGATAATGATGAATGAACATCGTGAAGAGATTGTTTTGCCTCCTAATATTTATTTCATTAGTTTTATTAGACTAATAAGATATGTTGAGTTGATTTCTAACATTATACTAGTGTGATATATGAATAAAAAACTAAGAGTTTGCATAGATTTTAGAAATGTTAATCTTACAACTCTCAGGGATGAATATCTAATGCCAATGGATGATATGTTGATTGATTTAGTGGCTCGTAAAAAGATATTCAACTTCATGGATGGCTATTTAGGCTACTATTACACGTGTGCGGCCTCATGACAATCATCTTCACGGGTTAGGATCTGTGGTGATGGGAAAAAGAACAAGAAAGTCTTGTTTCTTATCAGTAAAAAAAGAGATGGAGTGACTTATTAGTACTTAAAAGTGTATTTTTATCAAGGTTTTATATCATCATTTTGCACTTCAAGTATCAATAACTCCTTAACTAGAGCATATTTTATAATAACATGTCTAATAATATAAGATACCTTTAATTTATGGTAAATGTTCATCTTAAATGCAGGCCTATCACATAAATCAAAGGATTGATTGATGAGTTTAACTACTGAAATTGAGAGAAGACAAAGAGAGGGCTAAGGTTAGAAAAGAGATGTTGGTTTAGCTCAAACTGAAACACCATTCAGTTATTGGATCATAACTAGAGCTGTAGAACTTGGATTTAGGTCTGGTTTATATGTATGGAAAGCTAAGACATAGGCCTAAAACTTTCATGAAGAGTCCAAGATTCAAAAGGACCATTTTCAAGTTCAAATTGTAGCAACAACAGAGAAGTCGGAATCTGTCCTGCAACCTAGATACTATTCAGTGTTCAGCCCATATCTCGAGTTCTAGAAGTCTAAATGCACCGATTCTTGTTTTTTTAGAAAGCTAAGACAATTTCCCAGAACTTGTATGAGGACTATCTGCTCAAATTCGGATGTTAGCAATGACGTTTTCTGTAGACAAGAAGATAAGGATTGTTACCAAGTCAAGAGGTGGCCACCCACTCAACAATTAGTCATCAAATCAATAGTTCCGAGCTGATAAAAGGAGGCATTTGTCATGCATTTATGCATCTTGGTTTTTAGATCAAGATCATTTCCTTACTTGCTTTCTTTCTTTGTAGTTTTAATGTTCTAGTTTTATTTCATGTTATAGTTTCATTAATCTCTTGTTTATGATTTTTATTTCCTTTACTATACTTATATAATCATATTCTCCTCTTGTTTATTTATGTTTCTCTTCTTCATTATTTTTAGCTAAGTTTATTATGTCAAGGTAAAAAGGTTTCACTAATGATGTTAGGATAAGTATAATATAAAATAAATATAGACTTCAATGATTATATCCTTAACAACTTGCTATTAACATGTCTTATCATTTTTATCTTATTAATTCTTAATACCTTACTTGTTAAATAGTTAATCTAGATTTGTGTTGTATAACAGTTGGTACAACAAATGCTTGGCACTTTCATAGCCAACCGTATGGTATAACCTACACCTATGCTATGAAAGGAACTTGATTTGTTGTTAACATAAGTTAGCATCATGAATTCCTGACAATATTTAAAAGTTTGGTGTTACTTGAATAAGATAATTAATATGATCATGTTAATAATTTATAATGAGCTATTAATGAATAAGATATCAATCTTTTGGTCCTGTCAAATACCATGTTTGGCAAGACGCAAATAAAATATTTTTATCAAGACTATTTTACCCACAATATCAATTCAAAACAAACTATTGTTCATCAACTCAAAATCAAACAACACCAAACATCCACACAAATCTTATTAATTTCATGAATTTATATTCAAATTTTATGCTAATTCAAATAAATCAACATCAATCCAAGCACAACCCATGAATTAAGATTTAACGTTCAAATCAACATAAACTCAACCTTAAAAATAAAATCGCAATTCAACGCAAATTATCAAACCAAAAACACAAATGAATTCAAGTCAAATAAAATGTCCAAAATGTCTAAAATTATACATAACAATAAATATTTTATCCTAAATTTCAAAATGTTATAGCAATTTGTTCAAAAATAGTTTGAGTTTATAGATTGACCTTCTGGGGCATTTGAAATATCTAAGATATATTGAAATATGTACTGGAAGATTGCTGGAATAATGGTGACGTATGTACCACGCGCCTCCAACATTGTCAGCGCTTGGATTCATAAGTCGCCGCTGCTAGAGGAGGGTGGGCTGGTAGATTTGATGCTCATCGATCTCTTCTTTGCTCCTACACCAGCGCTGTTCCTTCACGCTTTGTGAGGAAGGAGATCTGGCCTTCTAAAGCTTTGGTCCTCTTTTCTTTTCTTTCTCCTCACGCGAATGTTTCTCCTCCCTGATTCTCCCTCACCATGATTGTTTCTGACGATGTTTCTTACTGTTGTTGGATCATCGATTAAGGGTGGTTGTTGATGAGAAACAAGAGAATGTAAGGGTTGAATCAAGTCTTGTCATTGTTGATGACAACTATGGGGACACAGTAAAGATGGAGACTGTGAGGGTTTTTTTTTGTTGCTAGATGATTTGATGGTTGAGGGGGAGATCGGGATGGTGGCTAGCAGTGGTGTTGTCGGGTTAAAGAAAAAAATTGAGGTTACTAGTGATGGAGTTTGATAGTGGTGGCTTGGAAGAGGATAGGGCAGGAAAATCTCAATGGCTAGTTCTTGATGGGTTTGTGATAGTGGGAAGTGAAGAGTGGAGATAGAGGATGGCATTAAAGGCAGTGGACAGCACTACTGGTGAGAGATAAACGTGGTTATAAATGATGGTTTGTTTAGTTATAAAGGTTAGTGGTGAAGATGATGATATGGGTTATTTTTGTGAAAAAAGGCTAGCAAATGAAGGTAGTCGTAGTGCTGCAAGTGAGGATGTTGAAGGTGGTGAGGAGGATGATTGGGGTTGTTATTAATGATGTTAGTTGTGGTTTCTAGCCAGAAAAGTGGTGGTTGGCCTAATGGATTTGGTGAGAAGAGGAAATAAGTATTGCTTGTAACGCCGATGGAGAGGTAGCTAATGGTTTGGATTGGTTTCAGAGAGAGAGGAATTGTGCTTCTTGGAGGGGGAAGGAGAATTAATTATTTAGGTGTTTATTTTTTTACCTTCTCTTCACAAAGGGTCACTGGTTCTTTGTTTTTTTTTTTAAAAAAAAGGATAAATCTTTAATGTGTTGTGTTGTTGAATATCTAGGAGGGATGAAGGACAAGTTTTTTTTTTATGGCTGAGTGATGGCTGGGTTGTTCTTTTTATGGTAAAAAGGAGGCTAAGTTTTTCTTATGTGTTTGGGTTATGTGTGAGGTGGGAGAGTGTTTTAATGTGCGGGTGATTTTTCTTCTAACTAATTCTCTTTTAAAATTCCTCCTCCTTAGTGTGTGCTATAACCACCTATTTATAAGAAAAATAAATTTGTCCTTTTCCTCGCCATTGCTTGGCCCTTAAACAACTAAAAAATAACACTTTTTTTGTTTTTTTCTATTTAAAAAAAATAAGAAAAAAGGGTAAAAAATTAGGTTATGACAACTATAATCATATCTTTATTATAGAAGACGATGTTTATAAGACTGATTTTAGATGTCCTCACTCATTAGGAATGCATGAGTGGGTAACAATGTCATTTAGCTTAATGAATACTAGTGCTACTTACCAAAGGGCCATGAATTTGATCTTTCATGATTTGATTAATCATAACATGGGAGTTTACATTGATAATACTATGGTGAAATTAAAATCTAAGTCTATATACTTAGATGAGTTATATTTTGTCTTTAAAAGAATGCATATGTATAATATCAAGATGAATCCAATAAAAATGCCTTCGACATAAGGACAAGAAATTTCTTAGGATTTTTAGTGCATTAACATGGCATAGAGTTAGATAACAAACCAAAAAAACAATAATGGAAGCATTTAAAGACTTAAAAAGCCTAAGAGGAGATGGATTAAGGTTTTATCTAATTTTATATCACTTCAAAAATCAATCTCTATTTAAACCAATTTTATATTTAATATTAATGAGCACAAATTTAAAAACAGAAGGATAAAGAGAGAGACCAATTTTTAAAATAGTTTCGGACAATCATCTATTTCACTTCTTTAACCTTCATTTAAGTATTCACTACCACACATGATCTTCTTCACGGGTGAGACCAAAACCCAATCCTTTTACTAGCTTAAGATCAAACTCAAACCTTTTGTGAGCTTAAGATCAAAGATATCCTAATTTTTTTTCGGACTCAAAATTAAACTTAATCCTTTTACGGGCGTAATATCAAACCTATCACCTAATTTTTTTATGAGCTAAAGATTAGATAATTAAAGTACATATAATCTTTTTCAAGGATCAAGATTGAAAACCTTCATTTGACTCGTACCCAAAGGATAAACCCAAGTGGTTAAAGTGCTACTTACACTTTATAATTAGTTTATCTTTCATAAGAAAAAAATCACTCCTTACAAGATGAGAAGATTACAATAGATAAGCTCGAGTCTTTATAGGATGTAATCTAACTCATAAAGTGAAAAATTAATTTGATGCAATATTGGATTCAAAGCTTTTGAAAAAAAATACAAAGATGAATGAAAGCTTTTTAGAATAAGAAAAATTCAAAGCATGAAGTATGTAATATTATAAAAGAGTAGGAGTTTGAGGAGAGAGTTCTTACTTGAAATCAATTGGGTATTTATAGAAAAAAAAACCCATAACTAGTTGTTACACTCATGAAAGAAAAATGAATAAGAAATTTTGTTCTTCCATGTGTATCTCTTAAATATGAGAAATGGTTAGGAGAAGAAATTTTGAGAGAAAGAAGTTGTTGCAAGACCAAGTTGACTATTAAACACATTTATCTCAAAATTCCTAGTTTGCTAACATAGCTAATAATAAATAAATGGTATAAGAACCCTGTGTGATAAAATTTTTAGCTATAAGTGATCATTAAAATATTTTAAAGTGCAAGAGCTTATAATAAAGATCATGCTCTTCATTTAAGTGAAAATACCAAAATTTATCGTGAATTAGATATTTTTCATTATGTAATATTTTGCGCTCTTAGAATATTTTTGAATGGAAATTTGGCAATAAAATACTTGTTGAGTGAAATTAATTTTATGATGTTAAATTATATTCCTATAAGAATTTGATTACATAAAGATACAATCTTAAGAATCTTTAAGTCAAGTTTGCATTCAAAAAATCTATAGCTTCAATTTGATGTAGAAAAATTCCTACAACAATAATACTTTGATATACATATTAAATACACTTAAATGTTGTTGTCAACAAAACAAATAAGCCATAGGTGATTAAAGAACTTTGGGATAACAAGTATGACCTTTATAAATTTAAAAATGGAATTAAAAAGCAATAACATAGATAAGTTTTAATTGACTGTGAAGCATTAAGCTGCATTTGAAAAAAAAATAAAATCTTTTCTAGCTAAACCTTCGATATTAGACCGACCAAGGTTTAGGAAGCCTTTAAGGTTGTTTGTACATTTCAGTCATATAAGGATCAATTGGCAACATGTTAGCATAAGAAAATGAAGCTAGATATGAACAAGTTATGTATTATCTCAATCGTGTCCTTACAAAGGCTAAAGAATGATATACTTTAATAAAAAAGAGCTCTATCTATCATTGTATTTTGTCTGTGTTTAGTTACGTTGTTATATATTATCAATTGATATATATATATATATATATATATATATATATATATATATATATATATATAGATTTGATAAAACAAATGTTGCCTGAACTTTTCTTAAGAGATCAAATTGACAAATAGATATTAGAATTATTTGAATTTGATTCGCATTATATGACATAAAGAGTAGTTAAAGGCCAAGTATTTATTGATTTCTTAACTAATCACCCATGTCTTAAAATCGAACTTGAATTGGAACAGAAAATGAACATTATTGTTATCGAACCTGTAACATGTAAATTATGGTTTGATGGTTTGAAAACATAGAGCAAAGCTGGTGCTGGGGTGGTCATAATTTCTCTAGTAGGTTCTAAGGTGAACTTATTGTTTTGGCTTGATTTTTCCTACACTAATAATCTAACAAAATATAAAGCTTTGATAATTGATTTGTTGATATTGTTAGATAATCTTCTAATCAATTATGCTATCAATTAATCGTTGTTACCTTCTAATAAGGAGAAACTACACAATAAGAACTAATCTTGAGGTAGAGCATGTAGCAGCCTCGTAAAATCAAGTGGAATGTGTAATATCAAGATTTCAAACCTTAAAAAAAGATAATTTATCCTGATTAATACCATACAAGAAAAAAAAAAGGAAGAGAGATGAATTGCATGAATTCAAAGTTCCTTGAAAATAATGAAAGCAATAAAATAAAAGCATGAAGGAAAGCATGTAAATAAAGATAAATTGAATGAATTGAAGAATTGAAATTTTATATTTAAGATAGTCCTTTTATATATTAGTATAGAGTTTGAATCATATTTAAGTGTGTAAGTCTAATCCTACACAGACATTGGTATTAGATAAGGAGAATTTATTGAATCCTAGCACAAATTAAGATCCTTCTTTATTAATACCAAGTGAATCCTAGGCTAATATTATACTTTCTATTTAGTTATTCTATTAAAGACTCTCTCTCTAAATATAATTGAGCTTTCTTATTCTTTAAGTGCATTCAGATCTTATGATTGATCATTTTTTCTTGGTCAATCGTGACTCTTGGTTTACTAATCAACCAATCTCTTAAACCTCTTAGTTGATTAGGACTCTTTTAGCATGGTTGATTTCATTGTACTTGATTAATTCCAATTTTCCTCCTTTATTTTTTTGTGAACAATCCTTGTTTTTCTTGATTGATATATGGATGTTAATTTTTGGTGTAAGCAATGACCTTCCCTATATTCTTTTTATTTATCAAATAAATGACTATTTCCCCCATCATATTTATATTTGAAATTGATAGATCATATTGATATATAAAAAAAAACATAACATGGCAAGTGATACTATTCACTAAAAAATTGTCGATCATGTTCTAAGACATGTCTTACATGTTAAACATTTCAGTTAATCATTTTAATTTTAAAATAGTGCTTGATCTAGATTTTAAGCACAACATTTGTGTTTCTATAACCAGCAACATGTAAAACATAATTAATTTACTTACTTTACAATTAATACTCAACATTCTTATTTTCTCCATAAAAAACATCAAACCCCTTCAATAACAATACCCATACAAAGATCAGTTTTTACTTGAAATTTATGGTTGCTTTGGTCTTAATACCCTTAGACATTAATGAATCAATGAATGAAGGATAATCTATTTGGAAACTAGAACTTTATATTCCTAATGGAAAAGAAGTTTGATGAAAAAAATTAGGATTAACTTTATAAAGGACTTTTCCTAGGTTTTCTGACTATTGTAGTGGATAATCTATATTCTTTTTATACCTCTGATAACTTCATCAATGCGATCTGCATTTTATAATTATTTTTTATAAAAACCAGCTTATTTTATCTTATTAATTTCTAAACAAAAATCCTCTTAATTTACTTTCACATTTTATGAATAAATTGGCTATTTAACTAGTCATACAAAACTAACTCAAATCCTTATATTGAAACAAAAACTTAATTTGTATTATGAAAAAGAACCTAGTTTAAATTAGTAAGCGATACTTGATGTCAATCAAGGAACAACTCAAATATTAAGTTGTTCTTTTATTTTTCTAAACAAATTTGTTCTTTATGATTTGGTTGTAATTAATTTCTTAACTTAGTTTTTTGTTATAAAAAAAAGCATGAACCTAAGCTAGTACCAATCTAATGGCATTAAGATGTTTGTTAGGATAATTAATGGAACAAAGTTTAACCATAAGGACCTAAGCACAATTAACTTAAATATTAAGTGATTTTACAATTGTCTCCAATTGATCCCTACTTTCTTGAAGGATTCCATCTTTTAATATTTCATTCATATAGGGGTAATACTTTTTCAAATATCAGCCATTGATAAATTGATAATGAATTTTTTCACCTTGATTTGCTAGATGACATGCATCTCATTTAAGAACTTTGGCAATAACATATAGACCCTCCCAATTAGAAGATCACTTGAGATATTTTGGAATAGAAAGGACTATATTGAATACATACTCTTGTGCAAAATTACTTTACATATTTCCTAGTAAATATTGATCCATGGTCAGTAGTGATAGCTTTTGATAGTTTAAACATGTTTACGATATATTCTTTAAAGAATTTGATGATGGTTTCTTAATTGATTGATCAATATGGAATAGCTTTAACCTATTTGATGAAGTAATATATGGCTACAAGGCTATAGTTATATCTTATTAATGAAGGTAAGAGTACTTTGTCAATAATATTCATTATCAATCCTTTAAATAGCCATGGTTTGACCACTTTATTAAGCTCATTATAAGGTACATATTAGATTGGATCAAACTGCTAGCATTTTTGACACCATGCAATTCTTGGTTATACGTGGCCAATAAAAGTCATGGTTCATGATCAACAATCTTATCTTAATTCTAGAATGATATACTCCACAAAGCCATTCATTAACCTCATACATGATTAACAAAGCTTCTTCTAGTGTTAAACATTTATGCAAAATTCCAATCTTATGTTTAATATATAGTATATCTATTAAAAAAATATAATTGGTCGTTATCATTTTGAAAAACTTTGAAACTTATTGTTAAGGGTATGCAAAATTCCAATCTTATGTTTCATATATTGTATATCTATTAAGAGAACATAATTGGTCGTTATTATTTTGAAAAACTTTGAAACTTATTATCAAGGGTCTTGTAGAAATTTTTTAATTTCCTCTCTCCTATCCTTTTAAAGATCAAAGGCACTAGTATTATTAAGACCCTCTCCTTGATACAAAACTTTAGCAATAATTTTTTATTACTATTTTTTGCATCTTCAACCATAAAATTTGCACTGTTTTTTTCTTTCAAAACATATCTATTGAACATTAAGTATAGTTGATCAATTGATAACTTTCACAAGGATTATATCATAATTATCAAACGCTATTCTGTATTGTAATCCATGTTGAGCCAAGTCATTGGCTTTTGTATTGTTTTCCATCATTGAAAAAATAAAAATAAAATCAGAAAACCATTTAATAAGGTTTATGACCACCATATGGTATGGAGTTAAGGTAGGGCATTCAAACTTCTATTCTCCAACAAGATGGCTTATAAAAAGTAATGAATCTTATATTACTATAACTGATTTATCTTTTAACCACAATGATGTGGGTTTAAAAGTAAAGATAAATTGATCGAAATGATAGGAAGTCAAAGAATGATTTTTTTTTTTAAAAAAGAAAGAAATTGTGTTTGGATAATTTGAAGAGGGTCAAAGAGTCGGTGCTATTGGAATGTGAACTTATACGAATGTGCAAACATATTGAGTAAAATAAAAGAGGGAAGAGGCTTACCTATCAATTTTTAAAATAAAATAAACAAATTAATGATCATGGTTGATGTAAAGCGCAAACTATAATTATCAAAATAGATACATGAGTGTAAAATTAACATAAGCACAAGTCATGATTATTAAAGAGAATCAATGAATGCATGGCTGACAGAAACACAAGTTATGAGTGTTGATATAAATCGATGAACTCAAGTGTTATGCTATTGTAATTCAAAATAAAATAATGAATGCATATTCAAACTAAAGTACAAGCTATGAATATTAAAATAAAAAAGAAAAATATAGGTGAATTGTTAAAACCTGAATTATGGGTATTGAGCTGAAGAACATTTATGGTTGATTAAAGTGTTAGCTAAATATATGGATAGATTAATGAATCTAGAAATGTGATTAAAGCATTAACTAAGTGTATGAATAACATTAATGAATCCAGAAATGTGAATAATGTATTAGCTAAATGTATAAATAGGATAAATGAATCCAAAGTTTAATTAAAGCATTAGCTAAGTGTATGGATAAGATTAGTGAACCCAGAAATATAATCAAGGTATTAATTAAATGTATAAATAGGATAAATGAATCCAAAGTTTGATTAAATTATTAGCTAAGTGTATGAATGAGATTAATGAATTCAGAAATGTGATTAATGTATGAGCTAAATGTGTAAATGAAATAAATGAATTAAAAGTTTGATTAAAGCATTAGCTAAGTGTATGGATGAGATTAATGAATCCAAAAAAGTGATTAATGTATGAGCTAAGTATGAAATGGGATAAATGAATCCAAAGTTTGATTAAAGCATTAGTTAAGTGTATAGATGAGATTAAAGAATCTAGAAATGTGATTAAGTTATGAGCCAAGTATATAAATGAGATAAATGAATCCAAAGTTTGATTAAAGCATTAGCTAAGTGTATGGATAATATTAATGAATCTAGAAATGTGAATAAGGTATGAGATAAATGTATAAATGAGATAAATGAATCCACAATTTGATTAAAGCATTAGCTAAGTATATAGATGGGATTAATTAATCTAGAAATATGATTAAGATATTAGCTAAGTGCATAAATGGGATTAATGAATCCAAAAATGTGATTAAAGCATGAGCCATGGGCATTGATTCAAATTGATGAATCCAAATCCATAATTGAGTTAAAAACACAAATATTGGATATTAAATTAGATAAATGATTTTGGTCATTATAGAGTATGAATCATAATCATTGAAAGAAATAAACGAATAAGGTCAATTTTAAATAATGAGTTATGACTACTGAAATGGGTTTATGAAATTAAAGTATATAGTATTGGATGTGAGAAAAGTAATTTGAATATGTGTCGGAGTAGGTGGATTAGATTGAGTGGTGACTATGGGTATAACAATAGTCACCATTTCAGAAAGGTAATGAATGTGGTAGTAAATGCTTTAATAGTAAGATAAATATTAAAATTTTATATTCAAGTAAGATTCTTAGAATTAAGAATGTTAAGGATATAATTATAATTGTAAGCTAAAGGAGTTATTATTGACATGAATAACAGTAAGACCACTATGGTAGGATAAGATTTTGGAAGTTTCACATAAGGATACTATAGCAAAGAATATGAAGACTTTGGTGGTATATCATGTATACAAAAAGGAAGAAGGTGTATCTTTGGGTGAAAAGAAAGAAATCATTTGTAAACGTCGTATAGTATGAATAAGGATTGTTAGGGTTAGGGGTTATTCCTAAAGTTTGTTAAAGATATTGTGGTAATGGATAAGTATACACAAAGATTAATGATGATATGTTTATTTTTAAAACTGAGAAAAAGTTATTAAAATGAATGGATATAATTATACTAATTATGTATGATATCTCTTATGTGTTTTTATAGGTACATTTCATCTAGCACCTCAATCATGATACCAAGCTTCTAATTTACCTAGTTTATTGTATTAGATTGATTTTTGTATAACCTAAATTATATTATGTAAATAATTTTAGTATATATGTATTTAAGTTAAGAACATTATGTTGATTGTATGATAAACTAAGAAGAGAAAGGATGAATTATCTGTTGTTGTTAATATTATAGGCCTTCAAGTAAATGTTGTAGTCTTGCTGTCTTGAATATAAAGTGTGTGTTGATTATGTTCTTAATGAGATTGATGGTTGGTGAGCCTTGGGTCACTTTTATATGAATTTGGTTGTATGGATTGAATATGTTTTTGGTTGTTGTTGTTGTGTTTGCAAGTATTAATACAGGATAAAATTTTAGGTATTATCATGTAAAGGAGAAACTCTGCTAAAGTTTCACTAAATTAGGTAAATTCATAATTTGTAAATGGAACATCTCTTGTATTTTTGAAATGTATGTGTAGTGTACCATGAGTGTCACAAGTTATGTTAAATTTGTTATGAATAAAAAAATGATGAAATAGGACAAGGATAAGTTATCTTAAAAAAAACAATTTTTCATGTACATGATTTTTGGAATAGTTAAGATTGCATTAAAAGGCTCGAGGCGTTACATGAGACCATGACAACCCCATAGAGAACAAATCAAAACAAATTACAAAACCTAATTTTCAATTAATCCATTGTTGAATAATAAAATTGAAAAAAATCAATTAAAAAAATAACCCAAGTCAAAACTCATGTCCTGAGTCATAAGACCGAGATCATCTCATATAAAGTAAATTAAGAAAAATTATAAAATTTATTTACCAATCAACCCAATGTTGAATGATAAAATTGAAAGAAAAATCAATTAAAAATAAAATACAAAAAAATAACAATCCAACTCAACTCGGGTTAACCCGCCAAACTCGTGATTCGGGTCATAAGATCAGGATAACCTCATAAAAAAATCCAAGAAAATATTTTTGTCAACCCGGGTTAACCTACCAAACCCGTGATCCGAGACATAAAGCTAAGATAACCTAATAGAAAATAAATTGAAACAAATTATAAAGCATAATTTTTCAATCAACTTAATGTTGAATGATGAAATTGAAAGAAAAAATAATTTTAAAAATGACTAAAAAATGATTTTATTCATCTCGAGTTAACTTGTCAAATCCATGACTTGGGTCATGAGATCAAGATAACCTCAGAAAGCAAACTAAAATAAATCATGAATTCTAATTCTTAATCAATAAAATTTTAAATGATGAAATTAGAAGGAAAAAAAAAGTCAATTTATAAAAAGAAGAAAAACAACCGAGGCAACTAGGTTAACTCACCAAACCTACGATCTATGTCATATGGTTGGGATAACCCTATAAAAAAAAATCAAAATAAATTGTGAAGTTTAATCTGTATCTAACTAAATATTAAATGGTGAAATTAAAATTAAAAATTAACAAAACAAAACACTATTGAAATGAATAATGCTTTGTGAGGTAGTGCATAATACAACCACCATCTCTTTTAGTGTTTTGTTTATTTCCAATTAATAAAATGGTGGAAGATAAAATTGAAAAATAAAATTCAATTAAAAAAACTCAAGTTAACCAAGTTAACTCGTCAAACCTACGATCTACATCATGAGGTTATGAAAATATCATAAAAAAACAAATCAAAATAAATCATGAAGCTCAATCCGTAGCCAACAAATATTGAACGATGAAATTTATATATATAAAAAAACAAATTAAAAAAATTACTATTAAAATGAATAATGCTTTGTAATGTGATGTACTATAAAAGCATCATCTATATTGAATGTTTTGTTAGTTATGGAGATCTTTTTTGTTTTAAACCCCAAATATTGTTTTTTAAAAAATCATTAAAGAAAAGTTTAAATTTGAGACCATTTAGAAAAAAATAGAACATTAGTAATAGTTCAACTACAAGTCATTAAACTCGAAATTTAAATCTTAATCATTTGATCATTTAATGCTTTTTAAAAATATACATTATGAACTTTAGTTAATACTAGTATATTGGTCTGCATTTTGCAGTGAGTCAATATTATTATTTTTTAAATATTAAAAAAATATTAAAACTGTTGAGCAACCATACTAAACACAAGCGTCTTGAGTTTGACAGTCATGCTAGACTCATGTTACTTGGGTCTAGCATCCTAGTAATTTAGGTCTTGCTTGTTTGTCAGACTCAATTAACGTTGGTCCAATGAATTTAAAAATAATAAAACAATATCAAAATGTCCTCCATGATTATAAAACAATTACACAAACAACAGTGTGAAGGAACAAAAATACCTCCATATGCAAAGCTTATTTTTATCTTTTCCAAGGTTAAAGATGTATTTTAACTATTTAACAGTTTGTGAAATGTCAAAAAAATTTCTGGGCAACAGGTATTAATTTTGTTAACCTTGGGGGTATTATAGTATCTTTACTATGCAAATAATTGTGATTTAGGTTAATTATAACTTATTCCTCTCTTCTCTTGTTCAATAAACTAGTTAATTGATCCTTAAAATTTCAAAATATATATTTAGGTTTGCTTTTGCACTGATATTTTTTAATTTTATTTTTGACCCAAACCCCTAGGCCTGGCAACCATGCCAGACCCATGCGACTTTAGTCTAGCAGCCATACCGAACCTATGCGACTTGGGTCTAATAGCCTTGCCTCATCAATGCGTTTTTTTACTGAAAATATAAGAATTCACTTATAATTGTTCTAAAAATATATTTATTTTGTATTTCCATCTTTATCTTTTTAACTAAACACAAAATTAATATTTTCATCCACAATGCATACAAAAAAAGAAAGTTTATTTTTGAAAACTTGAAATAGGGCTCGACATTTTTTTTCATTCTTTCCTCTTTGAATATTAAAGTTTTATAAAACATGTTGCACAAACAAAAAAGAGTTTGTAGTTAAGTTTTACTGCATATGAATAAAAAATTCTGCTTGAATGAGGCAGTGTTTGTTTTTGCAGTCCAATCATGTTGTTGAAAAATTTTAATTTTTTTTTATCCAAGCACACTGGTCTGGCACGGTTGCCAGGCCCAAGCGCTTGGGTCAGGCAAACCATGCCAGCCCAAGGTATTTGAGTATGACAAACATGTCTGATTTGATAAACAACTAACAAAGAGGACAATTGTGTACTTTAGTTATCAAGAGAGAGAAAAGAAAGAAAAAGCAAAAACAATCGATCACCGACGGTAATTCAACCATTATCTGTCTACACATGCCACATCATGTAGAAAAAAGCACGGTTGGGCATCTAGTAAGATAGCAGATGATGAGATTTGGCTACCGAAAAGCGTTGTATGCGCCTTCTTAATGGAACAGAAGTCACCCACTCGCTGGGAATGAAAAAAAAAAGCCAAAGAAACGTCTCGTAAAAAGAAAAAAAATTAAAATTGAAACTACTATTATAATCTACAATAAAATCTCTTAATTTACAATAAATTTCCCAGTATCATTTAGATTTTGTTATAATATTATTAATATAAAAGATCTATACAAGTTAATCAACATCATTAATGACATGTTGTAAATCCAATTGCATGAGTTAAAATAATCCGTTCTTGAACTTGGACTGGACTGTGGGCCGAGTATATCCTCCATCTCGAGATCATATAAGCAGACCTATACCCACCAAAAAAATTCAATTGTTCTTGAACCGGATTTTAGCTCATCAAAACTCCAGTCCAGCCCATCCCATCCTTTTTATAGACTTCGTATATCCTTGTGAGGATATGGTTCCCACATGGAAGGGATATTTATTAAGCAATAATGACTTTCAGTAAAGGACTAGTCCACTGACCGTTGTTACGTCACAGGTTTGATTAATCTTTCTTGGAAACGAAAACATATTTATTGAAGAAACAATCTTGTTATTGTGAGTAAGAATATCAAGAGTTAAAATGATTCGATGACTGAAAAAATAAAGAAAAAACACCAACTAATGTTAAAATTTCACAAAAAGAATACAAGATCAAACAAAAAACATGCAGTGATCCAACGAAAATCTGAAAACAAATCATGAAGAGCTAAACAAAAAAAGTGCTTGCTAATATATAAAAAAACAATGATTTCATAAAATAAAAAAGTTAAAAAGAAACTTCAAAGGTATAAAAAAAATTCAAATTAGTTTTTAGTCAATTTATTTAAATTGAACAAAGTGTAAAATATAAGGGGAAAAAAAGTTAGGAGCGTATATGGCCCATTAAAAAAAGACCTTGCTTGTTTTATTTTTAATAAAGGGTAAACGACACGTCGGTCACATTTTATTTTTCTAAAAAAAAAAAGATATAGACGACACATTATTGTCTAGTTTCTAATGCTTAGAGAGTCACTAAAAAATCAGGCTAAAGATATTTTAAGGCAAAAAAAATTAATTTTCAACCTGCTTGTTTTTTTTCTAAAATACCTAGAAAACACTCAAAATCAACCCGAATTTAAAATAATTCTTCAGCTCAAATCTACCATTTTAGGCAATAGAAATACCAAAGAATAGCTCGGTGAAACTCTCCTAATAAAATCAAACTTATTGACATTAAGATCAACCTTTTTCATGGTTGAAATAAGTATCAACTAAAATTTTTTTTCTTTTCAACCAGAATCTATTTACTCTTTCTTCTCTCTTAAATCAGAAAAAAAATAAAAAAAAATAAAAATTTTAAATCAAAATTGAATTTTTAAAATCTGAAAAAAAATTTAAAAATTAGAAAGTAAGAGGACGATGCATTAATTAACTTAAAAATGAGTGAATTGGAAATGAGTCTGAATAAACTCTAATCCTTAAAAATCTGAAGGGGTCGAGCTTGATTTTTATTTATTAGGTTAGTCATGAACCTGAATTTAATTAAAAGTTAGATGAGCTTAAATATAATTCACCCAAATTTGAAAGTTAACAATATCATATGAAAACAATTTTTATATTATAAATAATCATAAAAATAATATTGTCTACATCACGAGAGTTAATCAATTATTTTGATTTTAATCATGAGGTAAACATGCAATTAGTGATGATCTCTTGAATCAAGAAAGAGAAAGAACACAACCTTAATATTAAGTAATACTTTAAAAAGAGTAGTAAAACTACTATAATTTTTCCACGCCTTTTACTTTTTTTTTTAATATATTATATTATTATAATTATAATTATTATATTATATTATATTATATACTAAAAAATTAAATGAAACGCTAAATTGTTTTTTCTTTAATTTTTTTGTTTTTTTTAATGAATTTTTTTGTTTGATCCTGAGTTTGATGGGTTAGTCTGATTTGACGAGTTAACCCGGATTTTTTTTCTTTTTAATTAATTTTTTTCATTTAGTTTAGTTTGTTAATGCTAAATTTTTTTATATTTAATTATCAAACTTTCATGACACGTATCTCGGACTTGACGGGTTAACTTGTTTTGACGGGCTAACCCAGTTAATTTTGGGTAAACCCATCAATTGCTTTTTTCTATTTAGTTATCAAACTTTCATGACGCGAATCCTAGGTTTGACAGGTTAACCTGGTTTGAAGGATTAACCCAATTAATTTAGATTTTTTTCTTTTTATTTATTAGTTTTTTTCTTCCTATTGGTTTTTCTTCCTTTGTTTTTTTCTTTTTAATTAATCTATTTAATTATCACACTTTTATGACACGACCTTATAGCCAGACCCATATCCAATGCTCTAGGGTCCGGTGTTGCAGTCAAACCCACTTAAACTTGGGTCATGCAAGCTTAATGTTATTATTAATATTATAAATATTACTCTTAGGTCAGACGTTACAGCTAGACCCAAGGCTTTTGGGTATATCTTTGCAGAAAGACCTAACACTCTTAGATCTTAGTATTTTTTGATATTTTTTATGCAAGAAAAAAAAATTAACCTGTGGCGTATGCCTTTGTTTTTTTTTTTTTCCTTTTTAAGCATTTTACTTTGAATAGCACGGTGCAATCTACAGTGAAAAAGCTTATGCCTTTAGTTTATTTTTTTTGTCTATAGTTTCTTAATATTAAATTTTTTCTGTTTAATTATCAGGCTTTCATGACACGGATCCTAGGTTTGATGGTTTAACCCAGTTGATTCAGATTTTTTTTTTCTTCACTAGTTTTTTCCTTCCTATAGCTATTTTTCTCTTTGCTTTTTTCCTTTTTAATTAATCTTTTTCTTTTAAATTTAGTTCATTAATATTAAATCTTTTTTCTATTTAGTTATCATACTTTCATGACACGGATCCCAGGTTTGATGGGTTAACTTGATTTGTTGGGTTAACCCAGTTGATTCAATTTTTTTTTCTTTTTTCTCATTAGTTTTTTTTTTCTTGTGTTGGTTTTTTTTATTTTTTTTATTTTTAATTAATCTATTTAATTATCACACTTTTATGACACGACCTTACAACCAGACCTACATCCAATGTTATTGGGTCTGGTATTGCAGTCAAACCCACTTAAACTTGGGTCATGCAAGTTTAATGTTATTATTAATATTATAAATATTACTCTTAGGTCAGACGTTGCAGCCAAACCTAAGATTTTTGGGTATAGTTTTTGCAGAAAGACTCAACACTTTTAAATTTTAATTTTTTTTATATTTTTTATACAAAATAAATTGATCAGGCATTACGCGGTTCATGTAACTAATATATATATATATATATATATATATATCAACATATTGTATTGTCAAGGAGTTAATTTTGTCGGATTGGACGTAAAGAAACTCTATCGCCTTTCTGTTTTGCAAGATTTCATTCGATATCCCAGCAAGCATTAATTTCTAACAAATGAACGGCTGTGATCACTATTCATTGACAATTCTTCACCAGATAATCACAACAAATGAACGGCTAGAATAATCCAGTCTTCGAATTGTTTTTTTCCTTTTTTCTTGTGTCTTGTCTTTTTAGGAGCTTTTGTCTTAAATGCCTTTTCACTCTCTCAAAGATATTTGACAAAATATAGATCCAATAGAATTGATCAATGCAACATATAACAAACTACGTCCTTCTAACATGCATATAACAAGTTAGAGATCATGTGCAGATAAAGCTAAAACACTAACCCTACCCTAACACTAACCTTACAGATCAGATCAGAGGTCTAAAACTTACTTCCATGGCTCTCTTCACCTTCTTCTCTGAGAGCAGCCCGCCCTTTTCTCTCTCCTCCATCATTCTCACCACTCTCGCCTTTCCAGCTGCTACTCTCTGACTTGCCATCTTCAATGCTCTCAGATCTGTCCCTACTACCTCTAAAATCCGACTCAGGGGAGCTATGCACCTGTGAAGTGGGCCTAAACAATTGGAGTTGGTGGTGGAGGGTGTGGTGGTGAAGTGGTGGTGGAGGTGCCGCAGCTGCAGTGTAGAAATCTTGAGACGCAGGTGGTGCAGCACAGAAATGAGGTGGCGGAGCGTGGGATGCTGGGTGGGCACCATAGAGGGTTGCCCCCCCACTATGAGCTGCAGCTGCTGCCGTGGCGTACTCAGGAGGGACCCATATGCCACCCAGGACCACAAGATGTGGACCTGGGGCTCCTGCTGCTTGTGGGCTTGGACTGGGTCGCCTTGTATGAAGTCTATATTTCTGTATCACCAAACAAAAAAGTTCAAAGACAAGTATATCATTTGGATCTGCAGTGTACTGGTATTAATATATTCAAAGTATGTGCAGAGTGCAGACTGTGTTATGTCAGGTCAAAAGAAATTGTACAAAGCTTCTTTCATGCATGCTGCCTGAGGCCTGAACCTCACATAATATATTTGCCTATGTATAAATGTATGTATGTATACAGAGAGAAAGAAAAGAATGTAATTTATAACTGTAGACGGTATGTATATACAGAGAGAGAGAGAGAGAGAATAAAGTAATTAATATTTACCTGTAGATGGCTTTTTACTTCGTCATTGGTCAAACCGTCAACCTTCATGAGTTCCCTGATTTGTTTTGGGGTGGCCACTGTTTTCATGCACGACCGAAAAAGAAACCAGTCAAATACCATTGCCAATAACATGTAATCAACCATTTATATATATAATTATGAAAATGATAAAGATGGTAATCATGATGACAAACGACTTGACTAATATCATTATTAGGATTTTGATTACCTTGAGAACCGCCAAGCATATGCAGAGCGTTGACAAATCTGCGGTGTAAGTCTGGTGACCAACATCTCCTTGCTTTTCTATGAGTCTGAGATGTGGAAGTATTTGTAGAAGCAGAAGCAATAGTTGCAGTGTTTGTTGCTTGGCCATCAGATGATGAACTATTACCAGCTCCTTTTCCTTGCTCAATCACGACCATCTTATTACCAGAACTTTCTCTCTTTGGACAAGAGAATCCATTCTCAGTCTCTGAAAATCTCTTATGATCCCATTCCAAATGTTCATCAGTACAAGCTGCAAGAGCTAAGGTTGGGCTTGGGCACAAATTTCTCTCTTTTGAGAATGGAAGGAAAGCTCCTCCATTTCTTTGTTTCGTGTCTAAGATCAGCTTTGAACTGACATTGAATCCAATATCGGTTAGTTTTGGGGATGTCAATGTGGTCTGAGGTTTGGTTTCATTGCTTTCTTGGCTCCAAAGTTGTGCTGTTGTCATCCAGTTAGCCTTATCAGAGATGTTTGAGGTCTTCTCTGGGGTTTCAGATGTTGAGGTTTTGAGAGGAATGAATTCTTCAAGAACTGGTATGGGCACTTGATTTCCTCTATATGCTTGTAGTTTCTGCCTTGAAGTCTCCACAGCTGAGTCGAAAGATGGAAATTATATATAGTCATTAAGGAATTACCATTCACTAAACTATGCATGAGGTCTCACATCCTCTTAACAAAAATAAGTCAAAATTTAACTGGCTGCTTTTAAAATCAAAGAAACGAACTCAATAAATAAAGTAACAAATTAAGATAGAAAGCTAACTAGAATTTCTATAAACGAAAGAGGATAAGGAAAAAGAATAGAATTAAAATCCATCCAAATGATCACATGATTATCTAGCCAATTAATCTTCTGTGTATATATATGAATTCCATATATGCATATAATCTTGAATCCACAGTTAGTTTCGAAACAGTAATAATCAAAGCATAAATTAAAACTTTCAAGAAAACAAAGCCAAGCTGTATATATATATATCTATACCACTGGTCAGAAGTTGCATGCAAAGGGGCAGCTCGCGTTTGAAAGCATCGATCTTTAGCCTTTCTTCCTCAAGGCGAGAGAGAAACTCTTCAAGCTTTTCGTTCTCGTCGTTCTGGTGTCCATACGATTTCAATAGCATAGAATAGCTGTGGGGCTTGCAATCCAGGCTGAGTTCTGATGGAGATGCCATGATTATTAATTGTTTTCTCTTTTCACGTACAGCAAGAAAACTGATCTCTCTATTCAACGAGCCTTGTCTTGTCGTTAACGTTCATGCTACAATAGGAACAGGGATATGTAGGAACAAACAACAGCAAAAGACGTCGGGTGCCTGGACTCTTGCTTTCTAGGTTTTGAGTTTTCGAGTGGATTAGAAAGAGAGAGAGGAAGAGGCTGTTGTTTGTGAACACAAGGAGGATCGAGGGAGGATCATCTTCTTTTTAGTGATGAGTTCAAGAGGGAATAAAGCAGGGTTCAGAGAGAGAGGGAGAGGATGAGGAAAGAAAAAGCTAGCAAAGGGAGGAGGGGATAAAGAGGGATGGTAACTTCTTGTAAACAGCAAAGTTAGGAAAAGCTAAAAATGAGAGAGGTAGCTGAGGCTCTCTGAAAGGGAAGAAGGAATCAGGAGTCTGACAGTAGAAGGGATCATGTGCTTAGACACTGTGTTTTTTTTTTTTTTTTTTTAACTTTTAATTAGCATATAGCTTATAGCTAGTATGGAGTCTTTGTACGAATTCAAATAGCCAATATCTTAAAGATGATTCTTCTTCTAATTACTGTTATCCTCCTTTTCCTTTATCTCTTTATTATTATTATTATTATTATCCTTTTTTCCATTTTACTATTTCCTTTTGATTTGAAGAGCCTATCTATGATATTAAGATTCGTCTCCTACTTTTAAAATCAAAGCACCTCATGATCATATATTGATGCGTGGTCTTCAAAAGCTTCTCATGTAAAGTATCTACCATTTGGTTTAAGCTTAATGGGCTTGTGAATTGTTTGTATTTTTGGATTTGATTATTTACTGATATATATATATATATATATATATATATATATATTGGCATGCACTTCATCACTTATGGAGCAAACATGCATTTGAGGGTTTTTGAGATATCTCCCACATGGCCATCATCATGTAGCTTAGAACATCCTTAGAATAATTACAGGATCCATTAGGAGCTCTTCTAATTAAGATACTGCGAGTAAAATGCAATTAGAGTTTGCGATGAGGCATTAATGCCACTTGTGTGTCCAAGTTTAAAGTTTGTGACAGAAGCGCACGCATAAGAGAAGATAAAAAAAAATTAAAAAAATTGATGTAAAATAACATCAGGATTGCCGACAAAATATTTTTCATATGTAATGTTTAATTACAATAGTGATGAAGTATTTCTGTCATAGATATCAAATGTAATTATCGATAGAATTACCAACACAATACAAAAATAAAAAAATATTCTATCAGTTACTCTGTAGTTAATATAACACGTCATTATTTTCCAATGAATTTAATGATGGTATTTTCCGTCGCAATATTCCATCAACAACTCCGTCAACAAATTTAAAAGTGTTATAACCAACCTCATCCTCATTCTCTGGCCCTTTGTTCTTCTTCTTCCTCTTTCTCTTGAACTACAAATCAAAATAGTAGCTCTCCTACCCATTTTCTACAATTTAGGCCTTATCATCACAAATTCAGTAACTGAACATTTCATACTATCAAGTACGCAAATCTGCCCATTTATGTTTTAATATAATATATTAATATTTTTTTGAAGTATTTGTAGTATAGTTTGCTTGTGTATTTAAGTGTTTCACTACCATTTTATATATAATTAAATTTTGATTTGTATGTTATGGTATGTTTGTAATTTAGGGAAATTTTCATTTGTTTTTAATTTGATGAGATTTATTTTGACTTTTATTTTTTTAACTTAGATGTGTTGTGATGAAAGAAATAATCATGGGTCATTTAATGGGTAACAATCATATTTTGTTAATGTTATTGTTTTGTTGGAAATCTTGGGGAAATTGAATTGATAACAATTAAATGGTATTAATTTAGATTGAGTAAATTTGAAATAAAAATTAATAGATAATTATTTGGGTACCAATTAATTGTTGTTAATTGGATTTATTTAGTTAATATCTTAACTCGTCATTACTTTTTTTTGTAAAAAAATAATAATAAGTTATTAGATTGTGAATTCATTTTTAATTTCCAAAGTTGAATTTTGATTTGATTGTTACATTATTAAGAAATTTTGTCATCATTATTCTATACAAGTTTTATAAATAATGGATAATTGTTCTTGGATATATCGAGACTCACCCCAATGGTTGTATTGGGAACATCATTGTAAAAAGTTGAAGGGCTTTATTAATTTTGCACTTTCAAATCCGAAGAATATTAGTGGAGGTAAAATTAGATGTTCATGTGTGAAGTATAAAAATAAAAAGTTTTACCAATCAAATATTGTGACGATACATCTTCTAAAAAAACAATTGTTGAGAAATATTTCTGATAATTTGCACACAAAGAACCCTATGTTCCTTACAAGACCATTTTAGATAATATTGTTGTCTCAATATCTAGTTCTAGCAACATACATGAAGTTGTATATGATAATAGTAATCATTATAAGAGTATATATAGTGATAAATGCAATGAGAATGAATCATGGTTATTTAAGTGAAGGTTCACGTTTAGATGAAGAACTAAATATAGATACAATTAGGTTTTTTTAACTTCTAAAAGATTATGATGAGCCATTATGGGATGAATGTACAAATCATAGTAAATTAACGGTCATTGCATGAGTGTTTACTATCAAGTCTAATTATGATATGAGTGAGGTTGTTTATGATAGCATAATAAAATAGAACCCTGAAACATGCATCTTAGTTTGTGTATATATATGGATTCAATCCATTTGGATAATTTGTTGCATTATATTCTTGGTGGCCGGTCATACTAACAGTTTATAACTTGCTCACGGGGATGTGTATGAGACAAAAATTCATGTTCTTATCTATATTCATACTTGGTCCTCACATTCTAAGTAGAAATATAAATGTTTATCTTCAACCATTGATTGATGAGTTGAAATAGTTATGGTCATTTAGGGCTTAGACGTATGATGTCACAAGAAAAAAAATTCAAATGAATGCAGTTTTGATGTAGACTATAAATAATTTTCTTGTGTATGAGATGGTTTCGGGATGAAAAACACATGGAAAACTAGCATGCCTTATTGTATAAAAAACAATAAGGCCTTTACCTTAATGAATGATGGTAAAGGTTTTTTTTTTAATTACTATCAGAGGTTCTTGTCAAGTCATCATTGATATAGAAAAAACAAAAAATACTTCCTGAAAGGTAAATTTGAAAGGGATGTTGCACTTTCGGTACTATTGAGTGAAGAATTGTATGACATAGTCTTGTAGTATGAAGACATTGTATTTGATTTTCAATCTAGTGAGCAAAAGTTTTCTTGTTATGGTATGACCTATTATTGGGAAAAGTTAAGTAATTTTTAAAAGTTTTCTTACTGAAAGACTAATGTCCTCTATCATATTTAAATATCATGCATATTGAAAAGAATATGTTTAACAACATTTTTAACATGATGATAGATATCAAAGGGAAAACAAATGATAATAAAAAAGCTTGAATAGATATAGCTTTGTTTTATGACCGTTAAAATATGAAGTTGCTTAATGATGATGTATGGCAAAGCCTAAAACCATATTTGTCTTAGACAAAAAGACATAATTTCTTGTCTATGAATGACTTAAGAGTCTGCGATTTTCTAATGGTTATGCTTTGAACATAGTTATATTAGTGGACTTGAAGAAATGCAAATTATATGGAATGAAGAGTCATGACTGTAATGTGTGCATGCAAACATTCATTCCAATTATATATAGGGATTTATTACCAAAAGAGATATGAGATGCACTCACAGAGATTAATCACTTTTTTAGATATGTTTACTCAAACAAATTGCATTCACAACACATGAAACAACATGAAAGGAACATCATTAAGACAATTGCAAATTTATGATGACCTCCTCTCTTTCCTTCTTCGACTTAATGGAGCATTTGCCTATACATTTAACGTATGAAGCAAAAGTTAGAGGTCTTGTACAGCATAGACGGATGTATCATTTTGAGAGGTTAATGATTACATGCATCCTAAATTAGTAATATGTTTTTAAAAAACATTCATTCAGTTAATCTATATATGTATACCTTAATGTTGTACTTGTTCAACCTCAAGAAAAAGGCTAAAAATAATATGCATGCTAAGGCTTTGATATACGAGGCTTATATTATTGAAGAGATTTCAGCATTTATTTTATAGTATTTTGAAACCATATGAGAACAAGAATCAACCGCATTTCAAGACATGATGATAGTGGTGCCTTTTAGTGGAAATTTATCAATATTTTCACAATGTTATAATGGGTATTTTATTAATGGGTATGTATTTCACACTAAAGATTATGGAGAAGGTATAAATACTTATAATAATGGTATTTATGTTAAGAGATCAACTTTTAATGAATTTGAAGTTGACTATTATGGCAAGTTAGAAAAGATTGTTCAATTACAATATTATAAGATATAAAATACAGTTTTTTTTATTCAAATATTATTGATATGATACCACTAGAGGAGTTAGGGTAAATCCTCGCCATGATTTGGCTGAAAACAATAAAAAATATAGACTTAGCAACATCAATGATATTTTTGTATTTGCTAAAAAAATACCAACAAATGTACTATACATACACTTTTTCCTTACCTAAGAGTCTTTTCCAAGTTGTTCATGATAGTAATGATGAAGTAACTAAAGAAAAAGATGTATTTCAACTAGATAAGTTAGTTGCTCCATCTACTGAGTTAGAAAAATATTCAAATTTTCATGTCACAAAGAATATTTATGTTCATATTGATATTGATGAGTTAAATGATATGTTGAGTACCAGTGAGAATATAGAAAATGATAAAGACGAAGGGATCGAACAACTTCAGTTTAACTAATTTATTGTCATTATGCAATTAACATATTTATTGTCATTGTATATTGTATCTTAAGTACATTTATCAAGCGTTTATTATTGTGATTATAGTTTTAATGTGTTATGAATGTGCCCGCATGTTGTTGCATAATTAGGTTTGATATGGATTATATCTAATATATAAGAAAATAAATTACTATAAGTTTACTTACAGAGTCCTTGACAAAATATAAAATCATCGAAGAATTACAAAACAATTATGGAAGAATTCAGGAATGTAAACCAACAGATGGATTCTTAGACAGATTATTTTCCATCAATGATTTTAAATACTGACACAGTCATTGATGGACAACGATATCATCGGATAATTATATAGAAGAATTAAGGAATTTTTATTCTCTAATAGTTTTACTAACAGAATATAAAATCATTGGAGAATTACAAAGAGTTTAAGAAAGAATTCAAGAATGTAAACCAACAAATGAATTCTCCAACGAACTATTTTCCATCGGTGATATTAAATATCGATGCAATCATCAACAGACAACAGTGTCATTGGAGAATTACGAAGAAGAATTAATGAATTTTTTATTCTTCGATGGTTTTACCAACGGAATATAAAATCATCAAAGAATTATATAGAGTTTGTTGAAGAATTCAGGGGATTGGATTCACCGACGAATATACCGATAGATAAAAAGTCATTGGTGAATTTGAAAGAATTCTAAAATTCTTAAATGATCGATGGAGTCATTGATCATATCAAATTTGTTTTCGGTAACGTCGTCGATGATGTGTTGACGTGATTGATTATCGATGAAAAAACCAATAGAAATTTTTGTCAGTGATTTTAAACCCAGATATATCAAGACAACCCTTAGCTTTTCCCCATTTCCTCTCTCTCTCTCTCTCTCTCTCTCTCTCTCTCTCTCTTCAACAGTCGTAGTCATCGGCATTATCTCTTCGCTAGGAAGTGATTTCTCTCTCCTTCAAGCAACAATTTCTCTCTTATCGAGGTTTGATTTTGTTTAAGCTCTTGGACTCTAATGTTGACATGTTATGTATTCTCCTTTGTTTTTTTCTATTTTACATGTTGCCTATCATTTTGTTATAAATCGTTCTTCAATTATTATTGTGTTTTCTCACTTATTTATGTTTAAAATTGAAAAATATTCAATTGAAGAGAAGTTAGGGTTTATGCCAATTTTGGATTTTATGTGAATCTATGATTTGAATAAACTATGGAAAGAATTTTTCAATAATTTTATTTATTATTTTTTAGATATGGTTTTTTTTAGTAATTTAGTTAGTTAGTTGAATAAAATAATTTGATTTTTGAGTAATTACATACATAAATAACTAATTTATTTTTTATTATTGGCCATTCTTAAAGAGTGCTGATAAACCAAAAAAAAATTGATTTTACAATAATTCTTTAATTATGATAATTCATGTTGTTATATTCCATTTACCTATAATGAGATTAGTTGGTTCAAACATCATTCCAGTTAGCATCAGACCAAATTCTTAAGTATAAATCTTGAAAGGGATGATCAATTATTAATATCACAATGTTATTAAGCTCAGTTTTGATTATGAGTTGAGAGGCTAAGTTATGAATCAAATGTGAGCATTGTTGTAATAATATAGTAGCATTTCCAATGTTGTTTTGTATATCATTTTATCAATATAATAAACTTGTAATATTTTTTTAATTATATATGAGCATTGTTTTGGTTTAATGTATTTGGAGGTTAGAGGTTGAGCAAATGGTAAACCTGATAAGAATTGAGTTTATGATATCTTCATGACTACGACCAGAGATATAAGGTCGGGCTATAGTGTCTTGACCGTAGGCACCCCATAATCCAACTCAAGTTAGCCATTAAGAGCCATTGAGAAGTTGGTTGAACAATGAATTGGTGCTCCGCGAGCCGAAATGGAGGCAAAGTATGAAGAATAAAAAAGGCAGCAATGGGAGGAGATGATTGCATACATGTCCAATTACAGACCTCCATGAGATTCTCCTCTCGATCCCTCTCCACCTCTATTTGCAGCCTCTTTTAAAGTTTATAAAAATTTGTAATTGATTTTTACAGTTAAATTAATAATATTAAATGTATTCTACAAGTTAGATTTTTTGTTTAATGTTCTTTAATTTGTTTAATGTCAAATTGTTTTGATAGCATTGAAAAAGAAAAAACAAATGAGTACACCGACGAATATAAAAATCCATTGGTTATTCTGTCAGTAAAACATGCTAATTTTTCTTGAAGAATTATAGAGAGCTACTAAGTATTTTGATATAGATCGACGAAATCAATGACAACATGGTTGTCGGTGATTCTGTTGGGTATCCATCGAAAATATGAGATGTATAATTACCGACATGTTATATGTCGGAAGTCTGTCGATAATATTTGCGATCGATATACCAATAGAAATTTGTCATCGCATATTTTTATCACCGATAATAATATTATGTCGGCCTAAACACTGGTGATTAAATCAACGATAAAATTATCGACGAAAATGAAATCACCAACACGACTCTAGCCAACGACATGATCCCGACCGTAAATCCAAAAAATGTAATTTTTACCAATGGATAAATAACTTTTTCATAGATGGAATATTCCATGGTATAATTCATTTTTCTGGTGGTGTTGATTCTAAGGCTAGCTAGGGTCATCTTGATCATGTCATGTGACCCCTCCACACCTCCAACCAAGTTGGTAGATGTTGGCCACGTGTACGGTAAATAGTACTTGATTGAGTCCTTACCGAATTTTAGTTAACATTATATATTACTGAAATACACACACACACACACACGAATTAGTGATGTATATATATAATTTATAATTTATAGAAAGGAGGAGGTAGGGCATATTGAAAAGGGCATGCATGCAATGCAAGCAACTTTCTTTTTGGTTTGAAAAGTCGCATAAATGTGTTTCAGCGGAGAAGAAAGAAGAGAATATGTAATCCAAAATGAAAAATCCAATCATCTTAAAAAGAATATAATATTTGGCTATAAGGAGAGGGAATATCTTAGTTCCAATTCTACGACTCTGAATTAAGGGAACCAACAGAGATTAAAGAATAATAAAGGAGCCCTAAGAGCCGGGAATCTCCTTCTCCCTCCCATACTTGACTTCAATGAAATGGGTAGGAAGGTAAGAAGATTCTCTTTTAATTTTCCTCTTCTTTTTGGTGGGGTTATGAACAATTCCTTAACACTTCCCAGAGTATTTCTTTATGTGTTCTACGTGCCTGTATGTTTGATTCTTCCATTTTCTTCAGAACACAGACACATTGACAGAAAAAAGTTTTTTATTTTGTTTTTCCAGCAGATTGTTGCTTGTGTTTGGGGAGGCCTCTGTGTCTGCGTTGACACAAAAAGATTTAATGAACAAATAAATAAGGAGATGCCTTTTGCATGGAAGGAAAATCCCATGAGAGAGAGAGAGAGAGCTCAGAGAAGTGCATCGAATTCCCTTAATTGGAAGAGAGAGAGAGCAATAACAATGGCGAGTCGCTTTCCAGAATCAATCTTCTCGTACAAGACTCCAACCCACGCCTTTTGTGAAGATTCTTCTCGTGAAACGTGTCGTGATATTCCTCTATATCGTCCTTATGAATATCCCTTTTGTCTGCTGTCAAATAAATAAAATAACAAGGGTATATTCCCTCCCTCCCTCCCCCACCTTTTCCTTTTTCTTTTCAAAATCGACACCGACGTCGAATTCCCTCCTTCAAGGTAATAATTTTTTAAAAAAATGTTTTTTATTTAAAACTTTATTATAAAAATATTTTTTTATTTTTTAAATTTTATTTTTAATACTTGGTCATCCAAACAATTTTAAAAATCAAATATTTTAAAAATATAATTATGATGTAAAAAAAAATAATATCAAATATTTACCACATAAATAAATAACAAACCAACATATTTCGGTGGATAAGCAAGTTTGAATAAATCAAGTTTAACTTACGTCCCTTGACAATGCACCTTTCTTAGATATCATTACAATTTGATAAATTCAAATTAAACATCATTACAATTAACAATGATTTTCCTATAAAATATATTTTCTAAAATCAATTATTTTTTATTATTTGAATTTATTAATTAATAAAAATTATCCATTTATTTCAATCAATTTTATCATTATTATCCTACCACAATCATTTCTCCCACAACTCCACCATCAATTTTAACACTAAAATCATTGGACCACCATTATTATTAATTTTTTTTAATCATTGCTCTCGCTATTATTTTTACCCTATTTACCACCCTTACCACAACAACCGCCACCTCATCGCCATAACACAATATTATTCTTCTCTGCAATTATATTTTTCATATTATTATATACTAAACATTATAAAATTTGTTGTATAAAATATTTTTAAATTTTTAAATATTTCTTATTCAAAAAATATTTTTCTTAAAAAAATTCAAATTCTATGATACAAATTGAAAGCCTAGCACTAAAAGATTTACTTTACAGTCCCTTGAATAGCATTTACAAGCAATAATTTAGTGTAAATCACAAGTTGGTTGTAGCGTATGATGATCATAGTTCCTTCGCTATAAAATAAAAGCAAAAGAATGGCTATTTTGGAACTAACTATTTTAGACACACATGGGTTACATATAGATTATACACGTTTTGTTAAAAATTACTATAATTAATGGCTTTATATTCATGAATAATATTCAAAATAGTTTTTTTTTTAAAATATAATATTTATAGCTTAAAATACTTAAAAATAAAAAAAATGTAGAAGCCTTTTTTTTTCTCAAATTATAGGACTGCTGAGAAATGTAATTCCTTTTTTTTATTATTGAATTGAACATAAAAATTAGAGGCCATCATCTATAAATTTAGTGAATGAAGAAAAAAAATGTTATTCTACGATGGATTGAGAAAAAAAGGTTCTATAGGTGATGTACACTTAAAATCAAAGGTTAATTCTTCTAGTTTGAAAAACAAGTTTATGTTATAAAAAAATTCTTAGAGTCTTGCAAAGAAAAAAAAGTTATATAACAAATATATTTTGAATATGTTATATATATATATATATATATATATATATATATATATATATATATATATATGGATTTATAAGAAAATAATATAGGAAACATAGTATAAATAGAAAAAAACTTTTAAAAAATGTTATATAGGAAACACATACTAGGAAAAACAAAAAAGAAAGAAAAAATAGAAAGCACTTATTCAAAAAGTTATTAAGAAATACAGAAAACATATTTATATTGAATAGGTGTACAATAGTCATTTAAATAATTTAAGGGTATTATAGTCTTTTAAAATATTCAAAGGTTTTATATTCCATCAATCAAAAGTTTTTATGGAGTTGGCACTTTTATATATAATTATGGATAACAAGTATTTATCTTTAAAGAATTTTATGCATGTCATTTACCGTTCAAATTTTCTCTAAGCTTATTTACAAGTTATTTATTATCGGTTAATGTTTGTCAAGTCAGCGTTGGACCCTGAATCAGGCATCACTACCAGAAAATTGATGAATACAAATGGAAACACCAACGGATTTTTTCCGTCAGTATTTTGTGGTGATATTTACCGACTGAATTTGTCCATCGCTAACTACATTGGTAAACACCAATAAAAATATGTCATCAATATATACCAGGGAGGATCCTAATCAGAATAGAAGGATTAAAAAAAAACTAAACAATACGATGACGTGTAAGTTTTTACAAATGCCATTACCGATAGAATTACAGTGGAATTCAAACATGCAAACTTTATAGTGACATTACATTAATACCGATAGAATCACTAACGGAGTTACCATCGAAATAATTCCGTCAGTAAATCCATCGGTAATATTTAATATATGACCTGACACTCGACCTTCCTTCTCCCCTTTCATATTTCTACTTCTTCCTTAAAAATTCTCTACAGCAAAACAACCCCCCCATTCCCCCCTCTTCTCAACACAACTCATCATCCCATAACTTTTTCAGTCATAACAACACTTTGTTTGATAATATCCGTGTTCTGATTGAAATTTTATTTAGGATTTTTCATCTTAAGTAAGCAAATCTACCCCTTTTTTTTTTAATTTGAACACAATTTTAAAATGTTAGTTTTTTATGGCATATTTTTGTAGTATATGTATTTTGTTTGGGTGTTTACTTGTTTTATTGTTTTTTCTCAAACAAACTTCTTGTATGGATTTATGATTTTGTACATGTTATAGTTTGTTTTAAATTTTATAAAATTATATTTGTTTGTAAATTGTTGAAACTTATGTTGAATTACAGACTTAGATGTGTTGTGATGAAATTAAAAAATAGCTTGTTTAACAGGTTCGTTTTATATTTTGTCACTACTAGAAAATCTACAAATACAAATGGAATCACTGAAGAATTTTTTCCGCCGATATTTTTGGGTGATCTTTACCGACCAAATTTTTTCCATCGCTAACTCTGTTGTTATTTACCGACAAAATATTTATGTCAGTAAATACCAAGGAAATCCCAGTCAGAATAGAAGGAATTAAAAAAAACCAAACAGTATGATGATGTGTAAGTTTTTGTGGACGCCGTTATAGATGGAATTATTGTTGGATTCAAACAGGGAAGCCCGTGTAGTGACGTGTCACTTATACCAACAAAATTGCTAATGGATTGATAGGTAAAAAAATTATGTCGGTAAGTCCATCGATAATAGTTAATATATGACCTGGTCATCGACCTTCCCTTCCCCTCCCCTATTTGTCTTTCTTTCTTAAAAAACCTCTAAGCAACAAAACAAACACCCCCCATCTCAAAACAACTCATCATTCTTAACTTTTCTAGTCACAACAACACTCTGTTTGATAACATCCGTGTTTTGATTAAAATTTTATTGTAAATTTTTCATTTTAAGTAAGTAAATCTACCATTTTTTTTTAAAATTTAAACATAATTTTAAAATGTTAATTTTTTATTGCATATTTTTGTAGTATATGTATTTTGTTTGAGTGTTTATTTGTTTCATTATTTTTTTCTCAAACAGATTTTTTGTATGGATTTATGATTTTATACATGTTATGGTTTGTTTTAGATTTTGTAAAATTGTATTTATTTGTAAATTGTTAAAACTTATGTCGAATTACCGACTTAGGTGTGTTGTGATAAAATAAATAAAGGTTTGTTTAACGGATCCGTTTTATATTTTGTAAATTTTATTGCCGAGTTGTAATTTTCGTAAATGTGTATAAATTTATATGTAGGTAGATAATTGATAATGAATTAAAAGAAGTATTAAAGTAGGTTGGATAATCTTGAGCTAAACTAATATTTTTACAAATTTATTTAGTTAATGTAGTTAATTAATACATGTTTTCATCATTATTTGATATAGGTTCGATAGTAGTCATGGATAATCATTCATGGATGTATCAAGATTCACCCCAAGATTTATAGAGGATGGATTATTGTAATGAAGTTCAGGGTTTTATTAATTACGCAACATCTAATCCAAGAAATATTAGTGGAAGTGGTATTAGGTGTCCATGCAAGAGGTGTAAAAATAAAAGTTTCTCGATCCAGATGTTGTAACGATGCATCTCCTACACAAAGGGTTCATGGAAGAATATATGTATTTGTATGCACATGGAGAACCATTTATTCCTCACGAGACCATGCTAGAAAGGATGGTTGTGTCAACTTCTAGTGCTAACAACGTGAGTTGTAAATGACAACAATAATCCTTATAGGACTATAGTTATGGATACAATGAGAATGAATCAGGATCATGTTAGTCACTGTCCAATCACAAATGAAGAAGCTAATGTAGACGCGACCAGGTTTTTTGATTTTTGAAAGATTCTAATGAACCATTATAGGATGGCTACATAAATCATATTAAATTTTCGGTCGTTGCACATGTATTTACCATCAAGTTGGATTATGGATAGAGTGAGGTCGGTTATGATATAATGGTTGAATAGGCGAGAAGCATTTTACCTTAAGGGAACAGGTTGAAAGAGAACTTCTATACTCCTAAGTCCATGATGAAATCCCTCGGTCTAGGATACCAAAAAATTGACATGTGTCCAAACTTCTGCATGTTGTGCTACCTTGAAAATGCTGAGCTGACCGAGTGCAGGATATGTGGGCATTCATGTTATAAACCTAGAACTAGTAGGGGAAAGACTCTTATAGCATATAAAAAAACTTAGATACTTCTCAATTACACTTAGACTGCAGAGGTTATTCATGTCACTAAATACTGTTGAGCACATGACATGGCACCAATCACATAATACGGTGGATGGAGTGATGATGCATCCTTCCGATGGTGAAGCTTGGAAACACTTTAATAGTGTATATCCTTATTTTTTAGCTAAATCAAGAAATGTACGTCTTGAGTTATGTACAGATGGATTCAATCTATTCGGGTCATTTGCTACTCCTTATTCTTATTGGTCCGTTATACTCACGATTTACAACTTGCCACCAAGGATGTGTATGAGGCTGGACTTCATGTTTTTATCTACGGTCATACCCAATCCTAATAATCCGGGTTGAAATATAGATGTTTGTCTTCGACCGTTAATTGATAAGTTAACGCAGTTGTGGTCCTCTAGGGCTTTGACTTATAATGTATCGACGAAACATAATTTTCTTATGAGAGCGGCTTTGATGTGGACTGTCAATGATTTTCCAGCTTATGGAATGGTTTCTGGTTAGAGCATGCATGGAAAACTACCATGTTTATACTGCATGGAAAATAACAAGGCATTCACGCTAACAAACAGGGGTAAAACATTTTTTTTTAATGTCACCAATGTTTCTTACCAACGGATCACAGGTACAGAAAGAACATAAATGATTTTTTTATTGGTAGAGTTGAAAAGGATGTTGCACTTCCGAGTTTTTTTGGTGAAGAATTGTATGATGTGGTGTCAAAGTATGGTGACATTGTGTTTAGTTTTCAATCTAGTAAGCAAAAGTTTTTGGTTTTGGTTTGACCCACAATTAGGTAAAGCGAAGTATTTTCTGGAAGCTTTCTTATTAGAAGACCAATCTCCTCCGCCATAACTTTGATGTCATGCACATAGAAAAGAACGTGTTTGAGGATATTTTCGACACGGTTATGGATGTTAAGGGAAAGACAAAAGACAACATCAAGGTTAGAATGAATATAACATTGTTTTGTCACTGTAAAAATATAGAGTTGGTTTATGCCGTGTCATAGGTCACAAAGCCTAAAGCAAGGTTCGCCTTAGAAAAGAATGCACAACTACTAGTCTACCAATGGCTTAAGAGTCTGTGTTATCTCGATGGACATGCCTTGAACGTATTAATGTTGGTTAATTTGGAGGATTGCATATTGTATGAAATGAAGAGCCATGACTACCACATGTTTATGCAAGCACTCATTCCATTAACTTATCATAATTTATTGCCAAAAGAGATATGAGATGTACTCATGAAGATCAGTCATTTCTTTAGAGATATATGCTCAAACAAGTTGCAGACGCAACACATTGAGAGCCTTGAAATAAATATCGTCTAGACAATATGCAAACTTAAAATGATATTCCCTCAATCATTTTTTGACTCGATAGAGCATATACCCATACATTTCTATATGAGGTGAAAGTTGGAGGCCCAGTCCAGTATAGATGGATGTATCCATTCGAGAGGTTAGAGATTATACATGCAATGTAATTAAAAATATATTTTCATTGTTTTTATTAATTGAAAACATTTGTATAATTCCATGTAGGTACTTGTTCAACCTTCAGAAAAAGGTTAAAAACAATGTGCATGTTGAGGCTTCGATATGTGAGGCCTATATTGTTGAGGAGATCTCAACATTTATCTCATACTATTTTGAGCCTCATTTGAGAATAAGAATCAATCGTGTTCCAAGGCATGATGATAGTGGTAAAGTGCCTTCAAGTGAGAATTTATCAATATTCTCCAATCCTGAATGACCCGCACCAAAAAATGATGTTAGGGTAAGATATTTGTCTCAAATAGAATTTAGACAATCACATAACTATGTGTTATTTAACTGTGATGAATTGATACATTTTATTCAGTAAATATATATACTTAAACTTTGTTATAAATGGCCTATTTATCTCTTGTAATATCACAAACTCATACATTGTTCAATACCTCGATCATAAGCAATATCATCAATATTTACTTATTTTGCCATGTGGTTTAGAACATATGTAAGTACTATCACAACCTCATTATCTACCGGGATACTAATTTTCATTACAAAATTCTCGTTTACTGTTCATTGTTGTACTTGATGTACAAGGTTTATCAACTAAGAAGGAATGTTAATGCTACATTGTCTTTACTAAGTCTAAGTCCTGAAAGAAAGGTGAAGTGCTACAATGGGTTTTTTGTCAATGGATACTTGTTTCATACTAAAGAATATGGACAGGATAGAAAGATATATAATAGTGGGGTTTATGTGAAGGGATCGACTTCTAATGAGTTTGAAGTTGACTATTTTGGGAAATTAGGAGAGGTGATGGAATTGCAATATCATAGCGAGCATAATAGAGTCTTTTTATTCAAATGTTATGGTATGACACCATTGACAGAGGAATCAGAGTAGATCCCCATCATGATTTGGTCGAAATTAACTTAAAAGCAAGGCTTCACAATGTCAATGATGTCTTTGTTTTTGTCAAGCAATGCCAGCAAGTTTATTACACATACACCCCTTCCTTTAGAAAGGATCATTCAATTGTTGATTGGTTATCCATATTGAAAACCAGACCTAGGGGTAGTGTCGAGGTTGTTCAGGATGAGAACAATGAATTAAATATGAGAGATGATGTTTTTCAAGTTAGTAAGTTTGTTGAACCATATCGAGTTGATCCATCAATAAACTTAGAAGAAAATTTAAATTTTCATGTCCTCAATAATATTTTTGTTAATGTTGATGCTAAGGAGTTGAATGTTGTTTTGAGCTCCAGTGGACAAACACAAGTTGATGAAGATGATGATAGCAATGATATCAACATAGAAAATTGTGATGAAGCTGACGACAAGTCCATTGATGAAGAAGAAGACAATTCTGACTAACTATCAAAACACAAAAGTGTAATGCTATAAACTATAATGTAATAGTTATTGACAAAATTCTCAACAAAGAAGTATTGATTTTATTATTGTTATGTGAATTTGTGTTATTGTGTAGTGCGTGCAGTTTTTAATTTAGTATTTGTAGGATGGATAAATAGGGAATACAGATATAATCTGGCATCATTCATTATCCAACACCAATGGAAATACCGATGGTTCTTGTCCATCGGTGTATTCTAAAGGCGAAGGACATTGTTCCCCTCCCTTTGAAAATAACAACAGTTCGTGTTCGTCAGTATATTCCAGAGGTGAAGGGAACTGTTCCCTTTCTCATGTTTGTGATGGTAAATAAAGTTCACCGAGTAAGTGACAGGTTTCTTGAGGGAATTACCGACGGATTGCGAATTCCAACGCGCTGGTAATTAATGTATCTCTAACTGTGTACTATTTATAGTTTTATAGACAGAATCACGAACGGGCCTCGAAAATGCTGGAGGGTGTTTTGAAAATTTTAGTGCAAAATGAAAATTTTAAGGTGAAATTGCTGAGAGAATCACCGATAGAATAATTTAAAATAATAATATTTAATAATCCATCGGTGATCCCCTCAGTAAAACGTAATATAAAACCCAACGAGGGCACCAGAACTTTATTTTTTTTTCTTTCAATCTAACAATCACTCTAACTCTCTCAAATCCTCTCTTCAAACCCTCTCCTTAAATTTGTAATAAACATAGTATAAATTAAATTATTTTCTCTCAACACAATTAACAGGTATATGTGGTGAATCTTTTGATGTATTTTCTTCTTATTTTTCTTCTTTTCTTCGGTTTATTAACAATGTATTTTCATTTTTTTGTTTTTTATTTTGCATTACACATAAATAAACTTGAAAGTAAGCACGCCATTAAGGTAAGAATTTTTCATTCTTAAAGCCTATATTTGTTTTTCTATTATTTTTTTTTGTCTACATTGCAATAATGTTTTATTGTTTTGTTAAATTTTAATTGTTATTTTCAAATTTGTAATATAAATGTCAATTGAATATATAGGATTAAATTTAATTACAAAAAATTCTTGTCAATTTAGGATTAAAAACATTATCACGTTGAAAATGAGATGAAATTGAATAATCCAAAATTGTTGGTAGAAATAAAATAAAATCAACTGGTTTGTGGCATATATGTTGTATATTTACAAGACTGAAAATTTTGGGTAATTTCTAGTATAAGGGAGGTGCTGCTGAATGTTTTTTTTTTTTTAAATCGAAATTGACCTTGCAAATATTCATCAAAATTATGTAAATGAATAGGGGAAAATCAACTACATGTCGTGAGTACATGATCACAGTTAGTTCTTTTAGCAACGATGATGACAACAACGTGTCATTAGGTGCCAACCAAGAAGAGGCACCTGCATTGACTCACAACATTGCCTCTTTGACTGCAGTTTCACAACGTAAAGGTGATGTCCCTTCACAGCGGGATCCATACACCCACAAGTTTGTTTTACTTTGAGTTGATTTGTGTTTAACAATTTATGAACAAATAATATTTCGTAAAATTTATTGATTTTCAGGTTCACAAACATTAAGATTGCCCGAGTAATAACATTGGCTTTAAAATCATCGATGGAAACTTCATTGTTTCAATGGAGTCAAGTTTTCAAACATCCTGATAGGAAACCCTATGTTGATGCACGGTTTATAAGATTTAAGGTTAGTAAAAATTTTAATTTTTTTTTATGTTAATTCCTTTACTTTTTTGAAATTATTGATTTATTTTTTATAAATTTTTAATGCAAGGCTAAATTTGAGTGGGATTGAGCAAATGATAATGTTGCGAGAAGAGTTTGAGAGAATCACACTGCAACTAGGTAACATTAAAAACAATACAATAATTTTTTTTAATTTTAAATATTAAATTTTCATTTGTCATTAACTCATATAAAATATGTTTGTATCATGTAGGTAGCATGATTTTTGGAATGAGGCGTAAAAAAATCTAAAAAATATGCTAAAGAAAATGCTTTATCAGGCTGGAATGACGTGGTGGTTTGGAAGGATTTCAGGCTACCATACATCTTGGAGAATATATGGGCAGAATATATTCAATATGTGATGTCCCAGCGTTTCACACGATGCTCACAATCTGGTGCGAGGAACCAGAGCCTACAAATTCACGGTTAGGTTACCACGCACGCCAGCGACTTTGTTCCATTCATTTCACATGCAAAGTGGATGGTAAGATTAATTTTAATCACATCTATCTTTAATTAATTTGTTGTTATTTATAAATATATTTAACTGGCAATATTTTTTTCTTACATGTTATGGCTTTTGGACATCAGTCAAGCCCAATGGAGCTTTTTGTTGACGCATGTGTGGAGTGAAGACTGCAAAAAAGAGTTGCAACAGTTCCTCGACAACCATGCTCAACACTTTTTGGTATGTTTGTTAACCATTTTATTTTATAAGTTATTATTTTCTTGAATTAAATTTGATCATTTTTTTTTTCAGGAGACATATAACAACTGGTTGAGGGAGAGATACGGGGACGATCATTCGACCCACCCAGATTTCGATCTGAATTGGTGGATAGAGGCAGCATTGTCTGGTGGACTCTTCAACACTACGACTGAGAACTTGCGAACAACTCGTAATGTCTCAACCGTTGGGAGCTCGCAATTGATATTGAGCACCCAGTCTCAGGAGTTCATGGCTTTGCAAGAACATACGACCTATCTCACTAAAAAATATAAACGACACTTTGTGGATTATGAAGAACTCCGTTGAATGGTTATGGATATAAGATCACATATGGGTGGCACATGAGCACCCCTTTTTTGGCCCTATAGTCCCGAAAATGACAAGCCTCCTCCTCCTCCTCCACTAGTGTCGTCTTTGTTCTAGTTTAATTTTATTAGAACATATAAATTTGTAATGAATATTTGGCTTTTTATATTAAGATAATTTATTTTTACATACTTGAATTTTATACAATTTTATTTTTTTAATTATTTTTTTGTTAAATATACTTTTTTAAAATATATTTTTTAATTATTACGGACGACGTTACCGAACTCAATCCGTCGGTATATTCTAGAGAGTTGGAAAAACAATATTGCATATGCCACTTCAACTGTTACATCATCGATGGAATTATTTCATCGGTATTTTACAGAGGGTTGAAATAAAATTACTCCAAATGCCACTACCAAATCACTAACGGAATTATTCTGTTAGTATATTCCAGCGAGTAAAAAAAAATTTGGCTTGCATTTTTCATCTGTGAAACCATTGGGTTTTTTTTTATCGATATAAATGCTAAAAAAATAAATTACCGATGAGCGGTTTATTGATGAATGTTTTCCATCCGTGAATCGGTCGATAAAATACGTGCTGATGGAATGGTAAAGTAAATACCGACAGAATATTCCGTCGATAAAACTATTAAATGTAGTAGTATGTCAATTTTATTATCGAGTTGTAATTTCTATAAATGTGTACAAATTTGTATTTATATAGATAATTGATAATGAATTAAGAGAAGTATTAAAGTAGGTTGAATAATCTTAAGCTAAATCAATATTTTAGTAAATTTATTTAGTTAACGTGGTTAATTAATACATGTTGTCCTCATTATTTGATATAGGTTCGATAGAAGTGATAGATGATCGTTTATACATGTATCAAGATTCACTCCAAGGATTGCAGAGGATGAATTATTGTAATGGGGTTCATGATTTTATTAATTACACAATTTCTAATCAGAGAAATATTAGTGAAAACGGTATCAAGTGTCCATGTAAGAGGTGTAAAAATAAAAAGTTTCTCGATCTAGATGTTGTAACGATGCATCTTCTACAAAAAAAAAAAAGGTTCATGGAGGAATACCTATGTTGGTATGCACACGGAGAACCATTTGTTCTTCACGAGACCAAGCTAGAAAGGATGATTGGATCAACTTGTAGTGCTAGCAACGTGCATAGAGTTGTAGATGACAACGGTAATCCTTATAGAACAATTTGTGTCCATTAGTGTATTCTAGAAGGGAAGGGAACTGTTCCCCTTCCCCTTGCATTGTTCATGGAACATCACACCAACGGCAATACCGATGGTTTATATTCGTCGGTGCATTCTAGAGGTAAAGGGAACTGTTCCCCTTCCCCTGGCATTATTAATGGAACATCACACCAATGGCAATACCAATGGTCTGATTTCATCGGTATATTCCAAAGGCGAAGGGAACTATTCCCTTCACATGTCGGCGATAGCAATTAAAGTTTACTAATTGAGTTACAAGGTGCTTGACGGAATCACCAACGAACTGCGAATTCCAACGTGCTGATAATTAATGCATTTTTTACTATTGACTATTTACTATTTTACCTAAAGAATCATGGACGAAATGAAAAAAAAATTGATGGGATTTTCGAGATTTTTAGTGCGAAACAAAAATTTCAAAGGGATGTTACAGACAGAATCACCGACGAACTAATTAAAAATAATAATATTTAATAGTCCATCGATAATTCTGTCCATAAAACATAGTATAAAAATCAGCAAGCGTATCAAAACTTCTTTTTTTTCTCAGCTAAATCTTAGTTTTTTCTCAAATTCTCTCCTCAATTCTCTACTATTACATTTCATCTTTCAAACATCAAGGTTAGAAATCAAACTTTCTTTCTCTCAACACAATCAACAGATATATGTGATGAATGGTTTGAAATATTTTCTTCTTATTTTTCTTCTTTGCTTTGATTTATTAACAATGTATTTTTATTTATTTATTTTTTTACCACACATAGTTCAACTCCGAAATTAAGCAAGCCATTAAGGTAAGAATTTTTCATTCCTTAGACATATATTTGTTTTTGTATTTTTTTTGTTTATGTTTTTGTCTATATTGCAATAATGTTTTTATTATTTTGTTGAATTTTAATTGTTATCGTCAAATTTATTTTTCAATGTCAATTGAATATATAAGATTAAATTTAAATACAAAAACTTCTTGTCAATTTAGGGTTAAAAATATTATCATGTAGAAAATGAGAATTTTCTATGAAATTGAATTATTCAAAATTGTTGGTAGAAATAAAATAAAATCAATTGGTTTGTGGCATATATGTTGTCTATTTGTATGATTAAAAATTTTGGGTAGTTTCCCATATAGGAGAGGTGTTGCCAATTGTTTTTAGAAAAAAATTGAAATTGTTTATTTTTTTTCCATAAATTTATGTAGATGTGTAGGGGAAAATCAATTGCATGTCATAAGCACATGCCACTGCAAATCATCAACGGAATAATTCTGTTGGTATGTTTTAGCGAGTAATTTTTTTTTTCACGCATTATCTATCTGTAAAACCATTAGTTTTTTTTTATTACGAATAGACTTTCCAATAGACTAGAAATTACCGACAAGGGTTTTTCCGACTACCAGTTTCCGCCCATGAGTCGGTTGGTAAAATACTCACTGACAACATCTTAGAGTAAATACCGATAAAATATTCTATCGGTAAAACTGTTAAATATGGTAATGAGTCTCGCAACTCAATAATTTTTTTCTTGTTTCTTTTCTTTTATTTTTGTTTTCAATAAAAGTCATCATGCTAAGCATATGTTGTTCCCTAGAACTAGAAGACTTGTTGACCTAACTGTTAAAACCAAGTTTAATCAAAAACATCAGCATCTTGATGAAAATTGTTTATGCAATTTTGAACTTATTTTAGGGTTAAAAACTATGTGCTAAATCTACTCCAATTTCTAAAACTAGAAGACTCATCGACCTGGCAATTAAAACCAATGTAATCAAAACATTGCTAACTTGTTGAAAACTTATTGATGAATTTTTTTAACTCATTTTAGGGTTAAAAAAGTCATGTTATGCCTATATCGGCCCCTAAAAACTAGGAGACACATTGACCTAGCTGTTAAAACCTAGACTTTATTAAAAACACAACTCAAACTTGACAAAAACTCGTCAACATTGTTTTTTTTTATAAAAATAAATATTTACACACACATACAAACTTAAAAAGATGAAGATGCAGTTTCATGAAATGAATATAAAGTTAACATAAAGTAAATAAAATAAAATAAAATAAAATAAAAATATATGAGTGAATAGTTTTAATGGTCGAATAGTAACATGTTCAATAAAGTGCATTTTGAATAATAACTTTCATGCAAACTCATGGGAAGAAGAAAAATGAAAGGAAAAGGGCGACTTACCTTGGGGCTAGTTCCAGAGACTCTAGAGACAATGGTTAAGCAACACTACTAGGATTGTTTTTGGGTGGTTCTCTTTTTAACTTTGGGTTTCATTCTTTATTCGGTTTCTTCTTTTTTCTTATATCTTTTTATTTATTTTTCTTTCCCTCTTATTCTTCTTTACTCATATGCTATTAGATGGCTCAAAACACACCAATTTCTAGATTGAAAAAAAAAACCACATTCTCTTTGCCTTTTTTCTTTACATTTGAGTTCCCTTTTTCTTTCTCTTTTTTTGTTCTTTTTTATTATTATTATTTCTTTCTTCTTCTTTCTCTTTTGTTACTTCCTAGCTCAAACCCACACTTCTTTCGGTCAACACTATTTTCTTCTCTCTCTCTCTCTCTCTCTCTCTCTCTCTTAAAACTTAGTAGTTGTATACAATCCTTATGTACTCAAGTTTCGAATATTGTTTGTTCCATTCCACACTCTTAGTAGTATAATGATTATATTTACAAAACCTAAAAAGCCTGGAAATTTTATTCCATGTCTCCTCATGCTAAGATATTTAAATTAACTCGATCTTTTACATGTAGAATTCATAAATTGCATGTTGAGATAAAAAAAAATAAATGTAAGCAAGCAATGAAAAATACAAACTTCAAGTTGATTTACATAAGTATCATCATAATTTTAATATTATAGATTATTTTATGATATTGATTAGACTTAAACAATGCAATTCAAAAACCAATAAAAAATTACTAGTGTTAGACCATTCAAAGTACTATAAATGATTAAATCAAGTAGTTATATCATTAAACTACGACCAAATTTTGATATTAGCTTTACTTTTAATATGAAGAACCTTGCTTTATATAAAAGACAACAATATATCCTTGATGATCCTTTTGAAACTCATACCCCATTACCCTTATTATTTGCATAAAAAGAATATATTGATGTTACTCTGAATGCACAAGTTGTTTCTACTATGGATGATGAAATAAAGTGAATCTTGGTTCGTGGATAAGATGATTAGAATCATATTGTACTTAGATTACTAGAAAGATATCAAAACAACTTGATCTTAATCTTTGGGAGCATTATCAGAGTCTCCTTGAACTACACTAGACAGAATCAATTTTCTCCAACCTAAGAAGAGTTAGTGGGGATACCAAATCCACATTATAAGTTACATGTGCATATGGACGGAGATGATAGAGGATAACTCAACCCATTACTCTTTGATTGAAAGACTGAGTATGTCTAGTCCCATATTGTATTTTTATTTGAGTTTATTAATTAAGCTTAATTTTTGTTATTTAGTTGGATAATTTTGTTTAACAAGCTTAAAGCTCAATTGTTGGTTATTTTAGATTTTACTATTTATACATAATTTTTAACATTGTAGTGACTTTTGATGAATTGATTAAAAGTTACATATTTCTCTTTTTTTCCGGGCTTTTCTCTTCTTTTCTATGTGTATATTGGATAATGCGGTGCAAAATTCTTTTCAAAAATGTTTTTTAATTAAAAATATATTAAAATAATGTTTTTTTATATATTTTTTAATTTTATTTTTAACATCATACACATTAAAACTATCGAAAACTAGTAATTTAAAAGACATTTTAAGAAACACTAATTTTTTTCTCTCTTCTCTTTCATCTCTCAAATATTTCTTTGTCCCACATCACACACATAAACATATACCAGTGATTTTTTACTGGGATTCCATAAAGAATAATAACTATTTTTCGCATGAAGGTTTGTGGGATGTAGTTAAGCAGGTGCGAGTTCTTTACTTATTTGAAGTTTCATTATTATTTGAAGTTTCATTATAGTCAGGAGGATTTACAAGACTCCTGACTTGGAAGCACCCAGATATCAGATACTGAAAGGGACTGCAAACTATGAGTTCAGCATGCCTTTTTGGGGAGAAACTATTTCTTTGGTTATGGACTATGCTTTTAATATTATGCAATGCGACTCTCCATGGGATCCTATCAAGTTCTGAAAAAAATAGTTGCAACATCATTTCAAGAGGACAGCCTGGTACATTCTCAGCAAGTCTGAAGATAATTATGTTTCACCATAGTAAGATGTGCAACAAGATTGATTGGCCAGTGAGGATCGAATTAATAAATGATAGATGGGTGTGGCAATAGAGGATGAAAACCAAAATATTTAACCAGGAAAATCTTAAACTGGAATTCTGCCACTGAATTGTGTTATGCTCTCTGGCTTTTCAGCAATTCCCAGACCTCTGTTAAGTTTCTAGTAGTTACCAACACACAAGTTCTTCCATGAGCGTTTCTTGTTACAGTCATGAGTTCATAGATTATTAAAATGATTTTACAGAAGTACAGCCCATTCATAGTGGTAGAAACGAGTGTGGAGATAAGTAGTCTTGGTCAATTGGGTTTAATGATGTTTCTGGGTGAGTGTTTTACAATATAGCTTTTTTTTTTATTAATTATTCCAATATGGATATTTGATGCTTATCGTTGTAGGTATATATTTGAAAAGAATTCCATGATGGAAAAATACCAGTGACTTTTCCCGTGTTCACTCAAGTAAATGACGCTTGATTGTTGAAAGTATCCATCCAAATAGTTCTTCCATTCAAGCAGGTGAGGCTCATCAGTTCCGGGCTCTAAAATCCGAAATTAAAACTCCTAGGAATGGATTCAGTTGTTGGAAAGCATCAATAGTGATTTATTACACGTTTTCAGATTGAAAGGAATCCATTTGAGGATCGTATTCAACAGTAACCAATACTTCACCTTGTAGTATTAGTGATTAAGCAGCCGTTTTGTGTTTTTGATAAGCTTACCAAATCCCAGTCAAGAGACAATTAGTGTAAGAAAGGTGGAAGGAGGCGTTACTGCAGTAGATAAGTTCAGTGGGAAACCGACTGAGGATTTTAAAAAGCGCTGCGATCATGTCTTGTTAAAGATGGTTTTAAGCAGTGTTTTTAAACCTGACTCGGTCCAAGGCTCATGTCATAATCCAATTCTAGTCGGACTAAGCTTTGCTTGTTTGATTGTTTGCCTTTTTGTTGGTCTTTAATTTTAGCTCGCATTTTTACTGCTTTAGCATACATTTTAATTTTGCGAATAGATCCAATTCTAGGTTAGGTGAGGAATAGCGGTCTACCTCATGACTATCAGTCGAGGTTCAGATTCATGAAACATCTAGCTATGAGCTGAGTGTTTACTCGGTAATGGCGGTCACATTGTGCCCCAACCATTCCTTGTAAACCCCTATACTGCCTTCATGTGAGGTGGTCACTAGGCAGTTCATAAACCCTTTTAAGACTAGGTAGAAAGCTTACCTATCATGTAATGACCTAGAACCTTCCTTTAGAGCATGAACTCCCTACATAGTCATTTTACATGGGTTTTTGCCATTCACACTCAATATGCATGTACATGCATTTGCATCCACACATATACATCCATCCATTGTAAATAACATACATACATGCAACAGGTTGAAATATAGGTCCCCAAAGAATTTACAACACCCGACTTCGAGCAAGAAACATGGAAGATGAAGGGTGTACTCACTGTGACGCCCATTTCCAAAAAGAGTTAGAGTATCTGAAAGCAAGCGTGGCTCACCTCACTAGCTTACTCGAGTAAACATTTAGAAATGCCTCTGGTGAAGGTCCTTCAAACCGGTCAGCTATTTTTGTTCAGCCTCCGGCAACAACTCAACCCGAAGAAACAATGAGTGAATATGGTCAAGAACCATCACACAATCCAACTTTTATACACTCAATGCCACCGGTACCAGCCCCTACGGTCATAGATCCATTTGCCAATGAGTCCCACAAGACCAAGTCATCCGATGGCATTGATCAAAATAAGATGGTAGCGCTAGAAGCCCGAATCAGAGCCATTGAAGGGGTAGACCTGTACGATCTAGTACGGGCATCAGAAATGTGTCTGGTCCCAAATATGGTTGTCCCAAAAAAGTTATGTGTTCATGAATTCATCAAATATAATGGAACACAATGCCTCATGACTCATCTCAAATCCTATTGCAATAAAATGGTAGAAGTAGTACACGATGAAAAACTACTGATGCACTTTTTCCAAGATAGCTTAAGTGGGGCGGCATTAAGCTGGTACATAAGATTGGACAACACCAAAATTCGCAAATGGAAAGACTTGGTGGATGCTTTTGTGAAGTAATACAAGTACAATATGGACATCACTCCTGACAGAACCAGCTTGTCCAATCTCGAAAAAAAGGATAAAGAAAGCATAAGGGAATATGCTCAAAGATGGAGAGATCTAGCTGCTCAAGTACATCCCCCACTCTTGGATAAAGAGATGGTGACTCTATTTGCCAACACGCTCAAGGCGCCATACTACGAGCATGTGATAGGTAGTTCGGCCCAGCAATTTACTAACGTTGTGGCAGTAGCTGAGCACATAAAGCAAGGAGTAAAAGGTGGTAGAATATTTGTGCCCACTAAAAAAATAGGCTTTGAGGGTAAAAGGAAGGAGGTTGACTATGTTTAAAGTGGCTACAGGGGTAGGAAGAACCCATTCCAAAACTATCACACTCTATCCCTTTCACCCTAAATTTCCAACATCAATCTTAACCCTACATTCTCCACCAGAAAACTTGAGCCTCAAACCAAACACCAAAGAGTCCAAGAACAACTACCTCCATTACTGTTGCCCTTAAATGAGATGTACCAAAAGCTACTGAGCATCGGGCATATAACTCCAGAACCCTTAACACCTCTACAACCACCTTACCCCAACTAGTACAAGCTCGACCTCATTTGTAAGTACCGTGCTAGCGTTGTGGGACACAATATTCATACCTGCAGTGCCTTCAAGAAAAGGCTCATGCATTTGATTAAAGCTGGATGGATAACCTTCGAAGGAACTCCAAACGTGAGTTCAAACCTTCTCCCAATCATGCTTTAGGTACTGGATTGGTGAATGCACTTGATGTGGAATGCTCTGAAAACCTTAAAGCACTGATGGCAAGAGTAGGGTGTGAAGAAGGTAGTGTGCATTCTCGAGGATAGATGGCGAAATTCTGCCATAAGATGGGAGGATGGAGTCTGCCCCTAATAATAGTCTCCGTTTGATCATGTCTGCAAAGTTATTTTGATTTTATCGTATTTTAACATGTTTTAGTCTTGTTGGCAATTTGGCTCATAATGCCACAAGACTCTCTGTCAAATGAGCCCTTTTTGTTAATAAGATCATATGTTTATAATGTGCCTTCATTTTTGTTGTTTCATGATCAAAAGTGCCCAAACAAAGCTGGGGGCATGAAAGAGTTCCAAAAAGATTTGAGCATGCCATAAAAATCACAAAATATAATGATGCTCAAAACCAAAAGAAGAAAAAGCCCAACATTAGGGGGCACCGTGGACCATTTTGCAAATCAATTCCAAGGTCTAGAAATTCATGGACTAAAAAAGTGTTTGGGATATAAGCACTAGCGATCCTTAATCTTAAAGTCCCTTAAACACCTTTTAAGCCTATAAATATCTTTTTTCTTCATAGCCAAGAGCCAAAGCCTACGTTATGTGCCCAATCAAGCCCTTTCTGATCAAAGGCAGACAATATGAATTGGTAGACTTTGTTTTCCCATGCAAAACAAGTCATTATTCATACAAGCAAAATGAATGTTTTGAAAACTAGTTCTTTGAAACCTTCAAATTGAAGCTTGAACCGCTTTAACCAATCAAACATCACTTCACTTCACCAAAAGCAAAACAAAATTTTTCAACACTCATGCAAACCTATCCATGAGAATTGCTTGAATTTTTCAAAACAAACAAACATCAAAATGATTTTTCGGAATAGCTTTGAAATTCCAAAAATTCTCCATGAAAACAACTCCTTGTAAATAACCAAATCTTCTTCCACATAGCCTCATCCCCAAGGAAAACCTAAATTGAACACTTAGAGACATAATCAAACTGGGGGGCAATCCACCAAAACACATAGGGCTGGCTCCATGATTCCCTTTCTAAGAAAACATGAGATATAGTGCAGAGCTGGCAATCCTTCAGATAAAGGTTTTATGGGCAAAGAAGTATGTTGATGCCATACCCCTCTCAGAGGTCAAGATCACAAGATATGACTTGAGTAAGCAAGAGCGGAAAGAGCCATCAAAGCTTACTATTAGAGACTCAAACTTTTGAGAAAAGGAAACTCCATTAAGAAAAGGGGACCTATATTTCTTAGGTAAGTATACATACATATTGATCATGATGCATTACTTTCATCCTTGATTTATTAGTGTCTTACCATCACCTCCTTTTAAGCGGGCTGTTGAGCCCTCATCATTCAGATAATATGCTTTCTAGCCCTATCTTCCTTTCTTTCGAGTGCGCCTTAAAGCCCTCGACCACTTTAGTTAGTGCGTTTTCTAACCTTACCTCATTTCGAGTGCGCCTTCGAGCCTCACACCTTGGGTAGTGAGTTTTCTAACCTTGCCTCCTTTTAAGAGCGCCTTAGAGCCCTCGACCACTTTAGGTAGTGCGTTTTCTAACCCTACCTTTTTTTTAGTGCGCCTTCGAGCCCCCACCTCATGGGTAGTGTGTTTTCTAACCCTGCCTTCTTTTGAGTGAGCCTTAGAGCCTTTGACCATCTTGGGTAGTGTGTTTTCTAACCCTACCTCCTTTCAAGTGCGCCTTAGAGCCCTCGACCACCTCAGGTAGTGCGTTTTCTAACCTTACCTCCTTTTGAGTGTGCCTTTGAGCCCTTATCCCTTGGGTAGTGTGTTTTCTAACCATACCTCCTTTTGAGTGCGCCTACGAACCTTTACTCCTTAGGTAGTGCGTTTTCTAACTCCACCTCCTTCCTTTTCGAGTACACCTTTGAGCCCTCATCTCTTAGGTAGTGCGTTTTCTAACCTTACCTTCTTTCGAGTGCGCCTTTGAGCCCTCATCTCTCGTGTAATTTGTTTTCCAACCTTACCTCCTTTCAAGTGCGCTTTTCAACCCTCGTTCCCCTTCAAGTCCTATCTCTTTTCGAACGCTCCTTTGAGCTCCCGTCTCTTGAATAGCGTGCCTTCGAGTCCTATCATATCGTTCCTTCAAAACATTTCATTTTTTTCACATGGGTAGGTCACCCATCATAATCAGACCTCCTTGAAAACTCTTTTCATCTTCCATTTGGGTCGGTTGCTCGTTACAATAAAACCATTTTGAGAAATCCTTGCATTTCTCACCACCTTCAAAATCTTCCATTCTAGGCCGGTTGCCCATTACAATGAAACCATTTTAAGAATTCATCGCATTTCTCACCACCTCTAAAAATTTTACATCTGGGTCAATGGCCCATTACAATGAAACCTTTTAAGAAATCTTCGCATTTCTCACCACCTCCAAAATTTTCACCTGGACAGGTCACCTATTACAACAAGACCACTTTGAAAAATCTATGCATTTTTCACCACTTCGAAAAATCTATGCATTTTTCACTTCTTTAAAAACTCTTTCCATTTTTTACTTGGGCAGGTCACCCATTACAACAAGACCACTTTGAAAAATCTCTGTATTTTTCACCTCTTTGAAAAACCTCCTTATTTTTCACCACTTTGAAAAATCTTTGCATTTTTCATGTGGATAGATCACCCATTACAATAAGACCACCTCAAAAAAAAAAATTTCAATTTTCTCTAGGTAGGTCACCCATGACAATTCGACCACTTCAAAATCTCTGAATTTTCAAAAGAAAAATCTTCCAGTTTTTACTCTGAGTGCGCTTTCTAACCCTCAAAAGGATTCATCATTTCTCAATATGATGAGTCCATCATCTTTCATTCTTCCTTTTCTTCTTTACAATGCTTACTATCTAAAATCTCTTACGAAACTTTCTATTGTAAGCATTGTAAAGAGAGAGGCAACTGTCATAACCCAATTCTGGGTTATTCCCCAAAATTCATTTTTTTCAAAATAAAAATCAAAAAAATAAAATAAAGGCTAGCAATGTGGAGAAAGCAAGCCGAGCAATCAAGCTGTATTTGTTTAGAGGAAATTCAAGGCCTAATTGTACCCCTATTATGCCCCAAAAATGGAGAAAAAATACAAATTCAAGGTCAAATTAAATGATTATTGGATGAATTTGCATAAAAATTAAGTCCAAGGACATAATTAAATTTTTAATAGGCTAATTTGATTTAATCATGGGCCAAATTGCATTTTAATTATGTTTAAGAATTAATTTGGGTCCAATTGAAGGATTTAATTAAGTGCAAGGACTTAATTATACTTTAAATGGGTCCAATTAATTTTATTTGGGGCTTAATTGGTGAAAAATTAAGTTTGGGAGCCTAATTTGGGCTTAATTGAGAAGATTGGAATTTTAAGAGACCAAATTAAATTTTTCCAAGTTAATTGATTGAAATTAGAGGCAAAATTACACGAAAATTGAAGTTTTTGGGTCAATTAGGGGATAAATTGACAAAATTCACAGTTAAGGACCAATCTGTAAAAGACATCAAACTATAGGGGCTCAATTGACCAAAAACCTAGGGTGAAATTGAAGAAATTGAAAGTTTAATGGTCAATTAGGGGTTAAATTGCATAAATCCAAGACCAAAGACCATATCGCAACATGCGCGTAACTTCGGGGTTCTAATTGAACTTCATTAGGGGCCTAATTGCATTAAATGAAAAGTTTAGGGTCACTTAGGGGTTCAATTGAAAGCAATTGAAAGCTGGAGGAATAATTTGAAATTCAATTAAAATCCCTAATTCAAACCTAAAACGGCGTCGTTTCATAAAAAAAAAAGAGTCAGACGACGCGTCGTTCAGCACTGTTCATTATCTTCTTCATTTTTTTTTCCTGAAAAGTTGGTTCAATTACCTACTTGGCAGCTGCATTTAATATACCTAACGTCCACCAAATTTGCCAAACCTTGCATGAAACTAATCACCAGACATCCCTCTACGTTTGGGTATGGTCTTCACCGGCTCACTGACAAATAAACAAACGTGGCACCACCCTAAAAAGGCCAACTCAGGCAGCCTGCAGCTGCAGATTTGACAGTGCATCATGTCTACTTTGAACCAACGGTTGGGATCCTTCCCAACTGAATCAAGCGCTGCAATTTTTCCCCAGTGTAGATAAGATTTCCCTCTTCCACCTCTTACATATAGAGGTGGATTTCATGCCCTGAGGGAGGAGAAAATCAAGTCCAAAGTCAGCCAAAAAACCATCTTTTCCGTTTCTGCACAGTCCTCTCTCTTCTTTCTCTCTCTGCCGTGGCTTTCAGCCAGCACCACCTTCATCACCGGTCTTCCCACCATCAGCTCCACCATAGGAAGCCAACACAACCACCAACCGACCACCAAGATCCACCGTCTGTTTCTCTCTCCTCTCTGCAGCCCCTCTTGTTTTTTTCTTTTGCTTCCTTTGCCACCGGCCACTAACTCTTCCACCGTTCCTCGCAATGACGCTGCCCGGACCATTAGCTCAACCTCTTGATCATGTCTGTGACCACCGCTCCCGATAGTCTTCTCGTCCGCCTGTCTACAGCTTCTGCAACCGTTTGGTTGCATGCAAAACGTGAACAGTAACTATTCACGTTTCTGCAAAAATAATTAACCTAGGAGGTGGGGCGGACCTGATTCGTCCTATCACATATCTATGGGCCGAGTCCGGCCAACCCAAAAAGAGAAGAAAAAATATTATGGGATGAGATCGGCCCAACCATTTTGGGCCGATGTTGGCCCACCTTTTTCCTTAGGTTGAGCCTGGCCCATTTATCTGGGTCGGCCCAGCCCACATATTTTAATAATATTTAATTAATATGATATATTATATTATATAAATATATATAAAAAAAACAAAAACAAAAAGATTTTCAAAAATCCTTGAAAAATATTAGTGATTTTTTTACCAATTTTGCATAATATCGGGTTGTATATTTACACTGTAAAATACAAATCCGGTATTAAAATACTCGGTTTTCTCCGAAATATTTCAAAAAATAAATAAAAAAATTCAAAAAAAAAATATTTTGTTGCATACGGCCAAATCCTAAAAAACTTTTCCAAGCATATTTTTCATAAAAAACAAAAATTGCATCTTTTTCATGTTTAAAAAAAATCCAAAAATGGATATCGTAATCAGTTTATGATTATCCATCAGGATTTGGCCAAAATATCAAAAATCTTTTTCCAATCTTTTTTTAGGATCCAGATGTAGACTTTAACATTTGTGGGGTGTAAAATTACACGATAAAGTACACCCTCAGGTATTAAAGATACAAGGTGTAAAAATGCGATGCTAAACTTCAGATTTTAGAACGGTTAGGATTTAATCCGATAAGGTAGAGACTCTCTCATGAAGAGAGATCTGCTTTGAACCTTAGAAAAGATCAACGAATAGAAACCCGACTTAGAAAAAAAACAATCAAACAACAATGTAGCTTATCTTAGGTAGGATGCACTAGGGGTGATACGTCTTCCCCTTGCACAACTAGTCCTTTACTCAGACTCTTGCAAAACATAGGTTCCTAGTGACCATAATACTAGGTGACAACTCCTAAACATTAATCATAATTTTATGATTAAATCTAAAAACCCTTCCCAATACACCACACCTCACACAAGAGGCATGACAAAAGCCTCCGCCGTCGCCAAACGACGTTGCGTTGGCTCGCACCCCGCGACAGCCCGGATCACGGGTACGGGTCACCCGAGTCAACCCCAATTTTTTTATAAATCAAAATGACATTGTTTTGATAAAAAATAAAAAAAATAGTCAACGGGTTACAATTGGATTTTTGACCTGGTCTTGCCGGGTCAACCCGCCGGGTTTTTAACTACCCTTATTTTTTCATAAACCCGCCCTGGTTCCAGTCGGATCCCAAGTCAACCCGCTAGATCAATTTGGGTTTTAAAACTATGGTTTTAAGCCTAAGATCAGGTGTTTGTGTTGGTGCGAGAAATAACAGATGATGGCTTAGAAATACTAGGAGAGATAAAACAAATTTTTTATTTCAAAAAACACAATCTCACATGTATTGAAAAACTCTCAAATTCTCACTGTTTGTTTCTTTCTAGTGTTTCTCTCTTAATTTTCCGCACACAATAACCATAAACTAGCTGCCTATTTATACATAAAATGACAGCATGAAAAAAATCATAGTGTCAAGTGTGAATGATGGTGGTTAGTGACAGTTTGAAGGTGGATAGATGGAGGTGGCTAGTAGATGTTGGTCATTGGTTGGTGCTTGTCATTCTTGACTTTCTAGAGCGAGTTTACTATAACAAAATCCCCCTTTAAACTCAATTAAAGGATGTCATTCTAAGTATGAACTTCAATCTAATAAATGTCTCACCCTTCAATGGCTCTGTAAGATATCTGGAACTTGTTCATTTGTTTTGTAAGATATCAGTTCAACTTATTTGTTCTTCACATGATATTGGATAAAATGATGATGTGTATCGATGTGTTTACTTCTTTCATGATACACTAGGTTTTTTGCCAATGCAATTACCGATCGATTATCAATATAAATCTGTATAGGACTTTCTTAAGGAAATCCTAAATGCTTCAGCATATTCCTTAACCATATTAAATGGCACATAACATACTCAACTTCACAACTTGATAACATTGTTATCAATTGCTTCTTACATGACCATGAAAGATGTATTTTCAATAAAAAAGACAAATCTTGTTGTGTTTTTCCTTTCATCCAAGTCTTTACCCCAATCATTATTTAAGTAGCCAATAAGATTGAAGTTTTTACTTGAATTATAAGACATACCTTCATTAATTCATTGTTTCTTTAATGTAGCGAAGAATTATTTTGGCTGCATTCAAGAGAAACCGATCTATTATCTTCATATATCTACTGATAAGTTTTACACCATGGAGTTTATCTTCTCTCCTTGATCATTCTTTGACAACTTCATTCCACACTCAACTGGATTATTTACTTTTGTATAATCTTCCATCTTGAACTTCTTAAAAATCTTTTTTGCAAACTTCTCTTAATTCATAAAAAATTTATTTTCTCATTGTTTGATCTCAATCCCTAGGTAGTAGGTCATAAGACCAATATATGTCATCTCAAACTCCTTGATCATTGCTTGCTTAAAGTCTCCAAACATCTTTAGGTTATTGCCTGTAAAGATCAAGTCATCTACATACAAGCATACAATAAGAGTATCACAAATTTCTTTAATCTTCAAATAAATAGTTTATTCATGGAAGCACTTTACAAATCCATTCTTCAAGAAATAACTATCAATGCGACTATACTAGACTCTTAGGGCTTGCTTAAATCCATACAAGGTTTTGTTCAACTTTAATACATTATCTTTATGTTTATTCATATCATAACCAATAGGTTTCTGAATCTACCTTTTCTTCAAGAAAGCTATTTAGAAAGGTTGACTTGATATCCATTTGGTATATCTTTCATCTATGTTGGGCAGCTGTGGCAATAATCAATCGAATGGTCTCTAATCTAGCAACTAAGGCAAAAACTTCATCATAGTTAATCCTTTGCTTTTAACTATAGTCTTTTGCTACCAATATCGCCTTGTACCTCTCCATTTCTCCTTCGAAAATCTTTTTTTCTTTGTAGATCTACTTGACAATTATTAAGTTCTTTCTTTTTGGTTTAGGAACTAATTTACATATGTTATTCTTCTCAATTGATGCAATCTTCTCATCCATAACAATTCTTCAATTTTCATCTTTTATTATTTTTTTAAACACTATAAGTTCACATATGGCAAGATGACAATATAGTGTTAAATCATCATCAATTGGATTTATTACCTCATACAAGTCATCAAGGCTCCTCATATTTCTTAGTGGGCTACCATTACTTGAACTTCTAGTAAAAGAATAAGATAAAGGTGAAGTTGAGTTTATTTGTGACTGTGAAGGTATAACAGGTTCTTGATGATCTTTATATCTCTCCTCATCTTCATTGAGAATCGGTAGAAAGTCATATTTTTCATCATCATCTACCTTCCAATTCCATGCCCTTTCATTAAATTCAGCATCCCTACTAATCACCATCTTTCCTTTATTGGGGTTGTAAAGCTTGTATCCTTTGAACTTTTGATCATAACCTATAAAGATCATCTTTTTTCTCTTGTCATCTAGCTTGTTCTTTATTAATCATCTACACGTACATAATCAATAACCCCAAACACCTTCAAGTGAGTAACACTTGGATTTCTTTCATTCTTTGCCTCTTGTGGAGTCATGTCATTCAAGCTTTTCATAGAACACTTATTTAACAAGTAAACAACATAATATATTGTTTCACCCCAAAACTCCTTTGGTATCTTCTTGGTTTTGAGCATGTTTCTCGCCATGTTGAGGATGCTTTTAGTATTTCTCTTTAACATGTCATTTTATTATGGGGATCTAGGTACTGTTAAGAGTCTTTTTTATACCTTGATCTTCATAAAACTCATTAGAACAAAACTCACCACCTATCTATCATAAGTAATTTGATAAAATAATCACTTTCTTTTTTAACTAATGCCTTAAACTATTTAAAATAATTAAATACATTATATTTTTCTTTAAAGAAGTATATTTATGTTTTTCTGCTATAATCATCAATAAAAAGTAGAAAAATATAATTTTTTACCAAATGAGCATGGTTGAATAAGACGACATACATCTGCATGTATCTCTTGTAAGGGTTGGTTTGATCTAGATACAGACTCCTTTTGAAAGCTCCTAAGAAATTATTTGCCCACTAAACATCATTCACATAACTGATTTGGATGTTCAATAGATAGTAGACCCTTCAACATCTTTCTTTACATCATCATCTTTAAGCTGTCAAAGTTTACATGCCCAAATCTTATATATCAAAGTTAAGTCTCATCTTTCACATATCTTTAGATATTTAGGCACATCTAAGTCTCATATATCAAAGTCAAATCTCATCTTTCACATATGTCTTTAGATATTTAGACACATCGGTCTCTATATTTAGCAAAAACATCTTGTTCTTTATCATGGTTACCTTTGCAATCATAGTTCCATAAGTATTAAGTATTGTCAATGTACGATCTTTCATCTTAATTTCACAATCATTCTCCAATAATTGTCTTAAACTCAATATTTTTACTTTTTACAGTTGGGATAAAATAAACATCAACAATAAATTGATGACTACCGTCTTTCATTTGAATAAGAATTTTACATTTTCCTTTGATGGAAACCTCTTTCATTTGGTGTCTTCTTTCTCTTCTTCTACTACTAGATTGACATTCTCTTCAATCATTTTGGTTGGATTCCAGTAATCCAACCAAAATAACTTATTCTTTGACAATTATAACACTTGACGTTTGTTTTGTCAAATCTAGGTCTCGGATTGCTACTTTTTGTGGAACTGGTTGACTGGTTATTAATTGGTCAACCATTTAACCTGTTGAAACTGCCTCAACATCCTCTTCTAAATCTGCCTCTTCCTCATTTTCCTTTGCCTTGTCCACATCCTCTACCTCCTTAGGTATATTCAGAGCCATCTTACTTCTCTTTTATAGAGAATTTTTATAAGATTGTTTATAAACCTATGTCTTCTTGAATTTTGATGATTCTTTTTTTCATGGGCTTATAGTTTTCCCATGAGACTTTGAAGTGTAAAAAAATTCATATTTTGTGATTTCTCCATCGTGACCATCATATAGTGGAATTTCTTTTGCAGTGAGCATAGAATCTTTTCTATAACGCACATTTCTTTCATTTTCTCCTCATATCTTTTCATCTTATTGTATATGATCAACACTCTAGCAAAGTAATCTAAAATACTCTCTCATTTAAGCTTATCAAATTTATCTTATAACTTTTACAAGTGTAACTTTTTTTAAACTAGTGCTTTTAATTTCACATCTTATATTCTTTGTGGTTTCTGAATTCTTGGTTTTGTCACAGGGAGCACGCTCCATTAATCATTTTAATGGATGAGATTGACAGCATTGGATCTGCACGAATGGATTCTGGGAGTGGCAGTGGTGACTTTGAGAAAAGAATGGAACAAATAGGGGAAACTATGCGAATTATCAACACAGTTATTCATATTACTCATAATTAACCTGTTCTGACATACCCTTTTAACAGGTTTTGATGGCCACTAATCGGATTGATATTCTTGATCAAGCGCTCCTAAGGCCAGGACGAATTGACAGGAAGATTGAATTTCCAAATCCCAACGAAGATGTATGCATCTTTATCTGCTTTGTTTCCCTCAAACTGTTTCAAAGAGATTAACGTCCTGAGTAATTATGAATATGCAGTCACGTCAGGAGATCTTGAAAATCCAATCAAGAAGAATGAGTTTAATGCGTGGGATTGATTTGAAGAAGATCGCTGAGAAGAAGAATGGTGCAGAGCTGAAGGTATTTTTAACCCCATGTCTATTTATCTCGCCCCACTTGCTTTTTTTAAGTGTTTCCGTATGTGCAAGTGATTATAAATAATGAATAACATAGTTTTTAGATACAGCCGGTTAAAGGTTTGGGTTCTGGATTTTAATCGAGTTACTAGATCGCTCGGATTAATTTAAAAAAAATTAAAAGGATTTCATTTTAGTTAAACAAAAATTCAACAGATTACAATTTTGTTTTTAACCGAGTCACCAGGTCACATCAAATTTATTTTTTTTTCTTGTTTTTTTTAACTCGATCCAATTCTAGTTTTAAATTAACTAAATTCTAGATTGACCAGCCGAGTTTTAAAATACAATGAAGATGAAGACTAATGAGTTGTACGGTTTTTATTTATTTCTGCAGTTATTGATGATGACTACTGTCATGGGGTTATGTTTCTCTGGAAGTAATTTCAGTGTACGCCCTTGGAAAAAATGGTGTGAATAGGTTTCGTTGTCTGTATATATTATTAAATTTCGGATGGATGGAGCCATTCAAATGCTAAGCTTGTCGGGAAAATGATCAGTTCTCGATCTGTTTAGCTTGGGATTATTTATGTTACTAATGATATCAGCCATGCCGCTAATGACAAGTTGGTTTACAATGACCTACACTCCGTCTGATATCGATGTGCGCGCGGGAACTAGACTCTAAAAATGTATTTATTGGAAGAAAAAAAAAGGGTATGATTCAATTAATTAATTCTTACGTGATTAAATTTTTTTAGTATGAAAATTAATACCCTTAAGGATTATTAAGGGTTTTTTAATCGATTTCACACTAAATCTTTATAGAATTAAGGAGTCCTTCTAAAAAACCATAATATTTTTTAGATTAACGTGGGTGTTCGGGCCAGTTTGTGCGCACCTTAACTAATCCTACGAGTCCTGAAGTTAATGACCATGTAAACCTCCAGTGGCCATCATATAAGTAACCACAGAGTTCGAACCAGAGATTACGAAGAAAGCAAACCCCTTAATCAAGAAAATAACTGATTTTTTTAATTTCTTGGCTAAAGTTTAATGAGGGGGTTTACTTTTTAGCTTTTGAAAAACACATTAATTTATCCACAAAACTATGAGTAAATTATAAATTTATACCCCTAGTTTTGCACAACAAATTTCTCTAGCTTAATTCAAAAACTATTTATTAATTAGACGTCTTTTTCATGTTCCTTTTTCATTTATTTATTTTTTTGTTTGGAGAAATAGAAAAAAATAAATAAACAATTAATCGATTGTTTGAAGTTAAAAGACTATTTAATTAGCTTTATAAAAATAAAGAGAGTAATTTATAATTTACTCAAGAAAATGCCAATTAATTCTCACGACTCCTCAACATAAGCATCGATTTGGGCAGATGTAGTTTTCAGTACCTAAGTATTCTCGAGGGGAGTTGGTGGTCCTTACAACATTAAACAAAAAGTTTACATACAAACAAACATACATTAATTACAAGTGAATGCAACAAAATAAGTTCCGTCGACAATGAAATTGATTTACAAAATAGTCAGAATTTAAACTATTTTAATAGGATGTGCTAAATTTAACTTATTATTATTAGCATGGGAAAATAATATTGCTCCCTCACGCACCATGGTGGATTCACTGTGCCCATAAGTTTTTTTTTTTAATTTTTAATTTTCCTTTTAATGACTGAATTAAATGCTAAATTAATTAAAATTATTAAGTACGGAAAAAGTTAAAAGATAAAGGATGTGGTGTTTTTAGACTTTTGAGCAAATATTTAATTTATTCCTTATACTTTCTAATAATAAAACTTCGGTCCCTTTAAATCTTTTAGAAAAAAAATCAATTTTATTTCAAAATTTTATTTTATTGAGTTTTTTTTCCTTCCAAATTCATGCTTTATTTTTTGTTTTTTATTGAGTTTTGTTTTTGTTGGATTTCTTTTAAAAAAAATTAAATTTTTTTAACATCTTTTATGATGTTTTGTACATAATATTATTTAATTTAATTAGTGTATAGCTTGTTTGTTTAATTTTTTAATTTAATGTATTTTTAACCCCTTAAAATTTAAAAATAAATAAATCATTTCATCATTTGTTTTTTTTTTAAGTTCTGTTTTATTTGACTTTAAAAAAAAATCTTTTAAGTGAGTACGAGAGGAATCTTCAAGGAAAACAAATGGTCCCGATCGACGGCTAAAATACGCGTGTGAGCTGGCATTGAGGTGGACAACGACCATGAATTAAATGTAACAGTATGTGTTGACTTGGTGGCCTCGCAAAAGAAAGAGAGAAGGTCGAATAAACCCCTATTCGGGATTTTGCTAAAAAAAAAATGTCGAGGCGCTCGTGTTCTCTAATTCAATGTCTGCTCCCACTGCCACTACTACTCTTCAACTTGTTAATGATGTCGAGCCTCTTACAAACTTCTCAAGGTGATGTTGGCACAGCTGCCCAGTACAGCCCTCCATATTTACGTAAGTAGTCGTGTGCTATGTATGATGAACTCATGTGATCCAGGCATGTTTCACAAATCGTATCACAATGTAAAGTGTTTTTCTCTCTGACTTTGGTACGTATGTATAGCCACCGCTTGTTACAATGACAGCGCGTCGCAGTTTCCGTCGAATAATATGTTTGCGGCGGCTGGAGATGGAATCTGGGACAACGGGGCTGCTTGTGGGAGGCAATACTTGGTCAGGTGTATCAGTGCCGCGGTCGCCGATTCTTGCATAGCTGATCAGGTCATTCAAGTGAAGATAGTCGACTATGCTCTAGCATTGACCAATAATCCACCCTCAGCTAGTGGCACCACCATTGTTCTATCGGAGACAGCTTTTGGGGCTATTGCAAATAATTCTGCAGCCCCTACTTCCATTAATTTGGAATTCCAACAGTAACTCTCTCTCTCTCTGAATTTGATACTATGAAAATAATATGATTGGCATCTTCATGGTTGATGGGGTTTCTTCTTCTTCTCTTTTTGGAGGATGATCGCTCTTTCATGTTCAATTTAACTAGCATTTCAATTTCCAGTGAGAGATGAGATGGCATAAGCAGTTTCCTGATAGTGATGGATTTCTGTGTCTCCTTTCTAGGGTATGACACGAAGAGTGATGGTGCACGGCAAGCTGTGAAGATCAGGAAGAAGAGAATGGATGATTGCATGTGTGAATTACAGTTTTTACAAGTTAAAGTGTATATGATCCAGCTTTGTTTCTAGCCACAATCGTTTTACCCATTCATTCCTCCTATCAATTTCTGCGTTATGAGTAATGAATGAATGAATGAATACCTTTCATTCGTAATCTTCTTCTTTTCCTTGCGTGCTCCATGGTTTTAGAACCTCTCGAGCTTTAACTAATCAACGTCGTTTGACGTGTCTTGCGTCGTCTTCTTCTTTTCCTTGAATCACGGTTGGGCATGGCGTGGAGGTTTCAAATTTGTCTTTGGACGACGTTTCATATGCGGATTCTTATGTAGTTTCCTGAAGTTTGATTGCTAAAATGTAATGTAGTCGGCTATGTAATTGTTCATTGTTGTGTTTACTGTTTAGTTGAAAATAAAATTTAGTGGTATTATGCACTGTTATTAAACCCGGCCCGGCCCGGTGGGTCAACCCGGGACCCGGTCGACCTGGTGGCTGGACCGGTCTGGGTTTAATAAAAGACCGGCTGTGGCAACAGCCCGGGTTTGGCGGGTCGACCAGGGTGAGACCTGGTTTTTTTTTTTTCAAATGTGGGATTTGAAACCCATTAATATATATACTTTATATTCCCAAGAAAAAAGTCATGTTTTTTCAATGTGGGATAAAAAACTTTTTGGTTTAAATACTTTAACTTAAAAGGATAACATAATATCTTTTCAATGTGAGATTTGAAGCCCTTTCATATATATACTCTATGTTCCCATGAAAAAAACCATGTTTTTTCAATGTGAGATTTGAAACCCATTAGTATATATACTCTATGTTCTCAAGAAAAAAAAAATCATGTTTTTTCAATGTGGGATAACAAACTTTTTGGTTTAAATACTTCAACTTAAAAGGATAACATATTATCTTTTTAATGTGGGATTTGAAGCTCTTTCATATATATACTTTATGTTTCCATGAAAAAAGTTATATTTTTTCAATGTGAGATAAAAAACTTTTTTAGTTTAAATACTTTAACTTAAAAGCTTAACATAATATCTTTTTAATATGGTATAAAAAAAAATTTAAAATATTCTTTTAAACTTCATAATATGTATAATCTATATTTACATGGATTTTTTCATATGAAATATTAAAACTTTAATTTTTTTTAATTTTCTCGGGTTAATCCGGGTTGACCCATGAAACCCGGGACCCGGCCCCTTGGCCGGGTCAACCCCCGAGCCAGGTTTAATAACTATGGTATTATGTTCGGTTCATGTTTAAACTTCATTTGGATTTTAAGAAAAGTACTATTTTACCCTTACAACTCAAAATATCTAAATTCATTAATATTGGTTTTTTTTTTTCATTTTAAACAAATAATAAAAAACATACAGCAAGTTTATATTATCCATATTATACTAACCAATTTCTACAACATTAAAGTCATTAATGTATACAATATTAGCTCAAAATATATTAAAGATGTTTGGACTTTTTCTAAAGGACTGCGATTCCTAGGGTCAACAGATTCCCTGGGTCAACAAAGAACTTAATCACATTCCTCGTTTTAAAAGGAACTAGGCTCGGGGCTTGCACTTTCTTGTTGGTCGGATCAAAAACTAATTATTGCATAAAAATATATAAGCATTGTTTTTTTTTAGCATATAATTATAAATATTTGATATGATGATTAAAAATTGGACTATTGTATTAAATCAAATTAATCGATCATCAGTATATGCGTTAATAACTAAATAAAAAAGTTGGTGTAACTTATTCGATCTAGTGGGCTAAAAGCAAACTAGTCACCCCGTTCAAATAAAATTATAAAGTTGTTATAATTATGAGATTCATATTACATCTAAGTATTGTTCCTAAAAGTTCTTGGTTGATGTTCTATTAAAACTAGATATTAATTAGAGTTATTGAGACCGATACATATTATGTACTTTTTTATTTATTAAAGAAAGCATTTGCTCTCATAAACTAAGGTATGAAAGGTATCTAGAACTAATATGTAGGTGCTTGTCAGATAATATGTATAGTTAACTAACCCGCAAGAGATTTTCATATGAAAAGATCATTTTATGTCTATAGAAAGGTTCACGTGATAGTTTTGTAAGTGACTCTTAGACTTGAGATCACTAAGTTATCTTATATAAAGAGTGTTATGCTTTGATCATAATCACACGTTGTCTTAATCATTGGTAATATGCTGGTATATATTGGATATAACATGAACTATATGAAGGTATTTGAGTAATCAAGAGATGATTCACCATCCTATATGAATTAGAAAAAATATTTCATCTATTCTCAAATAGCATTGATTGTGAAATCCTTGACTAAGGTGAAATGAATTTTGAAAAGAGTTTCAAAATCTTATTTAAATAATCAATGACTATAATGTTTGGAACTAACATGATTTGACAAAACAAACATACTCTATGCTATAATGTCTAAATAAGAACATTTTTGATAAAAAGATAATAATTAAACTGAGAAACTAGTCACTAAAAGACTATGTCAAATCACTTATAACTTTTCTAATATTTGAAGAATCAAGATAGATTGCTAGATATTGAACTTGATCTCCAAATATAAATCAATCAATTATTGAATTGATAATAAATTAAATTATTTAATCTTATTTTATTTAAAATTATGATTTATATTTGGGCCATCTTGTTAAGTAACTTAATGAATCACACATATAAAAATCATAGGTCAAAAAATAAAATGGAATGATTAATCAAGTGTGACTTGATTGTAAATAAATTTTAGAAATTTTGGATTAGAATGTAATTAATATATGATATTGCAATTCTAAACCTAAAAAAGATCAAGTAGGGACTTGATTGAGTAAATTTCTAAAATTATCCTAAAATAATATATGTGATATTATTTAAGGGGCAAATTGATATTTTGTCTATAAATAGAATGTTATGCCTTTTATTTTTTTTTTATGAAAAGAGAATGTGAGAAAAATACAGTACATAAACACCTAAACATACAAAAAAAGAAGAAGCTAATACTCTAAGGTATAACAACTCTCTATCTTAAAAGGGTTTAGGAGATTTCTTATTAGTGGTTCGTATGGATTACCATTAAAGGCTGGACACTTAAACGACTTATGGTTTGTGACAACCCATCCTTAAAGTAAATATTCAAAGCTGAGAAGAGCATCTAATCTTTAGATAATTTTTGCATAAACCCTAAAAAACTCTAAATTTGTCTAATGAGATTATCGTGACTCCTGAAAATTTTAAATTTATTGTTTTCGCTGCATGTATTTTTAAAAGTGCTTTTTACTTGGAAATATATCAAAATAATTTTTTAAAAGAAAATTCAATCTTGACATTAATAAATTAAAACGATAAAAAAACAAAAAAAATTTTGTTTGAAGCTAAAAAGTTTTAATTTTTTTTAAAAAGATAGCTAGATTATAATGTCAAACAAGCCTTTGATAGCGGGAAATTTCCTTTTTTTTTTTCTCCTTCTCCCTATTTCTTTTTCTCTAATTTGATTTCTTGTGTAAGTTTTTTTTTTTGTCTTTTATATTTTTGATTTCTTGACTTGATTTTTTTTACTCAAAACTCACTGGTATATTAAAAAATGTTAAAAATTAAAAAATAGCAAATATGTCTAGAAATGTATTTTTTGGATTTTTTTATTAAAAAGCAAAAAATAAAAAATAAATTAAATTATAATAGAGACATATGTTCTGAGTTAGCTGGACAATGCATGCTTCTAAGAAAAAATAATCATGGACGAGGATAAATACATTTATAATTCTGACGTTAAAACTTTTGTACATTTATAGACTCTTTATTTTAATTCATCCATACACTTTATTTTTCTTACAAATAACTCATAGAAAGAATTAATTAAGATATATATATATATATATATATATATATATATATTTATTTTGTCCCATTTTTTTAGATTAAAACTAGGGAAATAAACTAAAAAAATATTGACAATAAATATATGATAGTATAGGAAAAAATAAACAGATAATATTTATTTAAAATCACCGCAACTCTGATCTTGCCCATGTTTAGGGCTAATTGAAAAGGAAATTCTACTTTCATACATACAGTACAAGAAGAAAAGATGCATAGATATTAGAGGGGAGGGCCAGTTTATTAGAGTCTTCTTTGGGGAACACTACAGTTCTGAAAACACCTAAAAAAGAAGAGAAGGGGAAAAAAAAATACATTTGAAACGTTTCAATCAATTTAGCGTTGTTATTATGTTTCAATTTATGAATCTGGGTTAGTTCAGATCAATGCTAGGGTTTGAGTCAATGGAAGGGCCTGAAGTGCAGCAAATAGAATTGGGGAGGAGCCCAGAGAGTCACAGTGATTCTGATCCTCTGCTACCGAACCAGGCTGATAGCGAACCAAGTTCCATTCAGGAAATTAGTATTCTTAACGGTGATGATATTGAAAACGGTTCTGTTCCTTGCTGCCGTATCTGTCTCGAAACCGATTGCGAAGAAGGTAACATTTCAAGACTTTTTTTTTTAAAAAAATGAAGTTCATGAGTCATGTTTGTTGTTTGTTTGATTTTTAATTTTGTATTATTTTTATAGGTGATGAAATTCTTAATGTTTAATTATTTTTCTAGGTGATGAATTGATATCTCCATGCATGTGCAAAGGTACCCAGCAGTTTGTTCATCGTTCATGCCTTGATCATTGGCGCTCAGTTAAGGTAAAGTAATTGCTGTACGTGTGTGTTTTTGTGTTTTGGATTTATAATACAATTTTTTTCTGAATGAAAATCTAATCTAAATAGGAAGGATTTGCTTTCTCTCATTGTACAACTTGTAAAGCTCAATTTCATCTCCGAGCTGCTTTGTTCGAGGACAACTCTTGGCGCAAAATGAAATTCAGACTTTTTGTTACAAGGGATGTTGTCATTGTATTTTTGGCTGTGCAAACTGTGAGTAATCTTACTTTCCTCTTTGTTGGCTAAAATACTTCCATCCTATTCCTATTAATGCATTATAACACTACTTTCTGCAATCTCAAGCCTATTCTCTTCATATATATATATATATATATTGGAAGGGTCAAGGTATTTTTTCCTTTTTTTACTTTATGTTCGAAGCCCATATATTTCCAAACTATAAATGTTTTCGAGGTCTTGCGTTGCTTCCACATCATTGCATAGGAATCACTTGATTTGTACACTTTTCCTTTATGGTTATCATAAGCAGTGATGATGACATCTTAATGTATTTTTCCATTATGCTGGAAAACTTGTCTGGAATGACAAAATAATTGATAAGAACTTGTCTGCAACTTTCTTTATGGTTATCATAAGCATGTTGATTTGCCTTTTCAATCCTCTGATTTTCAGTTTCCAGTTGCTGATTTAACTTTTCTAAGCTTCCAGCATTTTGTGTTCTTGTTTCTGCTTCTTCAGATTGCTCTTGACCTTATGTGGCTGTTTGTAAGCTTCAAGTTGTAGTTTTTGCAAAACGGGTTCCTGTGTAGCTTTTTCTACATTATGCACTAGTTTTTCTTGTTCTTGTATTGACCCACGTCGTTGTTGATCTACCTTTGACACTTATGGGTTAGGATTTTCTACTTGTTGTCTTTGCTTTTTCTGGATGCAGGACAAGTTCTAGGGGACAGTTTGTAGTTGGTTGTTCTTGCTGCAAACATGATTGGGACCTTCGTTGCTCCACTTTTTGAATTTGCTGTTTACTCAAATCAGGCTGCATAGTTGTCTGTCTTTGTGTCGTTTCCTTCATTTGCGGATTTTCCATGAGTTGCTAGAGCATCAATAAACCATGAAATCTCATGCAGTAACTTATCCTGCTCATACTCTGTTAAGATGCTTCTATAGGATCTCCCATGATGTGAGAATGTAGTGGAGAATAGGCTCGGCTGATGCAGGACAAATCTAGGGTAACATTCGTAGTTGGCTGTTTATTAGGTTAGGTTGTAGAATTTAGGGCTTTAACCAGCAGACTCTGAGTCAAGCATCTCAAGTTCTCAGGCACATTGAAAAACAGATCTGAAAGTAAAGAAATTGGAAAAAAACAGAAATAAACTTCTAGCCTCGCACTAAAAGTTTTAGTACTCACTCCTAGATTGAAAGCCTTACACTCTCACATAATTTAGCAAAAAGCTTCACTTCATTCAATATATAAATCTGTCATAATCTGATTAAAATGCTACAAGCATTTTTATGTGCTTGGGTTATGGCTATTTCTAATTAGACTTGGATTCTTAAATAAGAAACACAAATATTCCTATTTGACTAGTAAAGGAAAAGCTCAATAAGAAATTAAATGTTTCTAATTATTCCTAAATAGCTAGCAAATATCCTCTTTGCAGGAAATTTACTGAAATTACAATCTTTTCTTGCTTAAATCACTAGGCTGCATCATCTATCTACCATTGAAAACCTATATGTTCTATTTTTATGCCTGAGAAAATCTCTCTTTCAGGTCATCGCAGCAATGGGTGGTTTTGCATACCTTATGGACAAAGATGGGACCTTCAGGAATTCATTCAGTGATGGATGGGATCGTATATTGTCCAAGCATCCCATACCATTTTATTATTGCATAGGTAATGACCATGGTTTTTTCATTATTCAACTTGTAATTAATTCCAACTACTTCAGGGGCTGAAGCATAGTTCCGCTGACTTATTGCTCGGATCAAATTCTAATCTGAATCTCCAGTGCTGTCATGTATTGAATTAAAATGCTTTTTAAGCAGCATCTATCAATTTCTGTAATTTGAAAGCATTTATATTTAATTTGATATCCAAGGTTACAAAATGAAATATTGTAGGGAGGACAGATTGTATGAGTAGAAATATACTCTGAGTTAAGAAGTCTGATTGCTCTTGCTGCTGAAATTTGATTCTGGTTTTTAAACGTCTGAGTGATCTGAGCTGCATTTTTGTTGTATCTGCTGTTGTGGCATCCTCTTTGCTGCTAAGGTTATATCTTTTTGGTTGATGTGTTAGTTTTTGCTTTTGCCTGCTTGGTGGCTGTTTTTGATTTCATCTGCTATGAGTTTAATCTTTATCTGGTATTTGGTTTTTAGTTAGCCAAGCTGTTTGGTTTCTTCTGGGTTTGGCCTTGGTTTGTCGGGCATTTGTTGCTTTCTTTCAGTGCTAGCTATTACTTTCTAACTTATTTATGAGCTTTTGCCTGCCTTTGCCTCCTTAATATGTTGACCTCTGATTTATCAAAAAAAGGAGAGGGAGAGGGGTGCAACTGATGGTTGTGGCACTAGGTTCATATGTTGTTTTCTCATTCTGTATCTGGTTGCTGTAGTTGCTGATTTCAGAATGGCATGCTGATCCTTGGCAAACAACCACCTAAAGTAGTCAATATTGTGTAAATTTTGTGATTGTTTTGTCTCACTGGTTTATTGGTGGTGCAGTGTTATTTGCTGTTTTTCTGTATGTTGCAAGGCAAAGCAGAAGGCATCACTTATTTTAACCCTTTTCCCTTAACATCCAGTTCAGCGCAGGATACTGGCTACTACTAAACTATTGCTGTCTGTGTTTTGTGTAAATGAATTGTAACAGGAGTACTGGCTTTCTTTGTGCTTCTTGGGTTTTTTGGCCTCATACTACATTGTTCCTCCTTCAATAGTAATGATCCAAGGATGGCTGGCTGCCAGAACTGCTGTTATGGATGGGGAATTTTGGACTGTTTCCCTGCTTCCATGGAGGCGTGCTTTGCACTGGTTGTAGTTTTTGTCATCATCTTTGCCATTCTTGGAATTGCTTATGGCTTCCTTGCTGCCACCATGGCCGTTCAAAAAATTTGGCAGAGACACTACCACATCCTTACTAAGAGGGAGCTTACAAAGGTAAGCTCTGAATCCTTGTTGTTTATTTTTATTTCATTCCTGCTATACATTTGTTGTCTGAACCAAGTGTGGTGAGATCTTAACAGGACTTAGCTTTCTTCTTCTTCTTCGCCCCCCCTCCTTTTTGAGGGGTTTATTTATTTGCAGTCTAGAATTCTGAAATACTCAACTGCTCTAAAATTTTGTAGGAGTACATAGTGGAGGATCTACATGGCTCGTATACTCCAGCGAAATTGGATTCTGAACATGAAGAATGTCTGAAAATACTAAAGCTTTTATAATGATGAGTAGAGGATATGTACAAGACATGTTGGAATGAGTCTTTAATTAATAGTAGTTACTTGCTACTTTGTGTATTTGGAAAGAAGAAAAAAAAGAAGTAAATTATGTAATGTCTTTGTTCCCTAAAAGTTGACCAGAGCAAAGGAAAGAGACATTAGTGCTCTCTTTCAGCCTTTCTCAAAACAATTGACTGACCTGAATTTCACTACTCTGTGTTATATTAATATGCATGGATCCCTGAAAGGATTAAACCACTTGCCACTGGAATCCTGTTGTGTATTTCAAATATGCAAATGGCCTTGTCAATTTAAATTTGCTAGTTCAGTCAACAGGATCGATCTGGATTCCCTGCATTTATCCGATACTTGTGACGAGTAAAAAAATAATGAAAAAGAAGGGTTTTTGATAGAGCAGCTGAGGAGTCCACATTATGGAACAGAACAGAGCTGCCGGCCGGCGCTTGTGAAGTTGGTAATTCCGTTGTAAATTGTAATTGACACAGAATTCATTTATTTTTCATGTAGTTGGACAATAAAGGTATCTTATAACGAGTTTTAAGATACAACTCCTTTTGAATCTTGTACGGGCATCATCATCTCTCACACTCGTCCGATGCTGCATCATGGGCATTTTAGTGGGTGATTGATACAACTCCTTTTGAATCTTGTACGACAGCTGTGTTCAGGAAAGGAAAACACAATTTTTATTTTTAACAAATGACAGAAGAAATTAGCATGGTAGCAGCTATTAATTCATCAAAAAGGGTATGTATTGCTGTCCAACGGTAAACCACTGGCAGGGTTGGAATATTAGTTTGAAACCGTTTCTCTCTTAATTTTTAGACTATAAGAAGTGTCATCCGCTTTCATTTCCGGTTAGCTAGCTAGGTGTTCTTAGCAATTGATTTCTCCAAACATCATCAATCACGCCTGGGCTTGGATGCTCATTGCGTCCATTTTTCAAGCCTGTAGGTACGTGTGATAGAACAACATGGGTGGTTTTTCTGGAATTAAATAGTTTCATGCATGAATTAATAAGAGTTGTTTTTTATCCTAGCAATGAAGAACTTGTTCAATTCCCCATTCAAAGGCATCGTTGAAGACTTCAAAAGTAGAAAAGCATGCTACAACCAAGATTGGAGCAATGCATTGTGTTCCGGTCCCAGGTACATACGTTACGTACATGATCATTTTAACAATTTAAACTTCCTTTCTTTCATTTGCTTCTTTCCCCCCCCCCTACAAATATTGGTTTTGATTGTTTCGATATTTGAATGTTCATGTCAGGATATTGGCTCCAACAACTTATATGTTCTTTGCTTCTGCTCTTCCTGTTATCGCTTTTGGCGAGCAACTTAGCAAAGAAACAGGTTCTTACGTACTTCAAAGAAGTATTTATCTGTGTGTTACGTCTCTACTTGTCACACACACACACACACACAATCTCCCGAATGATCTTGATTTCTCTCTTCAGATGGAAGCTTGAGCACCGTTGACACGCTGGCTTCTACTGCTATATGTGGTATCATACACTCGTTGTTTGGTGGCCAGCCTTTGCTGATCTTAGGAGTTGCAGAGCCCACTGTAATAATGTATAGTTATTTATACAGTTTCGCAAAAGGAAACAATGCGATTGGGAAAGAGCTCTACTTGGCTTGGGTTGGATGGTAACAAAATCCAACCTCTTGCTGTTCCTGTGTGTTTGTGTGTGTGTATGATCATAAACAATTCAAAATTACATATCTCTATAGTGCTTACACAACATATAAAATAAATTGAATTTGTGTAGGGTGTGTGTCTGGACAGCTCTCCTGCTCTTTCTTCTCGCGATATTCAATGCTTGCACAATTATCAATAGATTTACAAGGGTTGCCGGGGAACTTTTTGGCATGTTGATTGCAGTTCTTTTCATTCAACAGGCTGTGAAGGTATCTTCTCCATCAGGAATTTTAAACGAAATGTATACAGAAACAGCACAAGTACTGCTTCATCTTTTCATAAAATTGTGGTTTCAATTGCAGGGTATATTAGGAGAATTCAGAATCCCTGAACATGAAGACCCAAATTTAGAAAAATATAATTTTCAGTGGTTGTATACAAATGGGCTGCTAGGTGTTATATTCACCTTTGGTTTACTATATACTGGTTTAAAAAGCCGAGGGGCAAGATCATGGCAGTACGGCACTGGTTTGTGAAAAGACTTGGATTCACTTCAATAAGAACATCATGACTTTCATCTACAAAAATCTAATTTTCATCACCAATGCAGGATGGTTTCGGACTCTCATTGCGGACTATGGAGTTCCTTTAATGGTATTAGCATGGGCAGCATTGTCATTTGGTGTACCGGGGAAACTTCCTTCCGGTGTTCCTAGGAGGCTTGAAAGCCCTCTTCCTTGGGACACTGCATCCTTGAAGCATTGGACTGTAATCAAGGTAACGTTATGTAGATGTTTACTTTGAAACCCTTTTGAATCGCCTGTCCAGGAGGCTATTTTCTTCCTTTTGTTTTGGAATGCAAATGTTTGTCACTTTTACATTGGTATAAACTGTATTTCTTTTCATATTAATTAATCAATAATATAATTTTCTCAACTCACAATACACTATCCTCGTTTAAATTTCAGGATATGGGTAAGGTCCCACCAGCATACGTATTTGCTGCCTTCATACCCGCTGTTATGGTCGCTGGTCTTTATTTTTTCGATCACAGTGTCGCTTCACAAATGGCACAGCAGAAGAACTTCAATCTCAGGAAACCATCTGCTTACCATTATGACATTTTAGTCCTCGGGGTTTTGGTATATAACCTAAATTCCTTTGCCTTCTCAACATGTATGCAACTCCCCTCATCTCCTAGGTGAATTCATCAGGTTTTAAACGTTTCTTTCATTGAACTATCCAGACTCTGTTCTGTGGATTGATTGGACTCCCTCCATCCAATGGAGTACTCCCACAATCTCCTATGCACACGAAAAGTCTGGCTGTGCTCAGTAAACAGGTTGGTTAGGCAAGTTTGTGCTATGTCCTATGACAAAATGATTTTTTTAACAGTTTCAGTCTCATTATTTTGGAATACGAATTCAGTTGATAAGAAAGAAGATGGTAAAAGGTGCCAAGGAATGCATGAAGCAAAATGCCAGCAACTCAGAAATCTATGGCAAGATGCAGGCTGTGTTTATAGAAATCAACAGAACTCCACTGGTAACTTCACAACTTATGTAAAAAGGGCATCTATATCACTGGTTCCTGGGGCAAACTTCTGTAATCTCATCTTTTTTGGCAGTCAGTTCTTATCATGGCTTTAGTTTAGTATGCAGAAGAACATGGTTAAAATTTTCTTCAATATTTTTTTAGCCCTTGATAATGGCATCATTCTGTTGCAGCCTTCAGCAGCTAATGAGTTGAAGGACTTGAAGGATACGGCTATGAAAGATGATGATGGAGGCATTGCATATGATAACTTTGATCCTGAAAAACATATCGATGCTCACTTGCCGGTTCAAGTTAATGAGCAAAGGTTTAGCAACCTTTTGCAATCACTTCTCGTGGGAGTATCATTGCTTGCCATGCCCATAATAAAGAAGATACCAACATCAGTGCTATGGGGATATTTTGCTTACATGGCCATTGACAGCCTCCCTGGGAACCAATTCTGGGAAAGAATCTTGCTGCTTTTCGTTACCCCTAGTCGATGTCATAAGTAAGTTGCACTTCTATAAATTCTTTCCTGTTAGGTCCTTAATTGTTTGGTATGTTGCTTGTGCATACATGGAACTCATGAAAACATTGGTTAGACAAATAAAATAGGCATTAGATGTAATTTCACATGCTAATATCCTCTCATTTTGAATCATCTTCGAGCAGGATATTGGAAGCTCCCCATGCTTCATTTGTAGAGAATGTGCCCTTTAGGCATATTTCAATGTTTACGCTTTTCCAATTAGCATACCTTCTCATTTGTTTTGGAGTGACATGGATACCCGTTGCTGGGATATTGTTCCCCTTGCCATTCTTCCTACTTATAAGCATACGTCAGCATGTCCTTCCTAAGCTCTTTCACCCATTTTACCTTCATGAGCTGGATGCGGCTGAGTATGAGGAAATCGAGGGAGCTCCAAGACGCGGTGGTGCAGTCTCATTCAAGGTATGGGGGCTCACTGTCTTAATGAGTGAATTGCACAAGTCTAATATCCAACTGTAGTTAATTCCTGGAATTCATTATCTTGTGGAAATATTTAGATTTAAGTTACCTTCTTGCTTAGTTTTTTAATTGCAAATATTATTGTTAGCATATATTGTTTTGGTGATGATCCTTGTTAACTCACATTATTATTCTTTTTTGCAAGTTCAAATACTTTGAAACCTTGAATCGTTTCATATTCTTTTCCCTGAATTCTTCAGCACTATAAAATTGATTTTACAAAAATTGAAAAAAATTGAATTGTGGTATTTTAAAAATCTTGTCAACATGCACAAAATAAGCTTAATAGTATATTATGTTGTAACAAAGATTTCAGTAAACAGAACCATATCTGTCAGTTATCTGCTTCTGAACGCAACTCTAACTCACTGCTTAGTAGTAGACTTTATACTAGCACTTTATGTTGCAGCAATATTTTAGAGGAATTCTGAACTTGAATCTTTGGGAATATTTATTAAGGTCAATTTCTGAGTTACAAAGAACCACCTGTGATGTCCACATTTGCAGGAACGAAATGGTTCGGTTGATGGTATAGATTTAAGTTTATGTGATTCTGAGATACTGGACGAGCTGAGCACCAGGAGAGGAGAGTTGAAGCTTATATCGAAAAGCTTCGGTGATGATAAGATTTTTCAGGTAAGACCATTCAAAATGCAGTACAGCATTATTTAAGATAAACTGTAGTGCAGTGTCGATCTGATTAGAAAAATTTTAAACATTTCTACAAAGTATAGGATTTTCTAAAAGTTGAAAGACAAGATAGATATCTGCGTTTACATGAACATGGGTTTTCTGCCCATAAGAAATCAACTAGAAGTACATGATCAGAAGAGAATTGTCTAAAAACAGTAACAAAGCATTGCCCATGTAAACAGTCTCCTGAAAGTATAGTTATCTCCAACTTTCTCTATGAAATATGAAATGTTGCACGAGTACTGTAGACAATGTGTTGATTGTTAAAGACTGAGAAAGTGTTTTTGGCTTTTGCAGGTGCATCCTGGCGAGGATTCGGAAGGCGGTCTTTGAAGATTATGAAAAGCAGCTTTTTGTAAGGGATCAAGTTCACCTGGAGAGGGTTTGTGAAGAAACCGTAGCGTGTTAATGCAACTGGATTTGATCTGTGCAATCTCTAAAATAATTATTTTACAGTCTTAAAAAGAATTCTACCTTTAAGAGAGGGAGAGAACAAGTAGAGCGGCAGCTCAATGATTTAAGCCTCTCCATCAATTTGGTTATAGAGATCCAAGTCATATGGATTATTATACTCGTAAATTTGCTGATCCACAGTTTATGAATAAATTCATCAACGGTCAGGAAAACCTACAAATATTATCATCTAGCTCTAGCTTAAGAAAGTAGTGTACGAAAAATACTTTTCTTGCCTTAATTTGGTCTTCAAGAAGCAAAGCCTAGCTGCGATTCTCACAACCGCATGCAGATAATTAAAAATGATACGGTTGCTGGAAGCTTATTTTAGGTTCAACAATATTGAAAAGATATGCATTCTGCTGGCAGTCATTCCTTAGCAGGATTAGCTGTTTTTGACGCAGAAGAATAGAATTCGAAGCATTCATATTCATATTCATTTATCACAACGACTGAAATTTGGTAAGGGTAACATGTATCCTCTCTATCCTAGAATTTTAGGTCGTGGGCAGAATTATTAGCCCATTTGAAGAAGAATATGAATTTTAAAAAAAAATACAACAAAAAACCCCATTTAAACAAGTTTAACTTGCAAATTTCATGACTATGGATATAAGATTGAGATAATTTTATAAAAAAAATATCACATGAAAAAAGGTTTGGAGACCAATTCTTAATTAATCAAATGAAAATATGATAACTCTATATATAAAAAAAAAAGAAGGTGAAGCTCAATCTCTAGCACATAAAATGTTGAAGGACAAAAGTTTAGAAAAAAAATATAATTTAAAAAATGTTGAAAAAACTCAATCCAAGCCTACCTAGGTCAGGATGCAAAATCTTTGACCCGATCGTGATATATACCAGACTAATTGCATTTGAAAGCAAATTGAGTAAAATCATGAAGTTTAATTATCGAACAACTCAATGATGAAGAATAAAAATGAAAAAAGAAATTTAATTTAAAAAATGAATGAAAAAATATAAGTCAACTTAGGTTAACCTGCAAACCTTGTGACTATAAAAATCATGAAATCTTTAAATCGAGTTCAATCAAGAAACTTAATTCTCAACCAATTTATTTTAATTGATAAAATCATGAAAAGAATCAATTTAAAAAACTTTTCAAAAGAAAAAAAATATAACAATAAAAAGAATGATGATCAAATTTGATAGAGAAAAAACTAATGGAGAAAAAAATTGTCAACAAAAGACCTAAAAATTATCGTGATAACCTAATATAAAGGAAATGAAAAAAATGTAGGAAGACTAATTTTTAATAAATCAAATTTTAAAGGATGAAATTAAAATAATTCAATTCAATTTAAAAATAGGACCAAAAAAATATCAAACCGTGTTAACCTTTGAAACCTGTAACTTTGGTTATTAACCTAAGACTAACTCCATGACAACAAAAAAAATCTAAATTAACTCAATTTAACTCGCAAATTCCGCTACCATCAGTATATAATCGGGATAATCCAATATAAAGAAAAGAAAAAAAAAGTAGGAAAAATAATTTCAAATAAATTAAATGTTAAAGGATGAAATTGAAATAAATCAATTTAAAAAAGAAAAAAAGAGTCAACCCACATTAACATTTGAAACTAATGACTCTGGCTATGAATTCGAGACTAATCTCATAAAAGACAAACCTTAAAAAAGAAAAAAAGAAAAAATCTAAAAAAAAAGTTAAAAAAAAAAGCTTTAAAAAGGGAAAAGAAACCATGTCTACCCGCGTAAAGCTTCTAAACTCGTTCTAATCTTTAAAACTAGCAACCCGTGAAATCTTTGAACTGAGTTCAATCAAAAAGTTTAATTCTCAATAAATTTAATTTTGAATGATGAAATAGTGAAACAAATACCAATTTAGAGAACTTACCAAAGGAAAAAAAAAAAGATATCAATAAAAAGAATATGGATCAAATTTGATAGAAAAAACTCATTAAGGATGAAATTGTAAAAAACAAAACCTCAAAAATGACCCCAAACAAAATAATGCATTGAATACTGCTTCGCTAACGTTACACATTATAGTTGGGTCTTCAGGACTCGAGTTTGCTTTTTGTAGGGCAAAAAACAGACCAATAACAAGAGATAGATCATAAACAAGAATGACATTGTTACGTGTGAAACAATTAATAAACCAATTTGTATATTGTTTTGCAATAGAGGAGTCTGTTTGCAACAATGAATTAATAATGCATTGCATACTGCTTCGCTAACGCTGTTAGTTTTACTGCTTAGCCATGGATGAGAGGGGTGATAATGAACAGGGAGAGGTGCATTCTAAGTGTTTTTTAATTTCAGGAAATCATTCATTTCTTATTATATTTTCTGCCCTCTTTCATGCAGACTTTTACACGTTATATATTGCCTGGTATTAGATTCTTTTTCTTAAAACAGAATGAGGAAGGCTTAATGAAACGGTGAGTATTAAAGTCATCTAAACGATGAGTTTTAAGGATATAACAAAACGGTACGTTTAAAATAAACCGGCAACTAGTTTATTTTGAATTAAAACTCGCCATTATCTTTTTTTTTCTTCTTCAGCTTGTAACAGACAAAGACGCTTCTTCAAAAGAAACAAGTTGAGTAATAATGACAGTTATTATTATTATTATTAAATATTTGAAAGTTTGAAAATAAATGCAGATTGTAACATTATTTATACAGCTTCTTTTTAGTTTTGATGGTTGCAGCAAACTTAGGGTTTTGTTGAACCTATCCATCCATAGATTTATACAGCTTCTTTTTAGTTTTTGTTTAACATTTTTTTTTGCTGCAATCCTTTGTTACATAGTTTTAAAACGATTAATTAGGAATTTAGTTGATATGTAGCTGGAATTTGGTCGGGTTTTAAAAATAATATAAAAATATCGAAAAAGAAAAAAAATTTGGACAAGACATTTGTTGGCGCAAAAAATAAATAAATAAAAATTATGAGTCTTTGTTGTTAGTCTCTTGCATTCCATCAGTGGCAAATATAAGATGATCACCATCTCTAATCACCTCAATGTCATCAATTTCAGCTTTATCCTTGCTCATTACTTTGGCGGGTGAGATGTCGAATTTTTTAGCACCAATCTCAAGCAATGCCTGGAAGCTATTTGGAAGTAGAACAAGCTTTCCTGCAACTTCTTCCTTTTCTGGGCAACTAATTGTTACTCTAGCAGGACTAGCTCCATGACTACTAGTATGGCTGGTTGGGAACAGCAAGTCTTTCTTCCCTCTGTGGGCAGCTGACATCATCCCGAAGATTGAGTTGTGAAAATTGTTAGTCCTGCGCCTCGGACGGGTTTGACTCCATGATGCATCTGTAGCTGGGAATGAACCTTCTTGAGACAGGGGCCGAATAGTTGGTTCACTTGTAAACCTCCCAAGAAATCGAATTCCATAATCCTGCTTCTCAGGAATAGCAACGAAGGATTGCGTTTTAGCCTCTTTACGAGTTTGGAAAATGAATCTTATTTCTTCATGTCCTTGTTGCTCAGCTAGACCCCTTGGAGTCCAACCATGGACATCATCTGGTTTGTCAATATCAGCGCCTTGATCCATGAGGAATCTCACTATTTCAGCGTTGTCTTCACACACTGCTACATGCAGAGCAGTGATGCCATTGTTCCTTGGAGTTGTCACATCCCCTCCATATCGAACAATTTCATTGAGCAAGTTCAAGTTGTTTTTCTCAGCAGCAGTGCATGCAAAATGGCCCACATCTCCATGATGTATGCTTGCACCATTTTGTATCAGTAGTTTGGCCACTGCTTCATGGCCTCCCAGCATTGCCTCCCATAGTGGCACATTTCCATCCGAGTCTGCATGCACCTCCAAATAATTAAATCACTCTTTAGAAATCCTTCAGACTGATTAAGGTTTGATGAGGAAATCAGATTGTGTAATAATTTATAGATCCCCCTAAAGTAAACTTCTTTATAGTTTAATGCTCTGATGCTTATCAGAAAGATTAGTACTTGTTCTCTACTCATAAAAATGAAAACAATCAAGCACAAAGCATTTAGGCACCCAAGACAAATTTTAGGAGTCGTGTGATCAAAATATTAAACAAATTATGTGCCGCCAGATTCAAAATGCAAGCTTGTGTCATGACAGTTGACTATTAGAGAGTTGCATGGTTGTTTCTTAATTATTCTGAACAATTATACAGACAAGCATGGGCCTCTATCTGAAGAAGAAGGAAACAGTCTGGATAAGGTAAATAAACATACTTGCTTTGACTAGTTAAGATTCAATATTTTTATCTACTACTAGCAAGCAGGCTGTCGAGTATCTTGCATTATTAATTTAAACTATAATAGAAGAACGAGACATCTGTATTATTGACCCTGCAAGATATTTAAGACAGACTACATCATGCGCAGAGCCAAATTTGGGATTTAGTCTGAAAATGATTAATATAATAATATCTAGAAACAGCCATGACAGGGGACTGGCAAGCATGCTTCCAATTGTAACGCGCACAGAGAGTATATCGACTAAGCTGTTGTGGATAAGGGCATTGAAGGGTCGACTGCCATCTATTTCACTGATTTGAACTTCATAAGTAACTAGTTGTGCGTGTGCGTGCAGTTGCAAGCTAACAAAGCAACTATAAACAGGCATAGGCATGGCGTCTGCTGTTATGGATCGATAAAAACTAGTCAGAAAATATAATGGTATGGAAAACGATTCCATCTACATTCCCCCAAATCTTGTAAATGGCAAGTGAATAGAAGATACCTCGGCAGTTAGGATCAGCTCCATGATCAAGTAGAAGTAGGACACAGTTCTCACTTCCTTTGGAGGCTGCTATATGCTAATGAGCATAAATTAAAAGCAATAGCATATCATTATCCAGTATAATTTGTGTGTTTGAAAAGAAGCAAAGTTAACCTTTACATACCATTGCTGACCTCCCATTGTTGTCTGATTCATTTGAATCCAGGCCCCGTTTCAACAACTGATGCAACAAAAGGTCGTCTCCTCTTAGTGCTGCAAAGCATAGAGTGAGAGGTAGGTCCATTCTACCACGAGCTAGCATGTTCTCCGTCTCCAGCAATACTCCTTCCATAATTGGGTCTTTCAGTTCTTTCAAATACTGCCCCGCCATAAATAGAGAGCAAACTAATTATGCTTGATGTAAAATTAAGATTATTACAGCTTTTATATTCAACACCAAATGTTTTGATCTTCTTGGAAGCCTGTACTGCAATTGTGATAAAATTTTATAGTTTATGTCTTATAGAAAGTTTCTGAAGCTCAATACAAATTATGGGTATGAAAAACTCCATGTGTAAGAAGATTCATGCTCTACATGTGTATAAAACTGTCGCCACGTTATATTGAGTTCACAGACCTGAAGGAGATTGTTCACGATTATGGTCCCGTCTCCAACATTGGCCTGAACAATATTCAAGAACGCAGTACGGTTCAGTCGTAGTAGTTGGCTCAATCTCTTGGTTCGCACTGTGAAGAGCTGTGGCCTACAACACAGTACTCCAACTTCACCGCAAAGATCACCAGTTTTAGCCTCGCCAACAACCTGCTTTCATCCATCATAATTTCAGCGACCGTTGAACAGTACAACAAGAAACTTCATTTTGTTTAAATTTATGTGTCATTCTATGTGTTGATAGAAATAAGACTTGCCTGTTCAACTCCATTTTTCATTACAAGTAGATCCTGCAACAAAATTAACCCAATTATTGAAGGCCATGTATCGCATATTTGACTAAATGAAAAATCCTACACTTGTTAATAAAATCAACGGATTGAGGCTATCTTTAACTCCAAAATCACAATTATAAAGTATGAAACAATCAAATCCAACCACAAGAGTTGATTTTTACCACAGCACCAGTAACAAGTATATAAAAGTCTGTTGGTGCTTCATTCTGCAGGATCACGTCTTCGTTGGGAGGAAAATACTCGGCTTTCATCTCTGAGACCTTTGGAATTCAATGACAGAAACAAAAATCCTACATAAATATACAATAAAGAAGCAGAAAAAGAAACGATGAAAGATAAATGGTTACGGATGCTTTTAGTGACCTACCAACTGGAAAAGCAAGTCATTGGAAACCCCTCGAAACAAGTAGACCTTGTCCACAAGAGAGTAGAAAAGATAATGTGAAATGCTTGAACGGATGGCTTTTGGAAGGGAATCAAGAGTCTCTTGCTGCTGCAGCCCCTCTGAATCTGTCCTGAACTTCAAGCACAAATGTGCAAGCATCTGATCTTGTAGGCGAACAGGCAGCTGGTTCCTCTGAGCGAAACTTGAAGCAGCTTGAATTGTATCTCTCTGGGAGTTCGGATTTATCAGGAAGGTCGTGATTATAAATAATCAGAAGTTAGATTATTGATATGTGAATCCATTAGAATATTGAACTGATCAATGACTATGAATTACTCACAAATCTTCTAGTTCGACTAGTCCCGTGCACAACCAAGTTCGTCATGTTTCCTATTAAGTATGCCGTCAATCCAAGGTTGAAGAGCATGTAGAAGATGTCAAACATCATCTCCCTTGTGTTCACGGGATGCAGATCACCATATCCCACAGTTGTTAGAGTAGTAATAGACCAGTAAATGGAAGTCACGTATCTTGTCCATATACTCTGCTCTAGGAAATTGTCTCCTAGGGATGCTCCAATCCATGTCCTCTGCGGATCATGGTAGCGTGCAGCAATAAGATAATAGAAGCATCCGGCGGAGTGTACGGCAAAAAGAGTGACCTATAGGGAGCATACAGATCATGATAAATCATAGCAGTTCTAGAAAGAATACATTTTCATTCATGTCAATCCCATTCTTAACTTGAACACTTACACATATAAGTTTAGCACACCGGACCCAGAAATAGTTATAGGTCCTATCTTTCTCCAATCTGTTCACAGAAAATATTTAAGGGAGTCATAAAACAAACGATAGATATTAATTATGTTTGGAGTTAAAAAGCGAGGTAGCTAGCTGAGGAAAAACACCTAGAAAACAGGGCACTGACTCTTCGGAGACGCCAAAGGCGAAGCATGTTGAAGAAGCCATAGGACTGGAATGATTTAGGGGAGATCTTCCGAGCTAGTTCAGTCGGGATTGTGGATATGATATCCAAAGACAACCAGGAAGTGGCATACTTCCATGCAATCTTCTTGCGATCATCAACAAGTAGGTAGGTGGTTTTATCAAGGTAAGCCAAAAAGAAGGTTAAAACAATATCCGTAGCAAAGAATCCATTGACAACATTATCGCAGATGGAGAGTGGTCTCTCTGGTTGTTTGAGAAATCCAAATTCGAAAGGTGATACCCAAGCCGTATAGATGACCAGAACAACGAGAAATGTCTCCCATATTCTGCAAGGTTAACCATTTTAAGGCTTAGGCTGATTGTTTAGCAAGCATACGAGTTATTTTTCTTCCTTTAGGAATGTTTACGAGTTATCGACATATGTACTGCTACACTATACAACAACAACAACTAAGCCTCGCTCCCAAACTAGTTGGGGTCAGCTATTGGATCTTTTTGCGCCATTCTGCACCAAATCCACTTCAATGTTGAGAGACTTTAAACAAACTGAAAAGGCAAGTAACAAACTAAAACTTGGCAGCAAACTGTTGACTATTGTTCAAAAGTTCGAACACTTAAATTAGCTTCCAAACTCATTCTTCCATGAAAAGATAGAGTAGTTAAAAATGGGTAAAACTGCAAGGGGTTGTAAAAAACCTGAAGAGTGTTGTAGACTACACAAGTCAAAGCAGAAGATTCTCAGTTTTAGGAACACCTTTGATTTTGTTCTGGCTCAAAGACAAAAGCATTCTAACTAATGAAAAGAATTGAAGGTTAGATATTAGCATCCCTCACTTTTAGAATAGAATTCCAACACTCCAAACACAGATCACAAAAATAACAAGTGTCATGGAAAAGGCAACAAATTAAAGATATTTAGTTGCCAGAATGATGGATCCAACAAACTGCCATCCCCGAACTGAAAATATTTACCAGATTGGACTTGGGATTCTAACTAGAACAAAATTATATGTATATTCTCTTAGGTAGTGGTAAAACCAACAACATGGTACTTTTCCAGATACCAAAAGAAAACAAAGAAAGAGCTTTCAATGGAGATTCAAAACCACCCACACACACAAACAAGAAGAAGAAACTCGTCAAAATCTTGAAACCAGGAAGAGAAAACAAGGGAATACGGCATCACCTGTAACGACGGTCATAAGGCGATATAATAAACCTATTGAGCTTAACTCTTCGGTTACTTCTTGCACCAAGTGAAGGCAAAATCCCTGTTGAGAGACTGTAATGGCTACCATCCCTTGACAGCCGCTCTAACTCCTCTTGCCCACATACTGAAACCCTGAAGACACCTCTGTTTCGCAGAGTGTCCATTCTCTGCTGCAGCAATACTGCACTCCTGCCTGAGAGAGACAAGGAAAGAAAAAGAGAGAGATTTTGCGTTTCTTGGTTTATGATATTGTTATTATTTTGCCTTGTTTCCCGTTGCTCAATTTATAAAACTCCCTTCCCTCCCTTTGCCTCCTTTTTTTCAAGTTATTTCCTTTCTTGTCAAGAGTCTTCCTTCCTGAAGTTAACTCCTTTTTATAATTCTATTTATGAAAAAAAATAAAAACTTTTTTGCACATAAAAGAATGTGCATTCATAGGTAAATTGAACATGAATATGGTAAGGAATATTGTGATCTACACACTCTACTAGGAGGAATCACTCGACTAGGGTGATTAGCAGTAAAGAATATGATTATGGCAAGTCAACATTGCTTATATGGAAATGTCTTTGCTATTTATATTGCATTAATTATCATTAAAATCAATCATTAATTATCATGTTTATTCAAACCAAACATTTAAAAACATGTTTTATAATCATCGTATTTAATTATATCACATTGAAAAGCTAATTCAATGTGATCCTAGTAGAAAGAAATTAAAAATACCTTTTAACTAAGATGTTTTGACCTTCTAGTGATATTTTTTTATAATATATTTATTGTTAATTATTTAAAGTTAATAAGATAACTTCTTATAATATTTAGATTAATATATATCAATAAAATGTTGGTCTAACGGTAAAATCACTGCTATATCCCTACAAGATCGAGAACACAAGTTTGATTTTCAGGAAATGTACTTATTAGAAAAAACAGTTACAAACCGCAAACAGGACTAGTATCACCCTTTAAAAAAGTGTGAGGATACCCGGAAAATAAACAAAAAAATCAAGATATATATAGCATATTTTTTAAATATAGAGTTTACAATAATTAATTGGTAATTAAAAAGAGGGTGATGTTTACGGAGCAGGAGGTGATCGTACGTGGCAATAATTAATTGTAAGACAATGATAGTTTATGAATATTGAAGAATAAGAAGAGAAAGAAAACTTGCAATATTAATTAGTTCTAAAAAGTTTATTCTAAATATTTATTAAACTACTTAGGCATAATTGGAAATTCTGAAACAGAATAAAATGCGAATATATTTAAAGAATGATATCGATCCACGAATTCAAAATGATTTACACATTCTAATCAAAATCATAATTAAGGAATTAAATATTCTATGATAGCATGCTAAGATTTCGAGATGCGTGGAAAATAAACTAGTTTTTTTTTTTAAAAAAAGAATTAAAAGAGGAAATTAAAGTAGATTTCAAGAGAAACTTAATTAATTCAATTGAAGATTTACTTTAAAATTATTTGATTTCTTAAAGTCTGATGATAAATTGCGACTACCCATTTTAGATATCATAAAATTACATAGATCACTTAATAATTTAAAATTTTGATAGAAAATCCTTCAGATTTTAAAAAATTCAAAGGAGAAATCCTCTTTTGTACGTATTCAAAATTCCCTTATTTACTATTTGAAAAGAGATAATTAAATTAAGAAAGTAATTAATATAAAAATGGACATGATTATTGTTTAATATATGAAAAGGATTAATTTCACTATTTAATCTTGATGATTTGTTTTTTTAAAAGTTTAATACTTCTCTAATTTTTAAGGGTTTCAATTTAACTATTTTCTTCTAAATAGCAATGATCAATGGTACATGAGGTAAAAAAAAAAAAAAGAATTTTTTTGTAATTTCTTAATATTAAGAATTATTATAATTTACAAGATCTTAATATATACTCTTGTGAATCTTTAATAATTAAGCCAGCCCTATTGAAGAACGAAAAAGAAAGCCTAATTAATACTATATTTGCACTTGTGGAGAGTGCTTATGATGTGATCTTAACCACTGTTCGAGGCAATGAAATTAAGGGCAACGTATCATTTTGGATCTTCGGCTCTAATTTCCGAATTTTTATACCCTAAAATAAATTTATAGGGTGTGAGCAAATCTTATGAATTCTTTATTTCTTTTCTTTTTCATTTTTTTTCTTTTTTTCAAATTAATATATTTAAAAGTAAAGAGGGGACATTAAGACAAATGAGAGTTGAGAGGAGAAACTCATGCAAAACCAAGAGTAGATAACAGACAGCTAAAAGCTTTTAACTTGTATTTAATATCACACGACAATAACAAACTAGTTTTATATATAATACTCTTCATTAATCACCATTATCTTATTACTCGATAGAATGTAAAATCTTTTAATTTTTTCCCCTTAATGTTAGTATTTTATATTTATTTGATGTCTAAATATGCTTATTATTTTTATATTTCGATTTAGGATGCAAATGAAGATGTTAATTGCAAAACAACAAAGTTAAATGGATGATTCTACATAGTTTCAACACAGCTTTGTAATCTAGGTATAACCCTTTCATCTGAATTCTGATTGTGATGGTTCAGGATTCTATGGAACCCTAAAAAATAACTCTACAACTTTTACGTTTTGAGTTTTGAAAGATATTAACTATATCAAGGTTGAAATTAGGCATAAAATTATTGCACGGTAATGCTAACATGCTAAAACATTTTTCGACTTACAAATATGGTGTGATTTATTTTTGGAAACTTCAGACTTGATGTGAATTTCAGTTGAATACATCACTTTCTTTTTTGTATTAGAATTTTATTTTATTATTTCATTAATATAAAATAAAAAAGTTTAGTGAGCATGAATTTCAGCTGAATACGGTTGTTTTTCATAGAAGAAAAAAGTTTAGTGAGCATAATATAATCAAGTACAAACTGAAGGATAAAAAAAATATAATAATAATATTTTTAGTTTTATTTCTTTAATAATTTAGTATCCGAATTTTCGGGTGAGTGCCATGTCACTATGGACTGGATCTTTCTATAAACGGACGGCTCCTGTATTTGTTCAGCGTGCCACTGCTCCAAGGCCGATCCGTCTTCCTCCCGTTAGTAACCCAACCGTCATAATCATTAATTAAATGACATCAATCTCACCCAATCATAAAATCAAGAAAACAAAAAGGAAAAAGAAATAGAAATCAGCCAACAACCCATAGTTGACTTTCGGTGCATTTACTTGACCTGTACACTTACCTGAGTTTCCAAATCTAATTTCTTAGGGAATTGATGGCACGTCTGCCCATAACACTACTAATTTTCTGTTTCTATGTGGTATGACAACATTCTGTATTCATTGTTCATTGTGGTCAAAAGCAATTCCCAATGAAATAAATAATAATTTGAAAAATTAAAAATTAAATTTGATAAAATCTTAATTTAGAGGTAATTTTATATCTAAATTAAAGATATTGAAAAAAAACTTGAATCCAAAAATAACTTTGTATCTAAGACCTCTAAGTATGTGAATGATACTACGAAGTCAATTAATTTTTAATAAATCAGTGTATAATCTTTATTCATGCAAAGAAATATTGTTTTACCACAAACAAACAAAAGAAAAAGATATTTGTCCATGCAAAGAAAAATTGTTTTGCCATAAAAAAAAAAACTCACATTTATTCTCCAACTTGATGCTGAAATTTACAGCTAAAAAAACATGATATAGTCTCTCCTCTAACTAACCCTAATGAATCATTTTTGGGTTGCAAGCTAATGGACTTACACTAGTAATGAACTAACATAAGTTCAATAATGAAATAAACCACTAAACAATGTCTAATGGACCAAAACAAATCCAAATTAAAAAATAATTATTCAACATTAAATAAATAAATAAAATAAAATAAAATAAAATAAAAACAAAGTCTCCATGCTAAAATTCTTTTATGTAGCCCGAATCTCCAATTTTACAAATTCTTGATAGATTTTCAGTCTTGACTTTAAACACGTCGTTCTCTCTTGTCTGGATGAATTATTGGGCTTACCATAGATGGTTGGAAAGCTTGTGGTGTCTAGTTTCCAACCCAACATGAATTGCATCAAACGTCCATATGTAGCTCCAGATATGTCTCAAACAGTAAATAAAGGTCTAGTCTAGCAGATTTAACAAGATTTGTTTAGTAACCTTCAACCCTCTGAAATAATATGTTTTCAAACTTCATTTAACCTGAAATTTTACCAAAATATAGTTCTATGTATCTAGTATTTCCCTGTAAATCTTTAGCTTGTTCTGATGTACGGTTTGAAAAATGCACTTGATCTTGTAAAACTAATTAGCAGATATTTTAAGAATAAATTTTGGTTAATATCAGCATGCAAGTTGTGACTTAATATCCTAGAAAAGACGATTCCAATAAGTATTAATAGACTTGTAGTAAGCCATAATCAAGTTAATATTGAAGAAACAAGTAGAAACTTTAATGCAAGTTTGGAAGAATTAACCATGCCATTTTTAGTTTTTGTTTTCCATTAAAAGGCCAAATATTTGCTTCATCTTTGGTTCTTGATGGAATCGAAAGTCCAACAAATTATGTGTAAATTAGTACAAGAATAAACAATTCTGAAATATAACCATGTTAATCAAATGAAATCAAAATACATATTTTATTTGATTTCTTATATAATTAATTAATTCTTTCATTTATAAAATGACTTAATAATGAATTTCTTTTATTTATTTATTTTTTATTTATTGATAAGGTTATTTTTTAGTCAGCTTTTAACCAAGACTATGTCCTTTCTGAGATAATTAATCCGCCCCCCCACCCTTGAATAAAAAGAAAGAGGAGGTTTAAGGTGTAACTATTGGTTATCGTGTTTTACACCACTAATACTACTTAATATAACTAAAAGACTTGAAAAACATTAGGAGTCTCACTGCAGTGAATCTTGTCTTTTTTTCTTTTTTTTTTTTAAAGCCCCCTTTCCTTTTCTTTTCATTTCTCTTTTAATTTTATTATTTTTCTTAATTTTATTCTTAAATATTTTTAATAATTATTTAGATTCAATTAATCAATAATTTTTATATAATTTAATAAATTAATACTATAATTGTTCAATTCTAGGAGGTAATTTGCATTTATCATTTGCACCAACCCAAAGGAAAACTTTATTTTAAGGATAAAAAAAGTACAACTCTTGCAATAATTATCTTTTTTTTTTTTTTGTAACGTATAATCTACGCTTCAACTAGTAAGTGTGATTCAATTTAATAATAATTTTAAGCTTTTAATATCTTTTGTTGGCATGCTAATTTAATTTTTTATATATTACTCTGTTTGTATGTCTATTTTATCTTTCGTAGTTTGTAATTTGTTATTTGATCTGAAAGTTAGATTTAATTATTAATAAAATTTAGTTAAATAAATCTAGTTTTATTTATCTTTGAGAAAATATATTAAACTTTCTTTGATTACTAAATCCAATATTTTTAAAACAAATTCTTAAAGTTTAATTATATTGAAAAGCTAGTTTAGTTAATAATTTATTAAATATTTACTTTACGCAAATTATATTTGAGTTATTATTATATATATTGCTTTTATTAATGTTTGTTTATTAGTCAAATAATTTTAAATTATTTGATTGAGAAAACAAATATATATACACACACACACACTTGTTGTATACGTTTCTCCATGATATTAATTTATATTAAAATCATTTATTGGTTACATGTTATAAAACTATAAGTTTATTATTATAAATTAATTGAAAATATTATCATTAAAAAATTCCAATCTTAGTTGAAAAGTAAAGCATAATTGGATGATTTTTTAAATTCGATTGTAATAATATTAATTAAAAAACATTTTATTTTAAAATATAAAATAATTAAATAAAAAAACTAAAAGGTCAGGCCAAGCTCCAGACATTAAAAAAAAAGAGAGGCTAAACACCATCTTTTTTTAAAAAACAAAAATCTGCATGTTTTTTAACTCTAGGTGCTGATTTGTCGTTTTACTAGGTAAGTAATATGTTGTAACCTAGTTTAATTTTCAACTATCAAATGTAACTGAAAAATCATGGTATAACATATTTGAAAAAGAATTAGGATCTAGCAGTTTTGAACCTCAACAGCTTCAATTTCAACATAGTTTTACCTAAAAACATCTAAAAGTCACCTTATAAAGCTCAATAATGCTCATTAACAACTCTAAAACACCTTCCAATATGTCTAAAACATCAAAATCAACTCGAAAACACATTTCAAGCTCGAATCTATATTTTACGGTATGATTAAAAATGTAAAACCACCTCCAAGGAACCACCCTCATGAAAACAAAACTACAAACACTAAGATCATCATTTTTTTTACTGTTGTAATATGGCCATTTGAAATCTCTCTTGCCTCACCTTTTTCCGGTGACTTTCTCTCTTCTCTTTGAACATCCAGGGATTAAAACGTGAAGAATATGAATTTTTATGATTGAGTAAAAGCTATAAGGACCAAAATATCAAAAAAAAAATATACATAGAGTGTAAAACCCTAAGAACAAACTTATATAAAAGAATTAATTATAATTGAAGTTATAATAATAATGCAATTAAAAAAGAAAAAAAATGAAAGACATAAGGAGCGTGGCTCAAATTGTGAAAGAATAGAGATGGGGTTTAAGTGTAATTAAGAAGAAGTGAGGCTATAAATACCCATTTCTTCTCCTTTAAAAACTAGCAGCACAAAAAAAAAGAGAGATTTTCAGATTTTTTATCAAAATTTGAGAGGGAAACACCAAAACTTAGCAAACTTTATAAGTCTTAGATAAGTTGGTAAGAGAAAAACATCATTAAACAAGAGAAATTACAAGAAACAAGTGTGGGACTTATGAGAAGAAAAGGGATGGGTGGCCGACTACATGTAAGAAGAAAGAAACTAAAAGTTTTCAATCAATTGAGAAGTGAAGTTTAGATTTCCCTCAAGTGAGGAGTCCTAAACTCAATTTTACAAATTAAGCTTCAATTTGGTTGAAATTATGCAATTTTCTTTAATTCAGAATTAGGATTCTTGAATATTTTTTTGGGGGAAATGCAAAATTGCCTAGAATTAGATCAATTATAGTGCCATAGGTTACTTTGGATGTGAAATTATGTAAGGACAACAAAGAAAAATCAATGGAAAGAGAGTCCAAGGTGGCCGGTTACTAGGAGGGTAAATGAGAGGGGTATAACTTATGATTTTCCTTGTTAAATTGTTTATAATGTGTTGTTGTACTGTGAATGATAGCTAGAAAGGAAAGTTATCACCTAAGAAGGAGAAGGAACCCTTAGTTCCATCAGGGTCAAGTTCGGCCAAGATAGGAATTAGTAGGGGGATGGGGAGTTTTGAGATTTCGTATGAAAATTATAAGTGAATTAGGTGTGGTGGAAAGTTTACTAACAAAGAAAACAAGATAACTTGATGATATGAGAATTGCGTAAATTGGTTTTATAGGTCATGAAAGGTGGAAAGGAGTTTATGAGCTATATGTATGGTATGTATGGTATGTGGCGTGTTTTGAGAATAATTGTGAAATGTAGAAAATCATAAACATAAAAAATATGCATGTGTTCCTGAAGTGGTTCTAGACCACCTTACAAAAAAAAAAAAAAAGTGAAGAAGGGAAAAATTAGCATAAACAGCATTGGGAGGTCATATTTAGGAAGGTTGTCATATATATGGCGTGGGATTAGCTATCTCGAGAGAGAAAAGAGGAATGAGGATAATTGAAGATGCATTTAATCCATTGATGGAAAATTGGACAGATTCATCTTCTTAATTCCTAAGAGGATTTAGGTCTAAAGACGATAAAATTCAGGGAGTGTTTCTTCATAGAAGTTGTAGCCAGGGGAGTTATCTTATGTAGGGTGCATAAGAGATGATACGTCTTCCCCTTACACAACCAGTCCCTTACCCAGATTCTCACAAATCATAGGTTTTCTAGTAACAATAATACTATGTGGCAACTCCTAAACTCATAATTATAATTTTATAATTACCTCCAAACTCTTTTTTTAACCTCCAAACTCTTTTTTCTTTCCCTCTTTCTTTCGAAAGCAATTTTATTTTAATTTTTTCACAAAAATAACTTTAAACTTTTTGATCGATGGCTCAACTGGGGAAGGCATACATTTGCATCCATAGATTTCACTTATAGTTCCACATGACGCAAAGTTCATTAATCCATTGGTTACATGTTAATGTGAGGCTTCAATGATTGTTCTTTATATATAAAGTAATGTTCCATATGTTATTGACCTATTCAAACATGTTATTCAATTTTCATAGTGGAAAACAATTTTCCAAATTTACAATGGTGAACACATTTTATACATTCTCAACCTAAAATGAACATTAGAAATGGAAAAGAAAACTAGAAATAGAAAATGAATAAATAGACCCCTAATTTTCTAGATTTTGAAATTTGTACTAATTTTGAAAAATATAGTTTTGAGGTGGTCCACAATTTTCTTTTAAAAGTTTTGCAATCGTAAGTCTTCTAAATTAAAAGGAAAAAACTAAAATGATGAATAATACAATATTTTCTATACAAACATTTTATTCAAAGGTAAAACATTAAAAACTTCTTACAATTTCATATTTAGTTAGTGTCATAGATTTATTTTTATTACCAATATAATATAAAAGATTTTTTAGTTTATAAGTATAACTTTCTCATGATAAATCCTAAATTGAATGAAATAAAATAAATATTTTATAATTATTTTATTGCAAATAAAAAATATTAAGATAATTTAAATTATTGTTTCTATTTTTTTATATAGAGAAATAGCTGTAGCTTTGATGTATTTTAATTTCTTATTAGAGAAGAAAAATAAAAAATGAAAAGAGAGAGAGAAGATTTTATGGTATTGAAGAGATCTTTAGTTTTTCTTTAATTTAATGATTGGCGAGGGCAGAGGAGTAAAGCCACCGTGATATAAGAAGATTGTTTCTCTTTTCCTCATAAAAAAAATAGGCTTAGGATGCAATACTTTTTATATATATATTTTCAAGTATATTTGTGGATTTGGTAGGTTATTTGTGCATGAGGCCAGCCCATGCATGGTCTAATAAATATATACAAGCTTGAGTAGGATAATTCTCATTGGGCCTGAGGCTTTAATATTTGGGCTTGCGTAGGATAATTCATATTGGGCTTGAAGTTTTAAGTATGATTTAGAGCATATAATTCACATTGGGCCTGAGGCCTTAAGTATGATATTAAGAGAATTGATCCACTGTTGGGATTAGGATCCATCATCATGTATTGTATGTGCATTAATGCCACTAAAATCACAAAGGCTAATTTCTAACGTAAAACAAAATGTGTATACATTGTAAATGCATCTTTTTTGTTTCATAAAAAAGATTTAATTCAAAATTGGAAATTTGTTGCATGTTCTATAAATTACATGAGCATATAAATTATATAAAGAGCTGTCAACACTAACTAAATCAAGAAACTGAAATATTAAAGCAAGTGAAAATATTTTAATCATTAAAAGTAATTAAAATAAATATCAAGAAATATTTTAATATTTTGAAATAAAAAAGGTATCTCTTTAATCAAAATTCATTTATCTTATTAATGTGTTCTCTCTTTTTAACATTTATCTTTTATCAGAACTATTTTCTTTTAAATAACAACTTATCATAATTTTAAAAACAAGTTTTAATAGAAAAAGTAATGAATTGATAATATTTACGTGAATATATTAAAAAATATAAGAATAATAAACTTGATAGAAATCAAAATATATATTTCTAACTATTTTTTTAAATAACAATTTATTATAATTTTAAAAACAAGTTTTAATAGAAAAAAAGTAATGAATTGATAATATTGACATGAATATATTAAAAATGTACAAATATCTCTTTAATCAAAACCCCTAATCAATAGTTTTAAAAACCCCTTATTAATCTGTATCCTTTTCTTATATTTGTTTTATATGAATACTTTGAAGGGTAACCAAACTTCAAGAATTGGATTAAATACATAATGTAATATTCTTATTAATTACTTTAGTAATATTCTTGGTGTTTTGCTTATGATTAACTTAATTAAAAAGAATTAAGTTCATACTGCAAACCCAAGGTAGAGTTTTTTAACAAAAAACAATTCAATGCAAGTTGTTAATAGTTTTTGTTAAAACCAATTAAAAACTCATGTTATAAATTTTAGTTTAAGATGTGCATGGAATTTTTTAAGCTATTATCTAAAAGATATTGAAATTAATGGTCATTTGAGTTGTTTAAATGATTATTAAATATAATGTAAGAGGTGTATAATTCATACCCTTATTATCTTTCAATCGTGTTTTTTCTTAGTTAGAACTTGATATTTTTATATTGATTAATACATAATTTATTCACTAATATTTAATTTTATTTTTCTCATGCCGTCCTTGATCATTTCATGTTTTATTTTTCAATTTTAATTAAGAAATAATTTTATAAACAATTAATGGGATTTGATAAGTTTTAATTTGGTAAGCGTGATACAAAATGGTTTTGAGATAATAAGAAAGTGATTGAGATTTTGAATACATTTTCAAATAAGTTTTTGGTTTGGTTCTCAACATAGATTCATATTTGATATAATACTTTTAGGGGTATTAATTCTAATATCATTTATATTTTTTTTTACAAGAAATCATACAAATTAAATAATTATATTAACTTGCGTGTAGTGGTGACATTATGGATACAAAACAATGATACGTTGTGACTTTGAAAATAATGATGAAAATCATGACAAACATTTGAATACAAAACAATATATGGAACATAATTTTTTAATGAAATGACGATAAAAAATTAGTTATAGAAAAGCATTTTTTTAAATATGAAACCTTATCAAGAAAAATATCCTTAACTTGATACTCAATTCCTTTAATAGGTGGCAACTCACTAGAAATCTCATAAAAAACAATATCCTCAAAATCCTTCGATTAAAAAACAAAAATACTAGGAATACAAGGATCAAGTTCATTAGCGTTAAAACATGTTTTCTTATATATAAGTAAAAACATAGGCATGTTAGAAAAATAAGCAGTCTTAATCTTATTTTCTTTTATATAAAAGCTAACAAATTGTTTTTTTCACACTATTCTTTTCTCACCTTTTTTCTCTTTTCTCCTATTTTCTTCTCTCCTTTCTGAGCCCATTTCTTTCTATCTTAGCCAAAACCATTCTCTTAAGGCTCCCATAAGTTTCTCTCTTCCTCACATCCTTATGTGGTTATTTTGAATTTTTGGCTTCACCTTTCTTCTTCAGTCTCAATTGATCTTCATAAACCTATTTAGGCTACAATGGTATAACTGTGAAAGTTTTCCCATCATTTTCAAGAAAATATCTATTCGTAAACCCATCATGTTTGACCTTCCTATCAAATTCCCAAGGATGCCCTAACAGTAAACGAGTAACATACATAGAAATCACATCACATAATATCTCATCCTTATACTTTCTAACTGAAAATAAATCAAAACCTGTTTAGGAACTCTGACTTCTCTACATTCATGTAACCGTTAAAGTGTTTAAGGTCTTTCATGCTTAATAGAATTTAAATTTAATTTTTTAACAAGTGTAACACTAGCAACATCAGCACAACAACCACTATTAATCATCATACTACATACATTGTTACTTATATGACATCTAGTATGAAAGATGTTCTATCTTTATTGCTTCACATCATGATTCTTAATCTAAATATTAAGTGATCTTCTAATCATCAAAGTCTCTTCATCGGCTGGATACGCAGCATCACTACAATCCTCAAGTGGTGACATCTCATCCTCCTCAGATTTTTCACTTTTAAATTTAGTCTTCCCATGCCCTTTCATAATCATAACCCTTTTGTTTAGATATTGTAAAGCTATATATCCATTTCTCGGACATCTAAAACACTTAATATTACAATTATAATTAGTTGGAGTTTTGGATTTACCTTGGACAACAGTGGCCAAATCTTTCTTCATGGTCTTAGGTGGTTTGGTTTTGTTTCCCATAATATTCAGCTTTGTTGAGGCAGTTCCCTCTCTCCTATAATTTGGTCTCCAAGTGGAAAAGGAACCAAATTAGCTCTTTGATGTATACAACCCTTTCTTTTCAACTACCTCTCTACCTCGGTAGCCATGTGAACCATATCTTTTATCTCAATATAATATGGCAACTTAACCACATTAGTTATCTCTCTATTTAAACCATTTAAAAACCTTGTCATTATAGCTTCTCTATCCTCCACAACATTAACATTAATAATGAGAATTTTCATATCCTTATGGTAATCATCGACACTTTTAAACCCTTAAAACAAACTCTACAATCTTTGAAATAGTTCTTTATAATAATGTCCAGAAACAAACCTATTTTTTATGATCTATTTCACCTCATCCCAAATCCTTATAGGTCTCTATCAAATTCTTTTTCTACTTAAAGCAATTGGATCCCACCAAATAATAACATAGTGAGTAAACTCAATAGTAACAAGTTTTACTTTCTTTCTTTTAGAGTATCGATAATAATAAGAAATTAACTTTACTTTCTTCTCACAATCCAAATATGCTTTAAGATCATTTTTGTCTTGAAAAGCCAGGATCTTCATCTTAATACTCTATAAATTTTTGTCCAAATCATCATGAAAACTATCCTCTTGGTATGCTCTTCTATGGTTAAAATGTCCTTGTGGCTAAACTCCCTCATGTCTATGGTTTCTATGTTGCTGAAACCTAGCATCATAATCATGATCAAAATCCTTGACCTCTTCATCTATATTTTGGTTGTAGACTTCACTAATGGTGAAGCAACTCATCTCACCACATATTTTCTATCCGCGGGACCTCTACGACCTGACCCATCTGAAAAGTTAGATATTATGGTTCTTAATTCAGTCATCTCATTCATCACCTCTCCAAACCTCATGTTCATCAATTTCAATTGTTGTTTCATACCCAAATAACCTCATTCTAGATTATTTCTATCCTTTGACGGTGGTGATCCATTTTTGGTTGGCATCGTCAAGATCTAAAAATCATGTTAGTAGCAAGAGAAATATATCATCACACACTCATTCATACGTTTACACTTAATAAATGTTACTCCCCTCGTGTTTCACATAATTTTTTTACTTTTCACTACAATAAGTTCACCTTTCACCTTTTACCACTAAATCTTTAAAACTTCGTTCTTTAAGGAACTGATTCACAACAAATCAAAAAAATTAACCAGTTAATAGCACAATCCAAAATAATATAAAAGATTCAAGAAGTAATCTATCAATATGAAACAACAAATACTAAATCGTGAATAATAAAGCAAATTTATGTGAAATATGAATGATATAAAGACATGAAAAAAGAATTATGAAAATACAAGAACAAATGAAATAAGACTGAAATAACCTAATTAAGCAAATACACTATTTTTTCTACTTAGACAAAACTATAAAGAAAAAGAATATTAATGCACAACTACCCCTTATGATGTTCTTTGTAATTTTCAGAAATAACTCCATAATATATAACTAAATAACCCAAAAATCCAAGAGATGACTATAATATTCCCCAAAATAAAAAATTTAGATTTGAGTTGCCAAACCCAAGTTTGGTGAAAAAATACCTAATTTTACAGCCTCTTACTTTTTATCTTTGTGTGATTTCTTTGATTGTTCTTCCTTTTTTTAAAGCTTGTTGCAACTAGGTTCTAGATGACGACAATAATGAAATAACTGGAAAATTAAAAGATAAATGGATATAATATAATTTTAGATCCTTGCTTTAATACCAACTAATGCAAACCTTGTGGATATAAAGATTTAAAAACCTACAATCAAATTAATCTTTCCTAAAACAACTAAATTCAAGCTTTGAGATTGACACAATGATAACCTGCACCAAGATACCAAGACTACAGTAACTGAAAACCCCCCACCTAATGCCTATAAAGAGACATAAAAAAGAAGTATGGAGGACACCATGAAGCTTGGTCAATTTTTTGATAAGTCAGAGTAGTTCAATGAAGAACCAAATTAAGAGAATTTCCTCTCACACACACTATCACACGTGTACAATGTCGCGACAATTATCCTCCCGGACAAGGATCTTTGTGGTAATGGGTGGAAAGAACAAGAAATTCTTGTTTCTTATAAAAAAATAGATTGGAGTCACTACCTAGTATTTTGGTCACTAAAAACTTTAATTGATTTCATATTCTGGATAAGAAAATTAGTTGTGTATAAGGAGGACGTATCACCCTTAATACATCTTACTTAAGGTAAGATACATTGTTTGTTTATCTGATATAAATTAAGGTATTGTTGTATTTTCTAACCATTGGTATGTCTAAGGTTTAAGAAAAGTTTTTCTTGGTAAGGAGATCATTATATTATTAGATTAAAACCTAATCATTCTAATGTCAAAACATATTCTTTTACATTTTTCTTTTAGTATCAAGAATACATCTTACATAAGTTTGTAATCCTTGTTATTTAACAAAAATAATAATATTTTTTGGTATTTTAAAAAAGCAGGCCAATTTTTCATAGATTTTATAAATTGGATATTAAATCCAAAATGGATATAAAGATATAAACAAAACTATTTTTCTTGAATTTTTATATTTAAGGATGCTAAATCACGTCATATTTTTTTTATATTATTTATGCAATTATGATTTTTATTTTTATTTTTAAGAGACTTGGCTATATACACATAGATAAAAACTTATTTTTTTTTGTAATTTTTCAAAATAGGGATTTTTTATTTGTTTTTGTATTTTTAATGAAATTTGAAGAAAAATAAGTATCTTACAGTATAAGTCTATAGCCTAAATATTAAATAAAATGGTTGGAAAACATGCGAGGGTCCATAAATAAATTTAAAATGGTCCTTAAATCTTTCTAGATTTTTTTAAAGATTATTTAATGGTTTGTTTGACAAAATCACAAAATATTCAGCAAAGAAAACTGTTAAAAATCGATTAGGATGTGTTTTCCAAACACTTCATCCGGATAAAAAGAATATATTTTTTCTTTGTAAAATTTTAGTTTAAACAAACACAACCCTAAGCATTTGAAAGGTTTAGCCCAATAACATGAAATGGGCTTCATAACCTAAGCCCTGGAACCATTGTTGGCCTCCTTTAAAGAAAGAAAATATGGGTCGTCTTTTATAAAATAAACAAAAGCCTTATCATTGAAAAAGAAAAATAACCCAAAATTTTAAAGCAATGCCTGACCCCAACAAAAATAAATGCTCTCTTTTTGCTCTTAAAAGATCAAAACAACTGAATTAATGAATCCATACATAGCTCATACCCATAAACTATGAACATGTAGCAAACAAATCACAACATATTTAGAGTTTTTAAATAGCAACCAAATCACAACAAATCATAACCTATATTATCAGGGGTAGTTTGATGTGTCTTGCTTTGAACAAACACTGACCTAATCTCTTTATCCTTTTCTTCTCCTTATGTTTCTCCTGTATTTCCTTAATTTTTGTTGTTGTGATTAAGAAGAAAATCCCCTGCTATTTTTTTGTTGAATCTTATGTTGCTGCTATTCACAATACTGCTGTTGCAAATCTAAGAAAAGAGTTATGACTGATCAAAAAGACTTCCATTGCTGCTCCCGGTACAGAGGGGATGAAAAGTTGAAGGTTGATGAGGCAAACCTCCTCCTGCTGCTTGCTTACGATACAAAAAAGATGACATTACTGGAGGGATGAGTTGTTAGTTTAATATGCCTTGTAGTCAATCGGCTAGTTATACGAGACAATATTATATTCATGTAAATACATATTTTTATTATTAATAAAGGCTTAATTTATCTTTAATATTCATATGATATTAGATTAATGAATCTAGAGTAAAGATAAAGTTCATAGAAAAAAATGCTTTGTAAAAGAAATTATAAAGTAGTTATAATTATGAGATTTTTATTGTATCAAAGCATTGTTTCTATTATGTTCTTGGTTGATGCTCTTTTAAATACTAGACAATTATTAGAGCCATAAAGACTAATACATATTATGTTCTTTCCTTTATGAAATGAAACAACTATTCTCAAAAGCTAAGGTATAAGGGATACATAGAATAAATATATAGGTGTTTGTCATAAGACATGTACATTGAACTGACCTGTATGAGAATTCTATATGGGATATGTCGCGGGGGCACGAGCGCCGGCGTGACGTCGTCTGGCGACGGCAGAGGCTCTTATCGTGCCTCCTGGTGTGAGGTGTTGTGTGTTGGAAAAGGTTTTGGATTTAATCATAAAATTATGATTAATGTTTAGGAGTCGCCACCTAGTATTATGGTCACTATGAACCTATGGTCTGTGAGAGTCTGAGTAAGGGACTGGTTGTGCAAGGGGAAGATGCATTACCCCCAGTGCACCCTACCTAAGGTAAGTTGTATTGTTGTTTGATTGTTTTTTCTAAGTCGAGTTTCTATTCGTTGGTCTTTTCTAAGGTTCTAAGCAGATCTCTCTTCATGAGAGAGTCTCTACCTTATTGAGTTAAATCCTAACCGTTCTAAAAACTGAATTTTAGCATCGCATTTTTACACCTTGTATCTTTAATACCTGAGGGTGTATTTTATCGTGTAATTTTACACTCCACAAATATTAAAGTTTACATCTAGATCCTAAAAAAGGATTGGAAACAGATTTTTGACATGTTGGCCAAATCCTAATGGATAATCATAAACTGGTTACAATATCCATTTTTGGATTTTTTTAAACATGAAAAAGATGCAATTTTTGTTTTTTATGAAAAATATGTTTGGAAAAATTTTAGGATTTGGCCGTATGCAACAAAATATATTTTTTTTTCTTTTTGAAAATGTTTTGAATTTTTTAAAAAACATTTCAGAGAAAACCGGTTATTTTAATACTGGATTTGCATTTTACAGTGTAAATATACAACCCGATATTATACAAAATTGATAGAAAAATATGCGAGAAAAATCATAAATTTTTTCAAATGATTTTTGAATTTTTTTGTTTGTTTTTTGTTTTAAAAAATAGGGGTTGGGCCGAATCAGCCAAAACTGTCTTGGCCCAAAGGCAAGTTAATTATTCTACCGTTGCATGCAAAAATGAATTCTGCATGCAGTGACCTCGACGAAGAAGAATGAGGTAGTGCAGCGAGGAGAAAGTTGCCTGGCTTGGGGGTCTCAGACGTGCTGAGGATGTCTGACCGGTGGATCAGGAGGCTGGGGCTGAGGTGACGGTGGCCGGAGTCGGCTGTGAGAGGAAGAAGAAAAAGTTGCGGAGGAGAGAGAAAGGCTGGAAGGAGAAGAGAGAGAGAGCCACGATGGTAGCTTGGTGGTCGGTTGGTGGTTATGTTGGCTTCCTGTGGTGGAGCTGGTGGTGGAGAAGCTGGTGGTGGCTCCGGTTGATGGCTGGACCGGCGGAGAGAGAGAGGGAGAGAAAAAACTGTAGAAATAAGGTAGATGAGCTATTTTTTGGCTGAATTTGGACCAGATTTTCTCCTCCCTCAGGCCATGGAATCCACCTCTATATAAGCAGTGGAAGCGGACAATCTTGTTTACATTGGGAAAAATTGCTGCCCTTGATTCTGTTGGGAAGGATCCCAACCGTTGGCTTAAAGTAGGCATGGTGCACTGTCAAAATCTATAGAAAAGGCTGCCTGAGTTGGCATGTTTAGGCCGGCGCTAGCGCCGATGGGTTGTCATTCAGACTGAAATATTCACATAGAGTTGTAGAGGAACTGTAGGGGATCACTTTCGTGCAAGCTTTGTCAAATTTGGTGGACGTTAGGTGCATTAAATGCACCTGTAAAGTAGGTAACCAGACCATCTTTACCCAGGTAAAAGAAGAAGACAATGAACAGTGACTAGACGACGCGTCATCTAGTCCTTTTTTTTTACTCAAAACGGCGTCGTTTTAGGTTGAATTAGGGAGTTTAAGTTTTTTGCAATTTAGTCCTCCAACTTTCAATTGATTTCAATTGAACCCCTAATTGACCCTAAACTTTTGATTTAATGCAATTAGGCCCCTGCGGAACTTCAACTTAGCCCCGTATTCACGCGCCTTTTGCAAAATGATCCTTGGTCTCAAATTTATGCAATTTAACTCCTAATTGACCATTAAACTTTCAATTTCTTCAATTTCACCCCCGATTTTTATCAATTAAGCCCCTAAAGTTTGGCGCATTTTGCAGATTGGTCCTTGGCTGAGAATTTCTTCAATTTAACCCTAATTGACCCTAAAACTTCAATGTTCTTGCAATTTGGCCCCTAATTTCAATCAATTAACTTGGTAAAAATTAAACTTGGTCTCTTAAAATTCTAATCTTCTTAATTAAGCCTAAATTAGGCTCCAAAACTTAATTTTTCACCAATTAAGCCCCAAATAAAATTATTTTGACCCATTTAAAGTATAATTAAGTCATTGCACTTAATTAAATCCTTCAATTAGACCCAAATTAATTCTTAAACATAATTAAAATTTAATTTGGCCCATGATTAAATCAAATTGGCCTATTAAAAATTTAATTATGTCATTGGACTTAATTGTTATGCAAATTCGTCCAATAATCATTTAATTTGACATTGAATTTGTATTTTCTCTTTTTTTTGGGGCATAATGGGATGCAATTAGGCCTTGAATTTCCTTCAAAATTACAGCTTGATTTCCTGGCCTTTTTTCTTCATATTGCCAGCCTTTATTTTATTTTTTGATTTTTGATTTTGAAAAAGAAATTGATTTTTTGGGAATAACCCAGAATTGGGTTATGACATGATACATCATCTATGTCTATAGAAAGACTAACGTGATAGTTGTGCAAGTGATTCTTAGACTTGGAATCACTGAGTCATCTTATATAAAAAAAAATTATGTTTTAATTCTATTACATTATCTTAATCAAGGTAACGAAAGGGAAAATATTGGGTATAACATAAACTATATAAAGGTACATGAGCGATCAAGAGATGATTCATCATCATAGGTGAATTAGAGAAAATGTTTTATATGTTCTCAAATGATATTGACTGAGAAATCCTTAATCAAGATAGAATGAGATTTGAAAAGGGTTTCAAATCTTATCCAAATGGTCAATGACTATTATGTAGAGAATAAACATGATTTAATATGGTAGACATACTTTATACTTTAATATTAAATCAGAACATTATTGATGAAAGGATATTAATTACACTGAGAAACTGGTCACTGAATGTTTAAGTCAAATCACTATTAACTTTTTTAATATTTTAAGGATCATGAAACGTTGCTAGACGATGCACTTGATTTTCAAATATACATTAATCAATTATTGAATTAATAATAAATTAAATTGTTTAATTTATTTAATTCTATTTAATTATAATTATAATTTATATTTGGACCAACGTATTAGAAACCTAATATGTCACACACATTAAAAACCATTAGTTATAAATTAAACTGGAGTGATTTAATTAAGTATGATTGATTAAAATATATTTCAGAAAATAAGGACTAGAATATAATTAATACAAGGATTATAGTTCTAGACTTAGAAAAATCAAGTAAGGACTTGATTGAGTTAATTTCTAAAATTATCTTGAATTAATACATGGATATTATTTAGAGGGGAAATTGATAATTTATCAATTTATAGAGTTTTCAGATTTTTCTATAAATAGCAAGCTATGCCTTTTATTTTTTAAGAGCAGGGGTTGTTTGTTAGACAGAAAAACTACGTAAACACAATATTAGAGCTAGCATTGTAGGCATAACAATCCCTCTCTTCTAAATAGAGATTTAAAAGATTTCTCATGAGTAATTTGTGTGGATTACCATAGAAGCTGAAAAATTGGACAACTTGTGGTTTGCGACAACCAGCTTTTAAGAAATTATTCAAACCCGAAGAAGATCAGATCTTTAGGTAATATATACCTAAACAACTGTAGATCTATATAACGAGATCCTAGAAATTCTGAATAACTTTGTTTTATAATTTTCAAATTAAGAGCTTGATTTTAGAGTAGGAAATTCTGAATAATATCAAAATCAAGATATTATAGACGCCTTGGTCCGTGATTAAAACCATATAAGGCCAAAATGGTAAAATAAATAGGTAAATAAATTGAGAGATAGAAGATCATTAATTTTTGCCCATTTCTCACGGGGAGATATAGATACATATAATTTCAAGGGGTTGGCATGGCGGTAAAGGAGGTTGATTCCTTTCTTATGTTCAAATCTTAAAGAGAAGAATTTATTAAATTTTTGTAAATGTATTAAATCAAATAAAAGGTGCATTTTTAAAATGGTTCTAGAAGGAATTTATTCTTTGTAGATGCACAAGCTAACTCGAAAATACAATAAATATATAAAAATAAAGAGTATAAATGTTGATCTTGGGGAGACATCATGCCTCCATAGATGTTGACGCGGAGGCATGTGAAGACAAACCAAAATGAAAAGGAAAAGTAAAGAGTCTCCATTCCATACTAATAAATAAATAATAAGAGATTAAGATATGGATTACTGTTACTATTAATCAGGAAAAGTGTACTTTAGATCATTAATTACAGTATTAGTTAATTAATTAATTAATTATGATGGGTTAGTTATTCTGGCTCTTCCCAAGCAAGCACAAGCACAAGAGCACCGGGTGGCAGGTAACTAGAGCTGCTTACAAGTCATAGATAATACCAAAGCTCTCACACACTATATATAAAACGTAAAAATGATAAAAAGGTGGCCCAAGTAACACGGTGTTCTAGGCTTACATCGTGACAAGGAAGAATAAACAGTCTGTAATACTATCTATCTGCCATTGATGTGTTCTTAAGAATTGAATATTAGGTCTCGTAAGGTAATTAAGGATGTGATCACATGGCTGATCAGGGCATGCTTCGATTACTTTTTATTTTGTTTTTTTTTAGCAGAAGAATCACACACCAAAATAGAAGAAGAGACGACTGGGGAGATCGATCCCCCCAGCCACATGCTGCTTCATGGGGACCATGAGCCCCCTTGATTAGAGCTACCCTCAACAGAGAGCATGAGAAGATCCCAAAAAGCAATACAAAAAGGGAGGCTGCTGCTCTCAAAATCTCACCTGTCACTAAAAAAACCCCACAGCCCCATAAAGGGAGGAGATAAAAGTTCATTTGCATGCCGGATCACAGTCACTTTAGCTTTAAAACAACATTTCATGCCTTGAGTGCTGCAACTGTCCTCCTGCTTTAGATCTTGTAGTAAGAATATATTTTGTCTATTCTCTAGGAAAACTCATCAGCTCTCCCTGTTTGATGTAGAATGTCTCTGAAAAATGATTTTATATATTTGCTATGGGGATCGAGGACAAATTAAAACTAGTTCAATGTGCGAGCACTGACCGCAAATGAAATCGAAAACTGCCACATAAATACAATAAAATTATCTCTATCAGCAATATCGCCTTCTCGGCCCGCAGGAAAGCCATGGATCGGTAGTAGAACTGAGCGCACATCAATGCCCTAGAAACTATAAACTTGAACATGAAGTAACCTAAAAGACCAGCAGCTTCTACGGGGTTTCGCAAATCTTAACTGGTGACCCTTTAAGTAATCAATTTACATAAAATTAAGAGCTAGCTAACTTGCCACTACTCATGAAATAAACTTATATTAAAAAAAAAAGGCTTAATTAATCATTTAACTATGTCCACAATGCATGCATTAAATGGTAAGTGGATTGTTATGATAATTTCCAATAACATGGTCGCGTGCCCCAAATTTCATACCTAATTCCAATGCAAGCAATTAAAGGTCATTTTGAGTCCCTCGAGCAACATAATGCTAATGTAAAATTTAAAGTGGAATATTATTTTTTTATATATATAGTTAAATTGGACATTAGTTTTATATTTTCTAGTTACAAATTCATTTTGATTTTTTAATTGTCTCACAAGTACGTAACTTTAGATTTTAAAATATCACTTAAAAATCCTTTCTCGTTTATATTTCATGTAAACAACAAGTTTTACTCATAAATTATTCAATTTAAACATTGTACGTTTACGTACTTCTTGGCTTGAAATTAATTATTTAAAACTAATTTAAACTTTATTTTTCACACTTTACGACTTATTTCTTAATTTAGCCTTTATGATTAAAGATAACAATAACGTTTTACGCTTTGATTAGACAATCATTCTTTATCTAGAATTAATCATTATTTATTTAAGCATCAATTTAAGTGTATTTGGACCATATTTTTTTAATTTTTTTAAAATATTATTATGATGTATTTTCAAGTAAAAAATATTTTAAAAATATATAATCTTAGACTACTGATTAATTTTAAATTCTTTGAAAAATTTACAATCCTACTTGATTGCAAAATTATTGTCACCACCCCCGCCGACTATGTTCTAGTAGGTATGAAATCTTCATCTCATTAAATAAAAGAAGAAATTTATATTAGTAGCTAAAAAAAGAAATCAGTCCTTTTTTATATGTCAACATCCTAATTAATTACTAATTCCAGCTTTCAAGACCACTTAATTTGACGCAATTCATATTCTTGATTAATTGTTTTGTGTTTAATTGGGACGAATTTAATTACTAGCACTGATCAATTTTTTGAAATTATAATGTTTATGGCATATAAATAGACTTTAATTTCTTATGACACACCAAGATTAGAGAGAGAGAGAGAGAGAGAGAACCAATTATAATAAACGACAGAGGAAGCTTAAAAAACCATAATATTACAAAACTGTCTAGAGATCTTGAACAATATACATTACATACATATGAGAGAGACCTAATTGTTAAACATTTACTGTCCTAGCTAGCTAGGCTGATTGAAACTCAAATTCGACGGTGAACACCTACGTGAAAACCTTGGATTAGGGTAAACTGCATGTATTTTGCTGAAATCCCATGGCCATGGTGGGTTAGTGTATTAACTTGGAGGGAAGGAGCTTGGTGGGTACGTGCGCAGGTACATATATAGGCAATGCCATTTCTTGCTTAATCCATTGTACACTACTAGCTAGCTACTACTGCCACTCCTCCTCACAGGCCCTATGGATATTTTAATGGCAACAATATTATATATTTTGCTGGGAAACTTGCAGAAGTTCTTAATTGCACACTCTCACGAAAGGATAGGGATGGGTTTATTATTATGAGCCTTGATTTCATTGGAGTATTTGATGATTGATCATCATGGATTGGGCAGGCGTTGAAAGATGATGGGCGCACCATGTTGGGGGTAAAGTAGCATCAAGACCGTTGGTGCATGTTGATAGCTAGTGGCCAATCTGAAAGAGAATCGTTGCAGTATTATGGCGAGTGTTAATTTGGCTTGCAAGATGGCCAGATTTTGGCCAATGCAGGTTCGGACTCCTAGCCCGAATGGAATGAACGCCACATGGTGCTTTGCTGCTCGGGCCACGCCATTCGAGAAGCGACGAGGGTTGAATTCATTTGCATCGTGGCCCCATATGGATTGATCATGATGAAGGGCCAATATCGGTATCAGGAGCTCGGTCCCACGGGGGATTTTGTAGCCCCCCAGCTCTACATCAGCTTTCGACCGTCTGATTGTTGCGATCGTCGGTGGGTACAACCGTAAGGATTCATTTAGAATCATGGTCAGCTGCACACCACAACAAGATTCACTATTTAATTTGGAATTACGGAATTGCCACCACGACCTTTTTTTTTTTTTTTTTTCACAAGTCCAGAAATCTGATCAGTACTGTATCCGTCTATCTAATATAGGATAGAGGGAAAAAAAAAGGAACCTAAAAAAAGCAGTAAAGCAAAAGTTTTTTTTTTTTTTTTTTTTTCTGTAGAAACAAGCAAGCAATGTGAAACAGACAAAACATGAATTTTGTAAGTCTTTGAAGGGGCTTTACCGTCTTAAGCTTGACAACATCATCTTTGGTGGGTATGTCACGTGATCCACATACCCTCAAGACCTCCTCACGTGCTTGAACCTGCCAATGTGGGTGCATCGCGAGTAGGACTGTTGTCCACGTCAGCAAGTTGGATGTGGTCTGTTTGCCCGCAAAGAAAAAGCTCTTGCACTCTTCAACAATGTCATGTACGGTTACATCTTTAGATGAATTTGAGGCTTGAATCATTAGTCCTAACAAATCCTTAGGACCCTGACGACGTGTTTCGTTGATAATGCTCGAGCCCTCTCTTCTCCTTTCTACAAGCTTCATCAACGATCTCCTGATTTCTTTGTCCAGTTTCCACGAATTCACGTTTCTTTTTGTTGGAAAGAACCTGAAAAACAAGAAATTATAATTCATCTCTTGTAAATTTTAATAAGAAAAGAAATTGAAGATGTTCATAGTACGTTAATTAATTGCCACCTGTAGCCAGGGATCAGAACTCTTTGGAATGCCACGGCAGCAAGGACCATTTGCTGTGCTTGTAATTGAAAAATGGCCTTTCCATCTTCGTAGCTACTACCAAATGCTGTTCTCGTAATGACTTCTTCTGTTAGGGTTTGGAACCATTCAGAAACTTCAATTTCTACCTCGTCGGAATTTGACACTGTCGACCATTGCTCCAGCATATCCGTTACGCTCTTTGCCACCACCGGAACTAGCAACTGTGTATATTGAAAAATAAATAAATGTATGAGATTACCTCCTTCTTCTTCTTTCCCCCCCTGAGCCAATTAATACAAAAGCTACTTTTAATCTTAGATTAACTTTGAACTTACTTTGAGATTCTCCATGTGGAATGTGGGTGCTATAATTTTCCTATGGTGAGCCCATTTTTCTCCTTTGAGGCTAAGCAGTCCATCACCTTCGAGCTGTTTAACAAGAGGGTGAGCCTCAATCTTCTCATAAAATTCAGACTTGGAAGTAAAGATTTCTCGAATGAGGTCTGGGTCGGACACGGTGAGTCGAACCGTCGGTCCGAACCACACTAGAAACGTTGCACCTGCCAACAACACAAGAATATGCAATTCAAACTGCGTTGCCATGTAAGTACGTTGCAAGGGTGTCAAGCCAGAGTGGTTAATATTTGGACCTAAAATAAACCAGTCAAGTGGTAAAATAGAAGGAGTAATTAAGGTAAGAGAGATGGCGTTTGCACCAATCAAGTAAGTAGCAAGTAGCAAGTATCAAAGATGTTAAAAGAGGAATGGGAAGGAAACTTGATAATCATTAGTTCAGAGAGCAAATACAAAAGAAATGAAGCAAGAAGAGGACAACAGAAACTAATCTGCTTGCTAGCACCTGCAGCTTCATTACAATGAACAGGAAACAAGCTCCCAACAAAACAAAAGAAGTGGACACTGAGTCGCAAATGATGGTTCCAGAACAAAGAATTAATCTTTTGGAGAAGAATACATACGCACAAGAAAAGAAAAGTCATAAAAAAATAATTTTAATAAAAAATGATAATCTGGCTTAGAGCTCTAGAAAGAGAGAAAGATAAAAAGAAAACGAGAAGTGCAACAGTCCAAAACTCGGAACTTCAACATCAAGCATCCAAGCACAGAAAAAGGCTGAAAAGTTGTTAAAAGAAGTACCTGAACTCAGAAAACAAGAAAGAAGAAAGAATTTTTTTTTTTTTTTTTGTAAAAAAGTCCCAAATTCTGGAGGATGGATCACAAGCCAAGCTGAAAAAACACATCATAACAGAAGCACCCACCACTCACAGCTTTAGTGATATTTTCAAGACAAACTCTTATGAACATGTGCTTTGACAGAGATGTTTCAAAAACCACATTTGTTACATAAGTCATTGGTTCCAAAACAACTGTGCCTTATTGATCTCCAAGCACAATCACAATAAGTGGTAAAAACTGCACAAAAACTCCTGGTTCATGATCAAGTACACGAAAGAGACAAATTATGTAGTCATCTTAAGATGTTGAATACCGTAGATTTTCTTCCAGTGATGGTAAAAAGAGAGAACTCTAGGAAGTATGTTGTGAGAGAAAGGCATGGGTTGAGAAGAGGCCTTTAACATCATTTCCACAAGCTCCTTCACATTACCAATGAAGAAACGATAAGGGGGTCCTCTGATTCCTTGCTTGGCAAAATGGTGTTCAATTCTTCGAGGTCTCCACCAAAGTAACACTGCAATCTTTAACAACAAAACTAATGCCAAGAAAGAGATGGCAAGCAGCTTAATAAGCCAGTGGTAAGACAACAACAGCTCCACCATGTTAAAACAGAGAGAGAGAGAGAGAGAGACAGGGTGGGGGGGGAGGGGAGCGCTTTCTTTCTTCTCCAATTCGTAAGAGTGGAGCAGCCTTTTCTGTTTTTGCTTCTTATCTTCTCCTCTCTCTCTCTCTCTCACACCGTGTCTGTGTGGTGTTTTTTTTTTTTTTTCTTCTTCGCTTATGTAGGCTGGTTTTTTTACTTGCTAGCTAGTGTGTGCTGGCATTTCAGTGCTATTTTTTTTTTTTTTTTTTCACGAGAGAGAAAGACAGGCTAACAAGCAAGGCCAACGGCGTAGGGGCCGCCATTGGAATTGTAAGGGTCAACGAGCACTAAGGGATTTTTTTTTGTTTTTTTTTTTTTAAGAAACAATAATTTATTAACATTAATAGTATAATGTTGTGTAGCAAAATCTTCTAATTATCAATTTTATACTACGTATAATCAACATTACACAATCGTACTCTTTTATTCATTCAATTTTAAAAGAGGTCATACGTTAGTATTAAATTGTGAATTATTTATCCCTATTTGTATGTATTTGTTTTTAAGCTCTCTTTTTTAGGGTTTTTGTTTAATGGTATAAAATGCAATATCTTTTATTATTATTATTATTAATAATGTGGGTATCCGGGCTAGCTTGCGTGCGCATCAACTAATCCCACGTGCCCTGAAGTTAACGACCATATAAATCTCCAGTAACCCTGAGATTTGTGGGACTCGAACTAGTAATTTCTAAGAAGCAAACCCATATAAAATACAAAACTTATTTTCTCTTGTCATTGCTAAAAGATGTCTTCAATTAGTAAAACAGAACTCTTGATATGAGAATCGTAATTTGTTAAAGATTTACACATGTAAGATGGACATGTTGTTCACGAGTATTCTAGGACTAATTTTTATGCATTGAAACTAAATTCACTTCTCTAGTTTGACTATGATCATAAAATTTATAAGAATTATATATATTTTTGCGTAAGATTTAAATTCTTATGGTGAATGAGGAAGCATATCTTTTTTACCCATCAAGTTAATCCCCTCACGTAGAGAAAAAAAGGACAATTTTAATACCAAATATTCTCACCGATTTAACAAGATCTCCATGTGCTAGCATTAACCTTTGTTTCTTATGCCCGCCATCTTAACTCCAATCCGTTAATATTTTGTGTTAATATTAAAATGCACCAACATTCTCCTCCTTATTTTCGTAATTAAAATTAGTTAAGAGAGTTTAGTATTTAAACAAAAATTGTACATCAAAAAGAGATGCTTTTCGTTAAACCTTAATTAGGGAGACAACAACCTTTTTTTTTTTTAAAAAAGTAGTGGTTTCTAAATGGTCTAGAAGGAGCTAGAGTGTATAGACCTTGACGAAAACTTATGAAAAAAAAGATAATAAATATCAATAACTTGCAAAGATACATTATCAACATAATAAAGTAGAGTGTGGGGATGAAGAACTCAAATAAAATAATTTCTTCAAGTTCAAAGCTCCATTTGAAATCATAAATTCATCAATAATGTTCTTGCGAGAATAGTTAAATTATTTCATAGCCACTTCTTTTTGGGTTCAATAGCAAAATATTATAGTGCCAAGCTCACTTTTAACTAAGGTGTATTCCCATGCCTTGTCTTTATCTTCCACAATAGTAAAAACACTAACACAATCTCGAAGAATAAATAGGTTTAACTCACTAAAATCTTATGAGTGTATGAGACTTTTATTTATTGTTCGCCCCCTCCCCCCTCTCTTTTTAATTCTACACTTCTTCATCTTTCTATCCCACTCCCTTTGCATACCTTTAAACGATGGCTCATCAAGTATATCTATATGTGAAGTAAAAAACTACCCATTTGAGAGTATCCATTTAAATAAAAAATTGTTAATTGGAGAGAATGCTCTTAGTAAGGAATTAACCATTCTAGATAATCTTCTTAAATAAAGAAGTAATTACCATAGATAGTTCATTTAAATGAGGAATTATTTATTGTAGATAATCTTTATTGCATACAAAATCATTTCTTAGAAAGAATCTTCATTAAATAAGGATTGAATGAGAAAATTAGGATTTTTGACATAAAATCATCTACTAATCAATTTTATGCTATCACGTATAATTTTCAATCTGATCATTGGATCGAGCTAGAATTTCATGAGGAGTCTCATGGCATATTATTCTATCTAGGATTAAATTTTCAATTCAATTGGATTTCTGAAAAGGCATTCTGACAGTACAAACTATTAAGAAAAGAAATTATGCTTAGTGAAAGAATCATGAATAAATGGAAAATGATAGTCTTTTTAAAAGGAAACAACTAGCCATGGGTGGAAGAAACGCTTCCAAACTTCTTCCTTTCTTGCATTTTCCTTTACAAAAGCACATAAAGTTGAGTTTTAAGCTGGTTAAATTGGTTTTTAAACTCCATCAAAGTGAGTTTAATAAGAGATTAGGAATGAGAAAATAAGGATTTAAAGAAAGAAAGTAATCAAATTGAAGGTTAAAGAATGAGGGTTGGTAAAAACTCAACTATGTAGCTTTTGGGATCCATAATTTCACTTGGTAAGGTGTTCTAAACTTGCTTAAACAAGTTAGGATAGGAATTAATTAATTTTCTATCAAAAATAGAAAATTTTAAGTTATAGTTCTTGGTTCATATTTGAGGGAAATGATGAGTGGATTGAAATTGAGTTATTTGATATAAATAGGTTGTTCTATAGGTGAAATTATAAAACATTGAAGAAAAAATTCATGGCTTTTTGATAGTGTGTGGTAGGCCAACTGAGGAAGCAATGAGGGAATTGTGTAAATTATATAACTTTGCATTAATTGTGTATGATTATGATGTATTATTATGGTGGTATTGATTTGGAATGAATTGATTTGCTTTTTCATTTTTTTTGTGATTTTAAAGTTGTGTTGAACTATAGTTTAAACTTGAAACTTTTCCTTGATTTGGTGTGGGTAAGTGACAATAAACATTCTTTTCAAGTTCTATTAATTTTTTACTTAATTTTCATGAATCAGTTGATTATAGTTTTGTGTTAGACCTAAGGTTTAGAAAATAATTGATATTAATGATGAGTTTAATGTGTGTAAAGTAGTTGTTTTGTGGTGGAAACATGCTAAAGTAGGTTGGATGATGTTGAAGTTAGAAAAGCATCCCTTGGTTTGTCAAGAGGGAGGTTCAGTCAAGCTAGCAATTTAGGATGGAAATTGGATTGTGTATTATTGCTTACTTGAAAATGATTATTTATCATATAATTAAACATGTTAAATGAGTTTTGAACAAGGAATTGAAAAATAAAAACCCAAGGTTCTTTGGGTGAAGGTTTCGGTCATAATACATAGAAAAAGGTTTAGGATGTTATTAATTGAATTTATAAATTTAAAGTGTGTTTAAGATGAGAAAGAAAAATGAAAGAGAAAACGCAAAAGCAAATGGCTTGAAGGTTTCAGTCATTTTAGAAATATGGTAGGAAAAGACTGTTTAAGTGGATCGTTGCCTTAAATTATATGGAAACAAATACCTTGAAAATTTAAATGTTAATCTTTGTTTAAAAATACATGATAAAAATAAAAGGAAGGATAAAAGTCGTCATATTAAGTGAAACCATAGTTTTGAAACCCGGCTTGGCCCGGCGGGTTGACCCGGGACCCGGTCGACCTGGGGCTGGAACTGGGTCGGGTTGAAGAAAAAATAGGAGAAGAAAAAACCCGGTGTGACCCGACTGACCCGAAGGGGTGACCCGGCAAGACTCGATAAAACCCAATTTCAACCCGTTGACTTTTTTATTTTACTAAAACGACGTCGTTTTGATTTTAAAAAAATTGACTTGGGCGACCCGGTCAAAACCCAGAACCTGAGCCTTGGATCGGGCCGGCCACCGAGCCAGGTCTAAAAACTATAAGTGAAATGCTTGATGGTCAATGTTATGTAGTGATCTAACATATGTAAAAAGGGTTGGGTCAAATGGGTTAAAGTGTTATATAAAAAAGACATACATATTAAGGTGGGGGAGGGGGGAGTGGCTAAAATTGGGTATATGGATGTTAAGTGGTATGTTTAAAAACATAGTGGTGCATTGTTGTGTGAATAAATGAATATACTTTGAGTAAATGATATATTTAGATTTTGATAGATGATGGGAACATTGGAAAGTGCAGGTGTGTGTTGAGTCTTGTGAATTTATCTTATTGTTAATTCATAAACATAAGTTAAATAAGGGCCACAATAAAGTTCTTAGGTTGATTTGATATGTTTATAATGGTTTGAAAAACCTATTGGTATAGGGGAGACTATTGGAGCTGGGTAGCGGGTTGGAGTAGCAGGACATTCTCAAGTTACAGGTACTTGGCTCTTAGAATCTTTAAATACTGCTTTGCATAGTTGTTATTTTTTATAGTATTGTCTTGGCGTGATAAATTAATCATGTCGTGAAAATCAAAATAATTCATAGTGTAATATGTAATGGTTGTATTGGATGTGATGTAAAATATTAAAATACAATGCTCGTATAATGTTTGTTATGAGAAGTAAAAAAAAAATAGAGTTAGAATTGTAATCCCAATGGGGATGATAAAGTAAGTAAGTAAGTTAAAGTGGAGAAGTGTGTCGATTTATAGAAATGAAATCTATGTATACATAATGAAATGAGATTATGAATCCGTAAAATAGATATAGGACTTTGAAAATGTTCTATTTGGTAGTCAAAATAAGTAATTTAGAAAGGAGATGATATGTTGGTAATTGAGGTAGGTATTCAAAATTGAATGATTATGGCTGGTATTCGAAACAAATATTGGTTATGCAATACTGTAATTTACGATTTGGATTCGAGATAGAGAAAGTTGTGCAAGTATAAATGTATAAGGGTAATAGGTAAAGAATGGTGTGATTACGATGGGTTTTAAATTAAGGTAACTAAGCAAAAGGCATAAGGCATAAGGTGTTGTGGTGGGTAGGAATTCAGTTGAACAGGATTTAGTTTTAGGTATGTTGCCAAGAACGTGTGATGAACTTGGTATGAAAGGTTAAAGAAGAAGATCTAACTAGCTGTCCTAAGTGGAGCTAGTGGCAACAAGATGACTGATTGTCAGAATATGTGATTGACTATCTTTTTTGAGTTGAGTTAGTGGAATTAGTGAAACTAATAGCTAAGATGTTTAAATTAACTAGCTATATTGAGTGTAGTTAGTGACATCCAAGTAACTAAATGTTGGGATACGAGAATGATTAGTTGTCCTGGGTGGGGCTAGTGATGTTAATATGATTGACTACCAGGATACTTAAATTGACTAGTTGTCCTAAATAGAGCTAGTAAAGTATGAGTGATTGAATGTTGGGATATGTGATTAACTAGTTGTCCTAAGTGAGGTTAATGGCATTAATGTAATTGTTTATTTAGATACTTAATTTGACTAACTATCTAGAGTGGAACTAAAGGTGTCAGTGTTATTGACTTGTTGATGTTATTTGACTAGTTTGCCATGAGGTAAGGGCTAAAGGCATTAGTGTTTACTGATGTTTGAAATTGTAAGGTTGGCCATATGTAAAGATGATGGATTAAGGAGTGCTTATCAAGGAAATACTCAGGGTCAGGATTTTAGTATACTAAGAAAATGATGTGATATATTCTTAGGAAGGATAGAAGAGGGAGGTCAAATTGTGATTAGAAAGAAAGCCATCTTGATAACATGATAAAGAGATTGTTATTAAAGGCTTTTTGACAACGTAAAATGTCGAGATTGAAGGTTGTTCTGGCAGCATATTGAAATCCATTTAAGAGCTGTTTTGAACAAAAACTTAGTGTGTTTAGGAGGTTTTCTTGCAGTGTATTGAAGTATGTTTGAGGGCCATACTGGCAGCAAGTTTGGTGGTGATTGGTGATGTTTTTTTACAGCATGTGTAAACGCATTTCAAAGTTGTTTTGACAACATGTATAGGGTGTACTTCAAAGTTGTTTTAATAACATGTTGGTGACATGTTTTAGAAATGTTAGACATCATGTATGTAGGGCGTTATGATCTTTGTTTTTGATAATATGTATATAATGTAATTGGGGATTGTTTGACAACAAGTGTTGATATATGATTGGTGGCTGTTTTGATAGCACACTAGTGCATGATTGGTGGCGGTTATGATAGCGTGTTGGCATACAATTAAAAATCATTTTATAGACATAAATGTGCGAGAAGAGTGGTTGTTAAGATGGTATGAAGTTACATGAAATTGTATATACACTCTAAAAGGATTCATGACAAATGTTCCAAGCAGGGACTCAACTTTGCCTCCATATATCTATAATGGATAGTGTTATGAAACTAAGTAAAAAAAAAAGATAAGTTGGTGAGGTGTGGTTTAGAGAGATGAGCCTTCGAGATGGCTTCTCGTATATGACAAAGCCTCCGAAACAAGTTATGTGTCTACCTCATGATATAGGGTGATGAATATACAGTATATAAGACCCTGAGTGAGGGTTATAAAGAATTAATTAAGCCTTGGAAATGAAAAATAAAATGTTGGTAGGTGTATGGGTTATCATATGTGATGTATGATTTATGATATTGGTAATTAACTCATTTTACTTTGAGGTTTATGACATGGATTTTTTTGATTCATAATATGGAAGAATTAATATAAATATTATGTTTTGCTAGAGTCTATATGCACTCCCACAGGTTGATAGACTAGCTAACCATATGGCCAATGCTCAGATGAGATATTATACTAAAATGATTGTAATAAATATATTTTATGATTGTATTGTATTACAATAAAAGGACTCAAAAGCATTAGTTGAATATAAACTTGTAAATTATTCATTTATAAAATTGATCTTTAATGTAAATCATGTTCTATGATTTGACAGATTTTATTAATATTACTATGTATATGATACCAAAGTGATTGGTTGTTTGAAAGGCCTAAAGCCTAATATTAAGAATGAGATTGATGCATTGTTGGATTTGTATATCCATTGGTTGGTAAATAAGTGTTCTATATGAAAAGAAGAATTATTTTAGGGACTCAGATAGAGGAGACTTTGTCGATATCCTATTAGGAATTAAGAGACATGAATTATAATTATATGATTGTGATAATGACTAGACATGAGTTTATTAATGTGGTAAGATTATAACTAGATGGATAAAACATTAAGAAGATTTATTGATGCCAAGTGTTTAAAACAAATGGCCATGTGTTTCTTTGATATTCAAAGCTCAAAGTATCCTTCAATATTATGGAAATTCAGTGTGTTATATTAAAGCTCTAACTATTTTAATAGATGTAAAAAAGGAAGTTATCAAGCTTAACAAAATCTAGGGGAAAATGAAACTCATCGACCTCTTCATTCAGTATATATATGATGTTTTAACTCATTTTTTTTTTTTCCAATTGAGAGCTTAACCCTTCATACTTTATGTTTAACGATTCCTTATGATTGGTTGGAATTACCTGAAAAGGTGGACTTTTATTTTCTTTTAGTTTTTTTTAGGTTTGTTATTTTGTTTTTTTATGTCTATTTTTTCATTTTTAATTTTTACTGCATTGTGTCTATGGTATATGTATACTGTTCTCTTATGACTTTTTCTCTACTCTTGGATATAGGATATAGGTTGACTCCAATAATCATCTTTTATTTTTTTTCAATGAGTAAATGCCCATCCCAGTTATGACTTTTACAAGAGTCTTCAGGAGGATGTACTAGAACCTAAATCAATAGAAAATGTTACCAAGTTTAAATTTAGAAAGTTTAGTAAGTCTTCTATGCTTGATCTAAAAAACTAAAAAAGAAGGATATGGCCTTCTAAAATGTCTAATCCTTAACAATAAAGAAGGATGAGAGTGATAAAAAAAAAGTTGCATGTCAATTTCTTGATCATTTATTCTTTTAGGTTGTTAAGAGATGTAAATGATACAATTAATGATATGTTAGTAGAGATCAGAAGACTCTCTATCTACATACTTTGTGTTGCTAGTTACAACTTCATTATATGATTTTAGCTTCTTAACTTAAACTCTTATGGGTTGTTATCTTTATTGTTGTTTTTGTTGTGATCATTATTATATTTTTTGTTTTATCCCACTCATATTATATGCTTGAGTTACTAGCTTTGCATTTTACCTTAAAGCATGAGTTCTAATGGTAGCATTTCCAATATCAAAATGTCTAATCAATTTAAGGCATAATTATTCCTCCATTATCAATTATATATGAACCTTTATATCTATAATGAAAAACTGAAAAGCTCTAAAAGGGTTAAAATGAGTTTTTTTTTTAATACCAAAACTTGAGATAAGAACATGTTAAACAATGCCAAAAGATTTTAAGAATATGAAAATTTTTAAAAAGAGCTTCTTAAGTTTTCTTTTAGAGGCATGTTGTATGTTTTCTATAAGATGTTTCATTTAAACTGTTCTTAATATTCATAATTTGATTTCTCTTTCCTATCCTTTATTATTCCTGAGATGTTTTAGTGGATTTCTTAAATATTCATAATTTTTTTTGAAAACCATGATTGGTCATCAAAGCTTAAAAACATAGAGGTTCAAAAAATATAAGAGTATTGAAGGGGTTCCTAATGGACACGGTGAATATATTTTTTACTATGATTATTGGAAGGTTTAAAAAATCAAAACTAGAAAAAGTGAACACATAAAATTAATTTTACATATTTTAATATTATCCATAATATTTTAAATGATTAAGGTTATTTTTATTGAAGAAGCCTTAAATTTAATTGATGGATCTTTATGAGAGAAGACTTAATTTATTTGTACTTGAAAAAATAAATAAAAACCTTTATAAAGGATAAAGTCGATTAGGTATTTGTCATGGTAATATACAAACAAGAAATAATTTATATTAAGTGGTTATCTCTTTATACTTTTAATACCAAACTTTTCTCATTCAAGATGTCATTCACGATTAATTTATTTTCCTTCCTTTCATTTTAACTTTTTTCAATGACTTATTTATGTTTTTACTTGTTAGTTAACTTTTATAATTAACCATTGGTCTGATAAAAACATTGAGGGATTATTGTAAGAAAGAAAGAGTAAGCAAGAGTTAGTTAAAATATCGATGGCAAGTTCAATTGATACTCATATAAGCTATGAACATATGATACTTTGGGATAGGTTCAACAATAACATCAATTCTTTAATTATAAAATCAATATTTTTCTTCTTTTTTTCTCTTAGAGAATTAGAAATGATGAATCATATTGACATTTATTCATTTATGAACATAGTAGAAATTTTATTTTGGAGAACTATAAAAATATAAATTGGACAAAATTCCAACATGAGAAAATATAAATACTAAAATTGATGAAACTAGTTCTAAAGTTATGACTATAACAACATAAAATGATTTAATCCCAATATTAAACAATTACAATATCTTAAACAAGTCAACTTATCCACCTATTTTTCTTTGTGAAATCGAGATGATCCTATGAGTTAAATCAATATTTTATTAACCATTTTTATAGAAAAAATTTTAGTTGAACTTATTAGAGTGATCAAAAGTCTAGTGATATTGTTTACCTTACCCCGACCAACATTGTAAAAGACTAAAAAGTGGTGGTTATTGAAAAATTTTAGGTGTTAGGATGGTGATGCTGCAGAGTTTTCTTCTAATCAAAAGAAAAACCTCATTAGAGACCTTTATGAGTTAAAGGAAGAGAAAGAGAAAAGAGATAATGATTTTTTATATATATCTTTTTTTTTCCTTTTATCAAAATTTTTAATTGTTTATTGATTCATGATAATCTCTATTTATTTAAAATATATTATTTTTGTTATATATTATCCTTTGGCTTTTTTTTATGCTGACCTTATGGTTTTATATGGTCAACATAGTTGAAGCCAGGGAATTTCTAGTGCTAGTGAGGACTAAGGCTTGGTATGATCAACTTAGTTGAAGCTAAGGATATTTTTTTATCCGTGCCATAATTTAGCATGGTTGAATTGGTAGAAGTTATGAACTTTTGTGCTTAGGAAGAATTGGGGCTTAATATGTCTTCTTAGTCAGATGTTTGGGCTTTTATGCCTATTTGAAGTTTTTTTAAGTTGTGCTTGCAAGAAAATTAAAATTGAAATTCTAAAAAAAAATATGTATTTTTTTTTCTAGACTATTGATAAAACTTTTTAAAATTTTAATAGTTTTATAAAAGATAAAATATCTTAGTATTTATAACTTGTAATCATAATATTTCTAGGTTTACTTTCCCTATTACTCTACGAAGGCCTTTTATATTTGGTATGAGCTTACTTATATGTCCCATTGCTCTAAAAGTTCGAGGCATTAGGTTGTTTTTTTACATAGCAAAAATTAACTAATTAATTTTTAAAATTAGTGATATTTCGGCAAATAACTTCTAATTGTATTTTGGCATTTGCTTTTTTTTCTTCTTCTTCTTATTTAGATCAAACTTATAGCTTGTTATTTGGTTCAAACACTTGTAATCTTTTTCTTGAGTTACCTATTTCTTTCAATATCAAAGCTTTCATCTTAAAGCTTAATGTGTTTTATTTTTCTCTAGTCCAATTCTTTAAGGTCAAATTGTATGCCTATAAGACTTCTAGCTACTCATCAATTCAATACTATATTGTTTTAATTTTAATCTTTAAGACATATTAGATTACCATATTGATTGTCTTTACCTACCTAATGAATTTTAGGTGGGAAGCCAATGTTATGTTATGTTTATCTTTAGTCATTTTTAGTATTTTTTAAAAACTTTTTATTGTTAAATTGGCTCCTGTTATCTTTTATGAACACCATCAAAGAACTAAACCTATTGATGATACTTTTTCATATAAGGTGTTGAGTTTTCTATTTAATAATGTTGGCTTCTATCTTTGTTTTAATACATTTCTCAAAATAAACAACGCTAACTATAAAGAAATTCCTTTATCTTAGGTGACAAGAAAGACCTTAACACATTAGGTTCATGATATGAAATGAATACGGCTTGGAAAAGTTTTGGAGAGTAATGGTAGATTGGTGGTGTAAATACCTAAATTCCTAAGACTTTTCATATCTCCCATGCCATTTCAACACAATCTCTATTTATAGTAACATTAAAGTAACATTGTTTTAGGTAGTTTATTCACAAATATTTTTCTTATTAGATGATTGTCACAGAACCCCTTATGACCTTTTTTCTTGACATAATATGCCTACTCTTTAGATAAACAATAAACTTATGCCCATACAACCATCAACTTTATAATTTGTTGTCTTAAAGATCAATTTCCTTTATTAATACCTATTAGCAAGTTGTTCCTTGTAATTAGTTGTCTTTAATTTGATTCATCTAACTAGGTCCTTGTTCTATAGTATAAATCCAAGCTTTTCGTATGATGCTTAATTTGACTGGTTTTTTATGATCCAAATTGTCTTTGTAACGGTAGAAGTTGCTAATTTTGCAAGAAATCTCCTTACTATTCTTTATTTAGGGAATCTTTTTATTTATTTAAAGAAACTCATCAAGGCATCATATCAAACCTTTTACTTTACTTAAGTATTTGATCCCCTCTTTTTTGATCGCATACTCTTTTGTCAAATGCTATATTTTCAATTAAAATCTTCATAAACTTGTACAGTCTTCAGTTCACCTCTCTAGTTAACTAGAGTTTAAGCATTAACATCATATAGGCTACCTCAATAGAGTATAATGTATTATTGTCTTTTTTTCATTCTATTTAGGATTAAATATATGCTATTAAATTTTTATTTGATGATCAATTTATGTATAACTTTTATAAGTCTTTTAAAGAATCTTTTTGATCTTGGGTGGAATATATATTTAATGGTAAGATCTATTGATCCCTGAGCTTTGATGGTTTGAAAAGATTTATATTAAATATCTAGTACTCTGAACATGATGAACTACTAAATGAGCTTTTTAGAGGTGTTACATTTACCATACCTATTTAGTAAGATGGTTGGTGAGCAGAATGATAATATAAGCTTAAAAATAAGGTTTTATTTTCTAAATTATAATAACCAAGGTTAAGTCTAATTGTTTGATAAATTAACACCTTTCATTATCTTATTTATATAATAATCAACCTTGATACCCATTTTTCTCTTCTTTTTTTTAATAATAGTACATTAATGATCTTTCAAACACTACAAGATACAAACACGACTATTTTTTTTATTATTTTTTTTTCTATTAATACAATATCAATCAACTAAGAATTGACAATCAAATAATTTTATCCCTTTAAGTTTTCTTGTCATCTATATTTCATTCAAGTTCCAAATTATCTCTAAGTATCATAATGAACGTTAGACACTTTCCAATAGAAAACATCATAAATCCATTCAAAGCAACCACTTTCTTAAATCTCAATTTTTTTTATTTGAGGAGTTTGTCTATCCATGATGACCTATTTTTTCTATATATTCTTCTTAATTCACCTCTTTGTCACTATAAATTCAATAAAATTTTATCAAAGATATTAAATCCACATTTATTAGGATTTAGATTTCTTTATTATTACAAAGACCTCTTATAGATTGATAAGATAAGACGCTCCTGTCATGATTTTTATTTATATATCATTAATATATATTTATATTGATATTCTAATTTTTTTCTCAAATACTTTAGTGACGTTGACATTTATACTCTTAAAATGGACATAGTATAAATATAATACTAGGTCCTTTGGTTTGTCATAAAATATATATTTTTTTATTTGACTCAACAATAAAAATTTACTAGTATCTTATCCTAAACATTCATCAACATGTCAATCCTCAATAAAGGTAAACTATTTTTAGGGAAAAATTCATTCAAATTTATAAAGTCTACAAGCATTCATGATCTTCTAGTTTTCTTTTTAACCAATACCATATTTTTCAACCACTCCAAGTAATCTACTTTGATAAACTCAATTGTCAGGAGGGTATCAACCTTTGTCTTTTTTACTTTCATCATTCTACAAACCAAAATTTCTTTTATATTTTTGTCAACATTATTTATTAATAATTAACTTACTAATGATTACCTTAGGGAGAACTTTATATATGTCCTTTTGTTTCTAAGTGAAAACTTCAACATTATTTTTAAAGTACTTCCTTATTTCCTTTTTTATTCATCCATCCAAACAACCTTTTATCATAATACACTTACTTGAGTTCTTTCAAATCAAGGCTAATTTATATACTTCATTAATTGGGGTAGACTTCTTATAGTCTTTTTTCTTCTTTTATATCTAGAATTCTTACCATAATGATAATATTTTCTTTTAGATTTTTTTATTAGCTTTTCTTTGTAACCACATAATCACTGCTTAACTTTCACATTCCTTAGAGAGTTGGAAAATTAACTACCTAGTGGTAGGGAAAGATTAACACTCAAAAAAGGTTGAGTAAAGGCAATTCATGAATAATTTATCTACCTTCATCTTTACATAATTCTATCAGCAATAAAACATGTAATAACCATCTATCAATTAATTCCTATATATTATTTGTGCCCACCTCAAATCATCTATCTCTTGTGATTAAAAGAATATTAGTTCTTCTCTTATCTAAAGACATGTATTTAAACTCATACATTGGCTAGAAGCCAAATCTAAATCGAGTATTAAATCTTCTTTTCTATGTTTTTTTTTTCTATAACCACCTTTTTTATATGAACATTGAGAGTTTTTTTTCCTCTGACCTATCCTTTTGGGTTGATAGGTTTTCCTCTTATATCTTTTGTTTTATTATCTTTATAAGTTCCTAGAGATTTATATAACTTTATTTCTTGTATGGTATCAATTAGTTTCATTGTAAAGGCTTTCTAAATTCATCATTATTTATAATCTCTATTAGTGATGACATAATTGGTAGAGGTTGTCAGGTTTATTATCTTTAATATTTTCTCATTGAACATCATTATGAACTATTTGAATAACTTTACTTTATTTTTTTAAACCTCATCCATATTATTAAAGTTTTTTTTTTTTTTTTATCCTTTTAGACTTAGAAATGTGAATGAGGAATAAGTTTGTCTACTCATTAAAATCTCAAATAGATCAAGGGGTTGGCATTAAATAGCAAGTTTAGGCTCTACCTTTGAATGTCAATGAAAATGCACTTTAATGTTTTGGGTAATGTATTTTATATAAAAGTTCTTTTAGATCTTAAGCAATTTAGATAGCCATTAGGGTTGAAATCATATAATTTTAGTTTTGGTTAGCTTATATAATTTTAGTTTTGAGTTAATCTTATATGATCTATTTTAATAATATCTTGAATTTTCTTATCAATAAGTTTTACCATCTTCCCTTATAGTTTATCATCTTTATTTTCCCTTTTAGTCTCCTTTCATTTTTCTTTTCTTCATTCATTTTTTATACAAACCTTTATGGATGTTTCTATGATTTTATTGCTATTTAATTACTTTATTATCTAGAACATGGTTGACTGTGACATCATAATGACTTGAATGATAAACTCTAGAACTTGTCCAAAAATGGACTAACTTGAGTTCATCTAAGGTGCTTTTATTTTATGCTTGACTTATAGTTTTTCATCCCTATGATCCAATGGAATTATGGATAAAAATATCATCGAAAAACATATCATCGGTGATTTATATTTGTCAATCAATTCATCGATAATACATCCTACTTGGAAGGGACACCTTCTCTTTGAGTCGCCCTCGCGCAACTGAGCTTGCGTTGAGAGAGGGTGCTTATGCCTGAGGTGTCTGGTCACGGTTAGCACCTAGTGGCTCATAGTCATCAGAAGTGTTGTTAGAAGAACCAGTAGCGCTCTTGTCCGTATTACTCTCTAATGATCTTCTCTTTGTCATCTAAATAAATTAAGTATAAAAAAGTAAATAACAATATCATTATATCATATTTTTTAAAAAGAAAAATCGACAACACCTTCCCTATATAAAAGACTACCCAAAATTTATTACCTATAAATACACATCAATAAATAAAGCCACAAATCAGTTGATTTTATTTATAACTAATTTAATTTAAAATCATTTTAAAAATTCAATTAACATCTTAACGTGCTAATATATTTTACAATTATTGCACATTATAGCTACCCAAATTCAATACATTCCATCACCATGTCAATCCATTTAAAACATAATAACATCATCTCAATTACCAAATTTACATAATTATATTATTTTTCATATTACCACACATAACCATAACATGTAATTTCTTTTAGAAATCCATATTTACTCATTTTTAACAAACCTAAACATGCCCAACATCATTAAAATACCAAAAATAAATACATGTACTCAATCTCCCAACTTTTTCCAAATTTCCCAACATGGACGGCCATAAAACAATTCAACTTCTGGTTTTCTATTTCCCTAATTTAACCCTATAACAAGTCATATACATCCCACACAATAAACAAGATGCATAATTTAACATTCCCTCTGAATTTTCTCATAACCCCCCAAAATCACTAAGCATGGCCGACCCTAAAATTAAAAATTTTATTTTCAATTTCTTTAATTCAAGCCTTAACCATGTTATCTAACCTAAAACTAACCAATATTCACTCATTTTCATTTTTCCAAACACATCAATACATAAACCCTAAATTCCTAAATTTAGGAATTTTTCATTCTCATAACAAAATAAGCAAAATAATGGATATAAATGCAAAATTCATCACAATTAACCCAAACCATAACACAATAATTTTTTTTTTTGAAAAATGATTTCACTAAAAAACAAAACCCTAGAAAATTCACATTCAACATAAATATTAGCAATAAAGAAAAAGAAAGAGCAAGAGGATGGAAGAGGGAAGATTTACCTAGCGTGGAGGATGAAGGCTTCTCACTTGTCACTGGCATTGGGGATGGAGGGAGAGGGGAAGAGAGGGACAAAGGATGGGAAAAAATTGAGGGAAAGATAAAGAGATGAACGATGGAGAGAAGAAATAGACAATAGAGAGAAGAAAAAAAGAAATGTTGTTTTTCTAAAATTAGGGATTTTGGACATTTATTAATGGGGTTTTTTTTACTAATAAAACTAGCAATGAACAATTAAATATTTATTAATTTTAATGTTTGTTAGTAATATCATTGGTAATTAACACTGAATCTTTTTTAGAACACCTGAAATTTCGTAAACCCCCCCCCCCAAAATTCTCCGATGAAATTTTGTTCCGTCTGTGATCTATAATTTTCAATGGCAAAGTCCTGTAATTTTTTTCCAACTCTCTAGAACTTTTTAAGGGACTTAGTTCGACGATAATTCCATTTGTAATTGTCAGTGAAAAAGTCTTGTAATTGTTTTTTGCAACTTTTTGGAACTCTCCAAGAGACCTAGTCTGTCGGTAATTATGTTGTATTTTATATTTCGTCGGTAGTTCTATCAGTATAAAACAATAACTTTTTCCCTAATGTTTTTGTATTCCATATCTATACAACTTGTTAATGCAGTAAAATCACAACACAATAACACTAATTTTGTTCAATAACATCATAATAAAATCACAACAGTAATTGGTCAAAGTTTTTATAAAAATAGTACATTAAAGTCAATTTCATTACACATTCATGTTTTGCATATGAAATTAGTTTGATTTGGTAATATTGGCACATCATAGTTTCCATCATATTTGTGTTTGTAATATTGACATGTTATATTTTTCAATGGAAATAATGAGGGAATACATGTTTTTTTTTTTTTTCATTCCTTGATGTTTACCTATAATTCTCTCGATATTCACCGACAAAAACAACGACATCATGTTTTATCGGTAATTATTACTGTAATTTATCAACAATATATTTTTTTGACCGTATTTGTATTTGTATTTTTATTTTATAATTTTCTATAAGTGCAAGACACATGGCCAATCTAATACCACCATTGCTGCCCTTTTTGGATTTACTAGTGATGCCAGGTTGGACCTTGGTGCTCTTTCTTTTTAGGTGAAAAGTACCTTGGTACTCTTGTCATTGTAGACGATAACAACCGTTGTTTATGTGTGTAGATAAGTTATACATGGCTTTTCTTATAATGCGCGCGGTGTGCTCAATAATACTAATGATAATAAAACCATTTTGCACAAGAAAAGTCAGACTAAGGGTTAGTTATGCCGAAGTCAACGTACTTCCCTAGAATAGAATAATATATAAAAGTATTAATAAGTGTGATAATAATAGCTTTTTAATATTTTGCAATGTCATTTTTTTTCCCTTTTTATGTGGGTGCTAGTTTTTGGGCCCACCCTTTATTTACGCCCCCAAGGAATCCACACCAAAATTCATATTTTGTTATGTTCTATTATTAAATTAAAAAAACAAGTTCTGATAAAGGAAAAAAAAAAAACAATATTTTACAGTTTATTAATTATGGAAATAAGTAAAGATGGAGGAGGAGGGAAGTGAAGGGAGGTTGATCTTTCAAAGTTGTCGGAAAGAATCGTTTGGAGATATAATTCTTAATGGAGGGAAAGGGGAGTGAAGGTGAAGTTTTCAACCTCCATTCTTCTCTGAAGTCTTGCCCCTGATTCTTATTTACTTGTTGTTCTCTTTTTTTAAAAAAAATATTTGATTATATTTATTAATAAATATTTTTTTAATTAACAAATTCAACATTATCTGTCATTCATCCGCTCTTCTCCGGCTAAAATATTATTAATAACATTTAATATTTATTACCTTCCCTTTTTATTTTTATTTTCCCCTTTTTTAAGAACTTTAGGGCTCCGTTCATCTTGCCATGGCTTTCAATATTGTTTGAAACTATCAACTCGAGGTCGTAGTAGAAGGTTTTTTAGGGCTATATATGAACTCAAACTCAATTTGAGTCCTCCAGATGCTTATATGATCGGTAGAGATTAGCAGAGACAAAATTAAATGCTTCTCACATGCGAACCCTAAGCTCTAAACCCAGATCGGAAGGAGAATATTATTATTGTCCGAGGAACGTGAACTTTGAAGACCCCCATTTTGCGTATTTGCAATCGTCATTTTCATTCATTTATAGAGCACTGCCCCACATGCACAGAGCATATCACTAGTAGTTATTCCTCAGAAATCAATTTCTTTGCAGTTATTCCTCGGTGTCTTCTGCTACAGAGCATATCACTAGCTAGTTAAACACCGCATTTAGGTCATTTCTTTTTTATATTTAAATAACTTTTACTATAAAATGTATTCTTAGATAAATTATATATCCTTGTTGATGGTAAGGGTATTCTTAGATTAATTTGCATGTCTCCAGTTTATTTGTTAAGTTTTCTTTCCTGAATGCATTATACCTCAAGATTTGAATTTAAGAAATAAAAAGAGAGAACGTCTTCGACCACCATGCCAACTCGTTGATTCAATGCATAATATTTGAGTAATAATTAAGAAAATATTTAGTTGACAATGAATAGTGATAACTGAGTAATCAGAATATTATTTTTAGGGAGGAATAATAAAACTTAATTAGGAGTAGTTTTTTTTACCTCGAGGACGGGAAGAATTAGCTCTTATTTAAATGCGCCAGTGAAAGGGATGTGTGTGTGTGTGTGGAGGGACCGCAAAGGAGCCTAACTTACTCCCTTGTTCCCGAAAAGAATATTTATTCGGCCGAGAGAGAGAGAGAGGAGGAGGAGAGGGGCACAAAAGAGGTTGGTATTTTGGAATGTTGCTCTTAAATTTGAGCACATGGGAACAAGGCTGTCTATTTTAGGGTTTCTTCCTGTGCTCTAGGTAGGGAAATGTCCTCTGGCTGACCCAACAATGGAGTGCCCACGCCGAGGTTCCTTCCCTAATCTTGTCTTAATAAACCCAAGACATGCCGGGGCTACTGCCCCTCACGGGCCCTACAAAATTAAAAACAATCTCAACGGTTACACAATGATATTACCGGAAAACTAGCATGCCAAACGGTGCCCGACAAAAGCGGAAAAGATGGTAAAATTCACATTGGACCTGAAGGGTAATTTAATTTTACAACTTACTCCATTCTTTGGAAAATTACGAGATTACATGCCCTGTCTTATAAAATAAATATATTTAATAGTATTATAATTATAATCAATATTAGATAAATAATAAAAACTAAATTTATAATTGAACTAATATTTCATGACAAAAAAAAGTTGTGTTGGTGATAAAAAATTTAGAGACTGAACAAAATAAATTGTAGCAATTCACAGTGTTTTGTGAGGAAAGATACAATGCTTTCCCCACATGATTTAGCTTTTTTTGTTAATAAAAAGAAAAAAAATTACAAAGCTAAATTCTCTACCAACTTAATATTAAAATAAAATCGACAAAGATAATTTTGAAAGGAAAAACATTGTAGCAATTTATAATGTTTTGTAAGGAAAACTACAGTGTTTTCCCAATAAAATTGACAAAGATAATTTTAGAAAAAATCATAAAAAAAAAACCATTTAGAGAAACACTGTAGCAATCCACAGTATTTTGTGAGGAAAACTACAATGGTTTCCCCATATGATTTTGCTTTATTTTAATTATAATTCTTAACCAACTCAATATTCAAAAAAATAAAATTGACAAAGATAATTTTGAAAAAAAATCATTCAGGAAACACTGCAGCAATTCATAGTGTTTTAAAGAAAAAAAATTACAATGCTAAATTCTCAATCAGCTCAATATTAAAAAAATAAAATCGACAGAGATAATTTTTTTTAAAAAAATATAACAAAAAAAAAACAGGGAAAAAAAATCATATTGGGAACACTGTAGTAATTCACAGTGTTTTGTGATGAAAGCTACAGTACTTCTCCACATGATTTAGCCTTATTTGTAATTACTTGTAATTCTAATTCTCAACCAGCTCAATATTAAAAAAATAAAATTGATAAAGATAATTTTTAAAAAATCATAAGGAAAAAAAGCCATGTGGAGAGACACTGTAGCAATCTACAGTGTTTTGTGAGGAAAGCTACAGTGTTTTTCCCATATGATTAAACTTTATCACAAAGTTAAATTCTAACTAGTTCAATATTAAAAAAATAAAATCGACAAAGATAATTTTGAAAAAAAATATTACAAAAAAGAAAACACAAAAGAAACTGGAAAAAAATCATGTGACGAAAAACTTTAACAATTCATAGTGTTTTGTGAGGGAAGCTATATCGTTTTCCCTACATGATTTAGCCTTGTATTTACTTATAATTATAATTCTTAATCAGTTCAATATTAAAAAAAATAAAATTGACAAACACAATTTTAGAAAAAAACATAAAAAAATAAAAAAAACCATGTGTGAGAAAAAATATTGTAGCAATCCACAGTAATTTGCGTTGAAAGCTACAGTGCTTTCCCCACATATTGTAACTATAATTCTTAACCAGCTCAATATTAAAAAATAAAATCGACAAAGATAATTTTGGAAAAAAAAAACAAAAACAAAAAAAACCATGTAGAGAAACACTATAGCAATCAACAATGTTTTAAAGAAAAAAAATTACAAAACTAAATTCTCAATCAGCTCAATATTTAAAAAATAAAATCAACAAATATAATTTTGAAAAATAAAATAGAAAAACCATGTAGGAAAATACCGCAGCAATCCACAGTATTTTAAAGGAAAAAAATTTCAAAGCTAAATTTTTAACCAGCTTAATATTAAAAAAATAAAATTGACAAAGATAATTTTGGGAAAAAAATAAAAAAAAAAAATAGGAAAAAGGGGGAAAGTACTGTAGGAAAGAAGAAGAAGAGGAGAAAGTACTGTAGCAATATACAATAACATGTGAGGAAAGCTACAGTGCTTTCCCCACATGTTCTAGCTTTATGTATAATAAAATAGAAAAATCATGTGAGAAAACACCGTAACAATCTACAATATTTTAAAGGGAAAAAATTACAAAGCTAAATTTTTAACCAGTTCAATATTAAAAAAGTAAAATTGACAAAAAAAATTTGGGAAAAAAAACACAAAAAGGGGAAAGCATTGTAGGAATCCACAGTAACATGTGAGGAAAGCTACAGTACTTTCCCTATATGATTTAACTTTATGTAAAATGTTTTTTTTTCTTGGAACTATTGTTTTTAACTATATGGGATAAACGATAACAAAGTCAAGTTCAATTAAAAAGAAAAAAATCCCACCAAACTTGTAAACCGGAACAACTTGGGTTACCCAAGCAAATAGATAAACCATTTTAACCCTGTAAAAAGGCAAAATGAAAAGAAATAAATTACAAAACTTAATTTTCAATCACATCAATATTAAAAAAAATAAACAAAAACAATTTTTTTTTAAAAAAAAGAAGTTAAAAAAAGTGAAAAACAATAATAAAACATTTAAAAAAACTGCAAAAAAAAAAGAAAAAGAAAAAATACAAAAAACAAAAAAACAAAAAAGTGAAAAAAAAGGGAATGCACTGTGGATTACTATTGTAATCCACAGTGCAATGGGTGTGGGTGAATAGTGAATTCCCCACACCCTTTAGCTTTATGTATAATAGATTAGCTCTTTCACAAAAGTTAACTACTGATTTTTAATCAAATTTCTAATTTACTTTTAATTTTGTATGTAATAGATATGATGAGAAAATTTTATTACAAATGAAGGATATTTTAAATAAAATAATAATTATGATGAAGAAACAGTAAAAGGATCAAGCTACAATCAAATATAAATATGGTGATCTGATATCAGGTTTTTTATTAAAAGGAAAAATTACATTTAACTTCCTATAGTTTGATGCAAATTACACTTTGTCTCCATAGTTTGAAAAATTACGCTTTACCTTTTAGGCCAACATAGAGTTTCAAAGAGGGTTAAATGGTCATATTACCCTCATATATATTATAACTGAAAACTCATGAATGATATAATAAACGAAACAAATATATCTCTCTCTCATAAACTAAATTTGTCACTCCCTCCCTCCCTCTCTTTCTCGAATCGAACACGATTATTTCACTTAAATGACCAAATATCGAGCATGACTTCTTGAAAATTTTTATTAATGAGTTTTGTCTTATGTAACAGGGATGATAAAACAACGATGGTGGGAATATCTTGTTGCTTTCATAAAGAGACCATGAATAAGTATGTTGTAATTTTTAAATCATATCAAGATAATTGTTAATTACTCAATTATTATTATTGTGTTAGCTTTGTCTATGTGAAACATTGTTAATTACTCAATTGAACTAAAGAAGTACACATTTTTATTAGTAGAAAATGTTAATCCTAATGGATGAAACACCCTAAAAAATTCAATTATTTTACAAAATCAATAGAATATCATAATCTCAATCATGCTTTTAACCGTGAAAAAGCAATCACTTCAATATCTTTCAAATCCCTAAAAAAAACCCCAAATTAAAAAATCAACAAATCATGTTATTGTTTTCCAAAACCCTAATTGTAAAATATTTGCTTAAGATGCTTAATTAATTTTTATCTTTGTTTAAACTTTGTTTAAGCCTTGTTTAAGCTTTGTTTAACATAACTAGTAACTATGTTAAAGAAAACCCATATTGTAGCTTACTAGTTACTATGTAAACACCCTTAATTTGATTTTTCTTTGTTTAATAAATGCATATATTTTATTCTTACAGGTTACAAAATTGTAATTGTAACTGTTCACCATAACAACAAAGAATATATCATGCAAGATATATATTTTGAATATATGTCTTATATTGACATATTATTCTTACACAAGTAAGTATATGATGTAGATAAACATGACTTTCAGATAAATGATGGTAAAGGGAATATATTTTTTTGACGATGCCTTGACATTATATGTATTCAGTATGCATAAAAAAGGAAAAATAAATTCATTTACATGTTGATACAGATCCTAATGTTGCTCCAATCATAATGAGAATGCCCCAAAGTTATGCAGGCAAACACAATGACAATATTTTTACTAAATACTTTTATAAAAATGATGATAAAAGCATTAAAATAACATTACTTATTGACCATGATGTTGATTATTCTAGTATGGGTGGTTCTGATATGGGTGTTGATGTTGATAGTTTTGGTATGAGTGATCTTAACGTGTGCGGTTCTGGTATGGGTGGTTATAGTCTGGGTGTTAATGTAAGTGATCCTAGTTTGAGTGATTATGGTGTGTGTGGTAATATTGGTGAGTATGGTGTGACTATTATTATGAGTGATGGTGTGTGTGGTAATATTGGTGAGTATGGTGTGGATGGTAATGTTGGAGGTGATATAGGAGTTGATGTGGAAGCTGATATGGGAGCTGATGTCAGTGATGATGGTGGTGGTGATAATGTGATGATTATTATTAGTGTTGATGTGGAAGTTGATGTGGGTGATGAAAAGGATATTAATAATGATTATATTCCTTCAGATGAGGTAGGATTTGAATTTGTTAATGTAGATGAAGATGAGTGGATTGATAACTTACAAGTTGATGTGATGAGTAATAACAGTGATGGAGATAATATCAATATTGAAAAAGGTAAAATTTATGAAAGTAGTAATGATGGTTAAGAGGATGTAAGAGAAACTAAGAAGTTATGCATGGATATCATATGAAAAGGTATATTAATAAAAAAAAAAGAGAGAAGGTTAAAGCCAAATGTATGGGTGCTGAGTGTGCTTGGCAGATATATGTTTCTCTTATACTTGTAGCAATACATTCATCATAAAATCATTAAGAGATGAGCATGGATGTATTTGGCCTGCCAATATAAAAGATGTAAATTCAACTTGGATAGTGAAGAATTTGTTACTAGTTATTAATGCTTACCCTAACATCTCAAGTGAAGCCATATATACAACTTTAGATGATAGTTATGAGATTAAACCACACCCTATGCAATTCTAGAGGGCTAGAACAAAGACAAAAGAAATTGTTAAAGAAAGATACAAAGAGTCTATTAATAGACTTTTAAGATATCCAATTGTTGAAGCAACATAATATAGGTTCTGAGCTATTTTTAGGGTTTGAACATTACAACATAATATAAGCAACATTACAACTCTAATTGGCATTTACCATGAAATTTCTAGTGAGTTTATATATGCTTGAAAACAATGAAGGAAGGGTTTGTTAATGGAAGTAAGCCATTCATTATGATTGATGGATCTCATCTCAATGGTCTATATGGAGGTGTTCTATTGTTAGCAGTTGGGTTGGATGAAAATAGTTGACTCTTTGTTGTTACATATGTTGTTATTGAGTCTAAATACAACAACATTTAGAGATGGTTCTTGTATGGTCTATGACACGATCAAAAGATTGATGTCTTATCCCAAGTACAGGAGTGTTGAAGTAATAAATAACTCGGCAAGACTGGGATCGAACCACAGGGAGGTGAACTATATAAAATTATAAACAATAAATGAAAAGGAGTTGAAGAGAACTTGTGAGATGTGATATTGATGTAAGGATTGAACAAGAATAAAACAATTGTTAAGGTTAGAGGATCCACTAATGGTATTTAAAATAAGTATAGTATAAACTCTTTTTATTACTCAACTGGAAACCACACACAAAGGAGGTTCTAATCAGATTATAAATTATTAACATGATTATATTAATTATCTTATTGGAGTAATGCTAATACTTGTAAATATGGCCAAGTATTCATGGTGATTACTTATGTTAACAACAAATCAAGTTTCTTTCATAGCACAAGTGTCGGTTATACCATATAGTAGGCTATGAAAGTGCCAAGTATTTGTTATACCAAGAGTTGTACAACATAATTCTAGATTAACCATTTAACAAGCAAGGTATTAAGAGTGAGTAAGATAACAAATACAAAACATGTTAGTATCAAACATTAAAGTCCATGTTGAGTTTATATTATATTTATTCTTACACCATTAGTGTATCTTTTTCACCTTGACAAAATTAACTTAGCTAAACATCATGAAGAAAAAAACATAAATAAAGAATACAAGAACATAAACATGATATAAGTTAATTAAGTATAGTACAAGAAATGAAAAGCATAAACAAGAGATTAATATAACATAAAATAAAACTTGAACATTACAAAATACAAAGAGAGAGTAAGAGTAAGATTTTGATCTGAACACCAAGATGTCTAAATGTATGGAAAATGCCTCCTTTTATAGGCTAAAATTCAGAACTATTGATTTAATGACTAATTATTGAGTGGGTGACCACCTTTTGATTTGGTGACAACCATTATCTTCTTGTCTGAACAAAACATCATTGCTAACATTAGAATTTTAATAGATAGTCTTCATGAACGTTTTGGGTATTTGTCTCAGCTTTCCAAAAAAACAAGAATGAGCTCATTTGGACTTCTAGAACTCAAGATATAGGCTGGACACTAAACAGTTTCTGGGCTACAGGACAGATTCTGACTTCTCTTTTGTTGCTACAATTTGAACTTGAAAACGGTCGTTTTGAATCCGGGACTCTTCATGAAAGTGTTAGGCCTATGTCTTAGCTTTCTATCCATATAAACCAAACCTAAATCCATATTTTATAGCTCCAGTTATGATCCAATAACCAAATAATGTTCTAGTTTAAATTGAACCAGCATCTCCTCTTTAAGCCTAGCCCTCTCTTTGTTTTTTCACTTTTAATAGTTAAATACATCAATCAATCCTTTAAATTATGAGATATGCCTACATTCAAAATGAGCATTTACCATAAATTAATATGAGATATGCCTACATTCAAAATGAGCATTTACCATAAATTAAAGATATCTTATATTATCAGACTTGTTATTATAAAACATGCTTAAGTTAAGGAATTTAATGATTCTTTAAGTGATGATACTTTAAGTGCAATATGATGATATGAAACCTTAATGAAAATGCACTTTTAAGTATTGATCACTCTATATGGCTTTATTAAGCATGACATGTATTAGAGGCTAATTTATATAATATCTAATAGGAAAATTATATATATTTAACTTTATGTTTTTTTCTCAATCTTGCATTGGTTTTTATGTGTTTTCTATAAATGGTAAAGTATTTAATTTTTTGTATAAAGTCTTCCTAAAGCTGTTGCTAAAGTTTTTCCAGATTCTACGCATAAACATTGTTCGAGGCATATCTTTTTCAATATGAAGAAGAAAGATTTTAGAGGCTTGAAAATGAAAATAGAGTTTTAAGGGTGATTTAAAAGCCTATACAAGCCTTAATTTTAAAACATATATAAGGTATATTAAGGATGTGAACAAAAAAGCTTTCAATTGGTTTAATGATATCGCTCCTAAGACATGGACTAGACATTTATTAGACCATGAAGTAAAGGTGGAATATGTAACAAATAATTTGGCAGAGTCTTTTAATAGTTGGTTTAGGAAGTATATAAGTATGTCATTTTATCTTGTTACTGGAGAAAATTAGGTTGAAACAAATGACAAGATTTCATGATAGATATGCACATGTTATATCTTAGAAAATAAAGAAAACTCTCAATATTATAAAGTTGATTGATATGTTTGTTGAGAAGGCTAAAAACATGAGAATTATTTTAGCCTTTTTTTATCAATACCAAATGCATGATAGCAAACAATAATTTGTGTTGAATTGGATAAACAATATTGCTTCTGAGGTGAATGAAAAATGAATGGATTACCTTGTAGACATGTGATGCATTTATGTGTATCATATGAGAATTGACATAAAAGATTTGTCATTTGCACTACACAATTGAAAAAGACATAACTGAGATTAAGTACCTTTTACTAGAAGCAAATCTAGATCCTATAGAAGAAGATGTCATTGTTCTACCATTAGACCTTAAAAGAAGTGTGGGTAGACTATGGAAAAATAGACACAAGAAAAAAGAAGAAGATCAATCTAGTAATGTAAGGAAATTAACTTCCACACTCAATGGCAACATTTGTAAGCAATATAGTCATAATTCAAGGACATGTCAAAGGAATAGTGTAGAATAGATTTCTGGTTTTAGAGTGTCTAGCGGCGGAGAGGGTCCAACAATTCTTAGAACGGATCCAGTATTGGTACAAGAGGATCAAAAGCTAATAGAACAGTAACTCATGCTATTACAAGAAGAACTAGTGGTTCCAGAAGAGGAAACAATACTGCTGAAAGATGGACAAGAGGTTCAAGAGGTGGAAAAGTTGGCACGGGTGAAGTTAGTGGTGTTGACACATGCTCTTCTCAACCCACAACACAAACACAAGTAATTAATCTAAATTTGTGTTATGAATTATCATTATTATTCAAAACTATACATTAACTTATCATTGTCTTTTTTAAACTTATCAGCACTTAACCCAAACTAGTTTCATTCCTTAAGAATTGTAGATGACGAAAGCCTTTAGAAATTTAGGATTTGTTTATACTTTATATGGTTAAGTGTTTTATGATGGATGGGATATTGTGGCTCATTTTTGGTACTATGTCAATTTTAAATATTTCTGGATGCTTAATGGGTGTATGCTTTTGATATTTATATGTTAAATTTAAATGTTTGTGCATGCTTTTATGGTGTATCCTCTATAGTTTGGCTTGTTATATTGTTGGACAATTATGATATTGATTAATTTGTTGCTAGCTCTAAATGGTGTAAATGGTAGTGGGAAATGTGTGGATTTTGATGATGTTGTGGTTGGAAATGTTGAGAGAAATGACTAGAATTACGAAATGAAATGTTAGGTTGAAATGCTACGAACCTTGAAAATTTAATGCGATTTTTATCTTTGTAATTGTTATGTACGTGAAAAATGAAGGATTTATTTTTATACATAATATCACAAGAATATCATTAAGTTCACCTTCCAATAATTTTATCCACAAATACATTGACAAATAATTTATACTTACACATTAGTGTGATTACAATACCCTATAAACTACATGCATACACTTGTTTATAATACAATCATTAGATAATATTGAGACCTATCCAATAGGAAAGACCAGAAAACTATATAACCCTTTTTAAGAGAATTGAGGCCTATAAAAGAAGAAAACTATAAAATACACAAGATGATGAAAATTACTATAAGTATTTACATCATCATGATTACAATATTTTAAAATTATATGAACAAAACCAATATCATTAATCTTTTTATAAGCACATTAATCAATGTTGTTTTTAATTTAATACTTATTAACTAGTGATGAACTCTTTTTTTTCATTAAACATATTTAATTATTGTTACCACACATGTAACTATTCTTTGATTTACCATCTATTCTTTGGGTCATCTCAATACCAGTTCTCACTCACTTCTTTTATGTTCATCAAATTCATTGTAACATTTTTCATATCGTATTCCCTTTCTATATTGTATTTCTCTACTTCCTATTTCATCTTATGAGCATATTTAGTTCATGCAATAATTTCACAACACTCTTTATTCATGCCACATTTCATCTCTTAATTATAATTTTATGCGTTCTTGGCTTTCCTAAGCATTTATTTCATTTCAACCAATTAATTTTGATAGTTCATCTCATCACCCATTATATCATTATTGGCTCCTCAATATCAATTTCAATTCTAATGTCTATTATGTCCATTATAGATCATCCATATAAATTTTCAAATTCAATATCCTTTCAATCCGTTTATGACCTATACATACATTTCTTCCATTCTCGTATACTTTATGCCCTTCTAGCTCCTTCAAATATATATTTTCATTGTGAATATTTTTTAGACTCGTTTATAGTACTTTTCAATGTTTCTTTCCAACTTAATATTTTTTATGCCCATATATGGTACATTTTAATTTTTTTTTCCCAACCTAATATTTCTTTTGCCTATTTATGGTAGATTAAAGCTATTTTTCCCACTAAATTATTTTTCATGCCCATTTATGATAAATTTTAGATTTTTCCCCACTCAATTACTTTCCATATCCCTTTATGAAACAATACAATATTTTTTCCCACTCAATTATTTTTCATGCCAATTTATGGCACATTATAATATTTATTCCACTCAATTTAATATATAAATGTTTTGCTTAATTCCTTTTATTATTTACGACTCATAGTTCAACATTAATCATATGCTTATTGATTTGATTTCGATAACTAAAGTTTATACTTCACCTTGTCACTATTATTGACATATAATTTATATTCCATAGCATCCATATTCATCGATTTATTTTAGCACTCACAATTCATGCTTAAGTCATTTTTATTTTTTATTAAGTCTTGTCAATTCAAACTACATATACCTTTCATGTCATAGCCTTCTTTTAAATGGTTGACTTTCTCACACATTATAGCCTTCGTCTAAATGACTAGCTTTCTCACAGTTACAAATTCCACACAAATGGTCAGCTCCCTCACACTTTATAGCCTTCATTTAAACAACCAGCTTTCTCCCATGTTATTTGATCCACCATTGTGGTCAATTAAAAACACACAATAATTACTGCCATTGTGGTCGACCACAATAATAATATTCAATATTGTCATTGCAGTCATTTACAAACACAATATTTATATCACCTTTTTTGTAATTTACAAACACAATATTTATTACTATCATTGCGGTAATTACAAATCACATGTAATATCACCACTTTTATGGTTGATTTCAAAACACATATTATTTTTTGATTTCACGCAACACAATTAAATATACATTGAAAACCTAACAACTACAAAAACATTTTAAATAATTAAAAATGCAAGGGAGGGGCAATTGTTTACCTTGAGCTCCTTCTATACAAGATCCTAAGAAGTAGAATTCTACTTTGGATGCTTCTCCTATAACTCCCAAACAATACAGTTAGTGTTCTCACCACTAATTAAAAATTCAACCTTATAAATTTCCATACATCCCAACCATTTGGTATACTACAATTCTTAGGTTAATATTTAAGCCATAAATTAAATCTTCTCTTAGGACTTTTACACTACCAATCTCAAACTCTACCAATTAAATTAAACTTGACATGTAATATTTTTTTTCTAATTCAATTTAAATTCCACCTCATTTATTTCCCAATAATAGATAAAACATTACAACAACACAATCTAATCAATTTATCACAACATCCATAGTTCATGCTTCAACATTTTTCTTTCCATACCAACAACACACAACATACTTATAATTTTATATTCCAATATTTATCAAAATATTTCCACTAATATTTAATCATACTATAACCCAAATTTCATCCGTTTACAATAATTATCTTCATACCACCTAAATAAATTCTTTAACATTTATTAAACCCCTTTATCTCCATTTTCATTCCATAACATTTTTAACATCAAAAGTTCCAATACCCTTCTTGTACTTTCCAACATATCAAAATATACCAACATAAATTAAATCATAATTTCCTTCTCGATTACCAATTCTAAAGTATTTATAATAATCCAAACATATTTTATTTAACAACATACACAACCTTTCATCTTTAACATTCCATTTATTTATCATTTTTAAATTTCAATTTTCTACACATAACTTAAATATTCTCAATTTTCTACACATAACTTAAATATTCTCCTCCACTTCCATAACATGTAATGCATGATCACTCGTATATTCCAAACACAAACTTAATTCCTATACCACACCTATTTATACAATTTAATCTAAATTCTCAACTTTTATTTATTCCAACCTTATCCTCATTTCTATGCTGTTAAATTAATATTCACATGTCATAATTCCCAAGAATCTAATTTCTATCATTTTCACCACAACACCATAAATTATTTATGATGTTTACACCCATAATTCTATCCTTTAACATCCAAATTTTCAAGTTTCTTTTCTCATGCTTTCCAACCATTTTAGGTTTAATATCTTTACAACATGTATACACAATTTTCTATTATTTCCAACTTAATCCTATCTTTCATTTATCAAATTTTACTTTCATATAAGATATTTAACCCATTTTAGTCATCTAACATTGTGATCTCTTTTCAAATTTCACCAACATACATACTAGCTATTTTGAAAATAATACTTGTCATAACCCAATTTTGGATCCCCCAAAATTGTTTTATAAAAAATGCATATTTTTTTCTATTTTATTCAAAAAATAAAAAATAAAAAATCCAAAAATATTTTTCGCACACGAGGAGATAAGCCCTCCAGCTACAACAAACCCAAATGCCAAAAGAATAGTCAGATTGAGGATAAATTGAGGTTTAAATCCAAACTTAACAAATATTGGAAGAATTAATTAATTTTGAAAGATTTAATTAAACTTGTAATAGGTTTAATTGAATTATTTAAGGAAAACATTAAGTTTGAAAGTCAATTGGTCAAAATTTGGAAGAATTAATTAAATTTAAGAATTTAATTAAACTTCTAATGGGTTTTATGGATTCAATCAAGGACTCAATTGAAAAAAAATCAAGTTTAGAGGACTAATTCAGATCAATTCACTAAGATTGGAAGATTAAGGACACAATTAAAACTTTTAAAGGCTAAATTGGTGCAATCAAAAGTTTTAATTGAAAAATATTTTAAGTTGAAGGCTTATTGAGGGTCAAATTAAAAAAATTCAAAACCAATGACCATAATGCAGAAGGTGTGTGAGTTCGAGGATTGAAATTAATCAAATCATGGGTCTATTTGAAAGAAATTAAAAATTTGATGGTTGATAGGGGTTAAATTGCATAATCTGAAAACGAGTGAGGATTGAACGTGGCCGATCAAGAAGCCACCTTCAAAAGAATGAACGTGGCACCTCCAACCACCTTATAGGCTTCAACCACCAGCACTTGATTGAGAAACATCTTCTTTATATGGGTCATCTACTCCCATCAAACTCTTACATCTCATTTTCTTCAAAAAACTCAACAATATTTTGACCTCAATCAGCCACCCCTGTATTGGCAAATTCAAGCTTATCGAGGGCCAATTCTCCAATCAATGAATGTGGAGTTCTGGACCTCCAAATCAAGTGTAGTTCATTCTTAATGATAGATCTACATACCCTCTATAAGGCTTAGGTATATCAATGATATGTTTATGGCTTAATCTCTGTATTAATCTTGACAAAGTATCCAACCTAATCATTTATTACTAAAGAAAAATTCACCATGATAGAATAAACTCTAAGGCTATTTTATCACGTTTGATTTCAGTTTATAAGAAGACAAGAAGGGGACCAGGCAACACCTAATTCAAAGAGGAAGGTTTTGGAAGAGAAAAGATAAGATTCTTCCATAAAAGCTCTTGGCAAAATCACTATGGTTTTATATTTCCTAGTCTTGGTTTGCTTTTAAAAAGAGCATCTTCTCTTGAGAAGAAAGGAGGTCAATTTGGACATAAATAAATCACAGAGAGAAAATAGAGAGGAAATTAAGAAAAAAAAAAGACTTCTTGAGTAAGTAAAGAGAAAAGTGAAAATTTAAAGAAAGAAAGGAGAAAAGAAGAAGTTCATACAAGCTAAGAAGCTGAGAACAAAAGGAAAGAAACAACAAAATCTAGAAAAAGAAAGGTACATTATTCAATAAGGTATACCTAAAACTTTAGTGAGATGATATAGACTAATGGGCACACCTCTTTTTTAACGTCTTCCATGGTAATATTTTTGTTTATTTGTTATTGATTCTAATAATTTCATTTTGGTTTAGAAGTTATGTTTATCATATTATCGTTCTTGGATATGATATACATTTGTTAGGGAAGTAAGTTCAAAAATTGGTCTTGAGTATATTACTTGTTGTTTCTTGATACTTAAAATTATGTGTTAGTATATTTAAATGTTTATTTTTGATGTCTTGAAATTAAGTTTAATTGTTTGGGTTCTTTTTATATATATGTTAAGACTTTTGATTGGTCAAGATTATGACTGCAAGTTGTTTCTGGTGCATTATTAAGTGTAAGAATGCTAAGTTCATGTCAAATTTTGGTTAGGAATGTTTGTCAGATCAATATAACAATGTTAAGAGAAAAAAGGGATGTTTTTGAGTTTTTAAACAAAGGTGCTATTGCATTGGTTTTGTTGTTTGTTGTTAATGTTTTAATGTTTCAAGGGGTTGCCATAAGCATGTTGAAGCCAGGTCTACCATGTTTAGACTTTATTTCTAGGTTTTAGGTGTTATTTTAGGTTTGGGTTTGCTGTTGCACATTTCTGGGTTTTCTTGGAATTTCTAGATTCATGTTCTTGAAGTTCTTGAACCTAGATTTATGTTTTCTTATATCTTGGCATTTTAGACTCTCTAATGAGTTTCAATCAAAGCTCTAACTCATACGTGACCATTCTATGCCTATATTTTATCTATTTAAAGCTTGTCTTTTTTATCAATCGATCTATAGAATCCTTGAATGTCTGGGTTAGGATTCTTAACTATCATGTCATTTTTTTGTGAATATTAGAGTATATTGTTGTCGTATGATGAATTATTATGCATTAGATCTTGATGTTGTATCTTTCTATGCTTTTTTTTTTAAAACCAAATATAGTCTATTATTTCATTTACATTGTCGGGGTTGATTTGAATGTTCTTCGTGTTCTTGGAAAGCTTCAAACAAATTCTTCTTTTGAACTTCATTCTTTCTTCTTTACATATAGGTCTTTTTTTTTGGGCTTATGGGCTCGGGTTGAGTACATTAGGCCTAAGGGTGTGTTTGGTTGGTTAGGATTTCTCAAAGGAAAAATTGATTTTTTTTTGTCTTTCAGGCGCGTTTGCCAAATGCGGTCTTAAAATAATTTTTAAGCTTTAAATAAGAGTATGTTTGAAAAACACGCCTTACTGTTTTTTTTCATCAATTTTTTTTTTGTTTGCCATACATGACCCTTGTTTTTTTTAAAATTAATTCATTTTTTTCCTTGAAGTGACATATTTGCATTCTTTTATGTTTATCATTTTTTTACTCCCTTATTATTTAATATTTAAGATTGTGACCTATACGTGAGGTGCTTTTTTAATACTAAATAAACTTGTTTTCTTTAAAAAAAAAATACAAAAACAACAAAAATCTTTCTTTAAAAAATACATTAAATATTTTTAAATTACATATGGCTAAGTCTCTCAAATAGAAATTACATTTTCATTTTAAATAAAAAATAAAAAAATACATGGCATGATTTAACATTTCTTAAAAATACCAAAAACTCAAAAAAATATTTTATATATTTTTGCATGCATTTTGGATTTAATAACAAGTTTATTAAATCCATGAGAATTTGGCATACCTTTTTAAAGCACCAAAAAAATAATTTGTTTATTTTGATATCAAGGATTACGATTTCTATGTAAGACATATTCTTGATATTAAAAAAAATAAATATAAACATATATTTTGACTCTAGAATGACGAGGTTTGACCCATAAAGTCTTGGTCCATTTTACTAGGGTGAAACAACTTTTAACCAATAAATAGACCAACAATTAAAAAAACACAGCAGTGCCTTAGTAATAAGTCAAATAAATAATGCAATTTATCTTAGATAGAGGTGTATTAAGGGTGATAATATCCTTCCTATATATAACCAGTCCCCTTATCTAGATTATAAAGACCAGTTAGGGTTACTAGTAATCAAAATACTAGGTGATGACTCCATCTCTTTTTAATTGATAAAGGAAAAGAATTCCTTGTTCTTTCCACCCATAATTTGAGGATCCTGATCCGGGAGAATGATTGTCATGAAACCACACTCGTCTAACAATACTAATAAATTTCAAGCTTCATTAATATATACTCCAACATCATATCATAATCAAATAGCAACACATACTCACACATAATTTTCTAACATTCACATATATCCCTTCCATTATATGCTATATCATGCCAGTATGCATTTAACAATAAGATTTTTAATGTATTAATTTTAAAACTTTTCTATTTACTTAGCTACATATAACATCACAAAATTATTTAACTTAAAATCCATATCCTTGCCAAACCCATATTCATACATATAATAGATGTATATCAACACAAAACTATTTTTCTAAAACATAATTATTCAAGTCAAAATATTAATAAATATATGATCTCATACAATTCAACCAATTTTTTAAAATCAAGCCTATAGTAAACTTAACAACATCTTGCAATTTTAGTAAAACCTTTACAATTTGATTCTACTCTTTTTCTTACCATACTACATACCATAACCACTTAAATTACAATTATTCATACAATTCCAATACTTTTACCTCATTTTCATATTATAAAACTCATGTTCCCAAATAATTTATAGGTACATACACACCTCATAACCTAATCCCAACACAATATACATCAAATTAACATATAAATAGACAATTCCATTTATTTCTTCCATTTCCCCTACTCTTTATCATGGTTGGCACTAGGGTTAGGAAATTTCCTTGGCTTTTATTTCAATTATCATCATAATTCTACTCCATCTAACATATATTGTTCCTCCCCCCATTTAAACCTAACTGACTTTTTAACAACTTCATTCAAGGGTGCAGCTATTGTACTGAAATCTTTCATAAAACGCCTATAAAAACTAGCTAACCCATGAAAACTCCTTACCTCACTTACCTTTGGGTGTAGGCCAATCCCGGATGGCCTTAACTTTCTCCTCATCCATCTCGATACCCTGTGCAGTTACAACATAGCCAAGAAACACAATTTTCTCCATGCAAAAGGCACACTTTTTACGATTAGCATACAATTTCTCACTACGCAACACATTAAGTACATTCCGCAAGTGATCAAGATGCTCAGTTAAGTTCTTGCTATAGATCAGAATGTCATCAAAATACACAACCACAAACATACCTATGAATGCACGCAACACATGATTCATTAAACGCATAAACGTACTAGGTGCATTTGTAAGTCCGAACGGCATTACTAACCATTCATACAAACCATGCTTAGTCTTAAATTCTGTTTTCCACTCATCACCTTCTTTCATTCTAATTTGATGGTACCCACTTTTCAAGTTGATTTTAGAGAAAATACAGGATCCATGTAACTCATCTAACATGTCATCAAGCCTAGGAATGGGGTGTCTATACTTTACCATTATGTTGTTGATGGCTCGACAATCAACACACATCCTCCATGTTCCATCCTTCTTAGGCACAAGTAGCACGGGTACACACACGGGTTCATACTCTCACGAATGTAGCCCTTTTCCATCAGCTCATCAACTTGCCTTTGAAGCTCCTTTGTCTCCTTGGGATTGCTTCTATAGGCTGGTCGGTTAGGAATTGAAGCTCCGGGTATGAAATCAATTCGATGCTCTATCCCCCTCAATGGTGGTAATCCGTTAGGAGTATCGTCGGGGAACACATCATCAAACTCCTGTAACAAAGCAATAGCAACACTAGGCACAATATGATCAAGATCATTAGTATTAAAGTAAGCCTCTTTGTACACAAGTAAAATCATTGGCTTGTTAGTGAAAAATACAGATCTGACCTCACCCTCTCTAGCATAAAAATTGGGCTGTTTCTTTAGTTTTTCCACACAATTCTCATCACCCTTACTGACTTTCTTCACTCCTCTTGTCTTACCTCCACTCTCGGCCAGATTTGGGTGTTTTTGAGTTGTGGTCGAATGGTTTGATTTGTTTGGAGTGTTGGCTGAATATTTGTTTGTGTTTGGATGGGTGGCTGAATGGGTTATAGTGGTTTGAGTTCAAGCCGAATCTGATGGTCTTCTCTCCCCTTGTTCCTTACCTTGATTTTCTCTCCCCATCACCTCATGCTCACTTTTTAGCTTTATTTGATCATCATACACCTGTTTGGGTGTAAGAGGTACAAGAGTGATGGTTTTACCATCTTTTACAATGGTATACCTATTTTTAACCCCATCATGAATTGCCTTCCTATCATATTGCCATGGTCTCCCTAACAAGATGTGACTTGCTTGCATTGGTACCACGTCGCACAGAACTTCATCAACATATTTCCCAATCGAAAATGGAACCACAACCTGTTTAGTCACTTTCACTTTACCACTATCATTCAACCATTGCAATCTATATGGTTTAGCATGCTTAACAGTACACAAATTCAGTTTACTAACAAGGGTGGTACTACAACATTAACACAGCTTCCACTATCTATAATTAAACCACACACCTTGCTTTGTACATAACAACACGTATGGAAGATGTTCTCCCTTTGTTGATTAATTTCATCTTCCTTTACCTAAACCTGAAGTGTTCGTCTTATAACCAAGGACTCTCCAACCGGTAATGCTAACTCATCCCCATCACTATCCTCTAATGGTGGCATGCCTTTGGCATCACTAGGAACATCAAATTTAGCCTTTGGTAGTGCAGTTCTAGAAGGAACAAAGGATCTTGGCCGGACAATACCCTCTCTCTTTAGATTCGTCTTCCAAGATGATGAAGAGCCCGAATTAAACGTTAGCCGAGCATGTTCCTTCCGAAGTTGTCTCTCCACCTACGTAGCCATGTGAACCATGTGCTCTAGCTCCACATAGTGCTGTAGTTCAACCACATTTATCCTCACCTTCAAAACACAACAAGATATGCAGCTTGCGGCAGATGAAGAGAAGGAATTTTGGGGATAATATTTTGAAGAATTAAGACCCTGGTGCATCATAGATAAGGCCTCTAACATTTTCTCTTGGACACTTATCTCTGGTCTCCCCATTGTAGCTTGGAATATGGAATGTATTAAACGACTAGTGGGGGGAGACTGTAAGGTCCTTGGGTATGACTTGACTTCTGTTAGTAAAGGAACTATATCGGGGTTAACAATCTTGGTAGGCAAGCCACCCACGGTTTCTATTAATGGAACAGTTAATCTCACGATAGATAAGGAAAAAGTGGAAATTATCATCTCGGAGATTAAATATGAGGCCTGCACGGATTTGGCCTCGCTCATTTACTCCCTTGGGGTTAATCAAGAGTTTGATTCTGACCTGGATTGTACTTCATCACCAAGTGATTCTGAGATAGTGGCTACAAAGGTGCAACCATATATGGCTGCAAACAAGAACTCCTCCTTTACAGACCTAGAATATGTCACAGAAGCGATTATGATGCAGTGTTTTAGTAGATGTGAGGTAGAGAAAGAAAATGATGCACACGGTTATGAAGCTCATGTTTATTTCCCAGAAATCCTGGATGATTACATGATTCAAGATTTGACTGCAAGAGTGAAATGGCAGACATCTACCCCTACGATTTCTAGTATTCCTCGTAAAGATAAGGAAAAAAGAACAGACAACATGTCTGTCATGGAAGAAGATCAGCAGAGTTGGCCTACATCGAACCTAGCCCGCAGCATGACTCTCAGAAATGGTAAACAGCTTGGTGCCATCAAATTTCATAAGGGTCACAGGAAGGCAGCCATTTCAACTGATTCAAATAGCAGTGCTGGAAATGAAGACTCAATCGACTCTTGCATCAGAGCTGTCAACCAAAGACTCCAACTATCTCAGCCCCCATCAGACCTCCCTGCAGCTTATGATAAGGTTGGGGCTATGAAAGATATTGGCCAGAAATTGGGTATTGAATTTGGTACAACTGGTGAGAGTATTGAAGTCACGAGACAAGAGGCCATTGATGCAGAACAGGATCATTGGGATAGGTATGTCCAGTAGGCTATTATGCATATGTGCATGGTTTTATATTCCTTTTATGATTCTTAGCTGGAATGTGTGCGGGTTGGGATCTAGTTCTAAAAGAAAGGCCATTAACAAATACATTAAAGATTTTAATGTTATTGTATGTTTTATTATTGAAACTAAACTTTCATGCTCGGACTCTATGGTTTATAGTCTGTGGAATGGACAGAATATTAAATGGTTCAGTATAGAAGCTCAGGGTAGATCAGGTGGTTTGTTTGCCATGTGGGATGAGGATCTCTTCAGGGTGGATTCATTTGAATATGCTGGGAGCTGGATTAGCTTATTTGGCTCCTTTGTTGATGATGCTTTTGATTGTGTGATCATTGGGTATTATGGAGCTGGCTCTAGAGCTGAAAGAGCAACCTCCTGGTTGGAACTTACTGAACTCAAACATGCATTTTCAGATTACCCCTGGTTTTTAATAGGGGATTTTAATGAGACCTTATCCAAGACAGATAGAAGCAGTGGTCTGCTAGACAGGAGAGGGGCTTCAGAATTCCAAACTTTCATTGATGGTTGTGAATTGGTAGAATACCCGCTGGTGAATCATTGTTTTACCTGGTTTAGAGGTGGTTCTATGAGTAGGCTAGACATAGCCTTTGCTCACACACAATGCCTATCTCACTTTAGTTCATTGAAGTTGATTAGACTGGATCATGGTCTCTCGGATCATTGCCCCTTGATTGTTGGTAAGGAACAAGTTAACTGGGGATGGAAGCTTTCAAATGTTTAGACTGTTGGCTCATGGAACCATCTTTCCAAAACACTCTAAAGGTCTTTTGGCAGGAAATTGTGCATGATATCCCTGGCGACTTTCAGGTGATTAGACGAATTAGTGCTCTGCGACTAAAGCTAGGCCAGTGGAATAAAACTGAGTTTGGGAATCAGGATTGGGCTCTGCAAAATATCAAGTCTTCTATTCAGCTCCTTGAGGATCAGGCTAAAAATGGTAAGATTTCTGACTCGGAATAAAAAAGGTTATATGAGCTGAAGGGAATGTAATGGAAACTGTGCAGATATGTTGAATCCATATGGCGACAAAGGGCAAGGCAGTCTTGGCTCAAGCTGGGGGACAAAAACACTTGGTTCTTTCACATCTCAGCGAAAGTTAGGGGATGCAAAAACTATATTCGTGAGCTTATATACAACGGGAAGATTCTCTCTAGTCCAAATGATATCAAAGAAGGAGCCAAATCATATTTCTCAAACATCTACTCTGAATCTTTGACTACAAGACCCACGATGGGCAGTGCAGACTTTATGAAGCTTAGTGAGAACCAGGCAGGCAGCCTAGCTTGAAAGAGAGGTTACTATAGAAGAGGTTCATTTGGCCTTCTTCAGCAGTGAAGGCTTCAAAGCCCTAGGACATGATGGGTTCAACTTCAATTTTTATAAGAAATTCTAGGAGCTAATGCAACATGAACTGTTCACAATGGTTCTTGAATTCTTCAGGAGAGGCTACCTTCCTAAAGGTATTAACACCAGTTATATTGCTTTAATTCCAAAAGTTACTGGCAGCTTCTCTTTTAATGACTATAGACCTATTAGTTTATTAAATGGGCTATATAAGATTATTGCTAAGATTCTCGCCACTAGACTAAAAGCAGTTGTGCAGAGTGTGGTTAGTCCCTCCCAGTCAGCTTTCATTGCTGGCAGAAACATTATGGATTCAGTCCTTATTGCAAATGAAATGCTGGATTCCATGAAATTTCAGAGCTTTCAAGGTTTCCTTCTTAAACTTGATTTCAGAAAAGCTTTTGATACTGTTACCTGGTCCTATCTTAATGATGTTATGGGTTACATGAATTTTGGTGCTCGTTGGAGGAAATGGATTATGGCATGTGTCTCGTCTGCAAGACTATCCGTTTTAATCAATGGTTCCCCTACTTCTGAGTTTACAGCATCTTGTGGTCTGCGGCAGGGGGATCCCCTCTCCCCTTTTCTCTTTTGTTTGGCAGCTGAAGGGATATCAGTTCTCATCAGCAGAAGCCTAAAAATGGGTGCTTTGTATGGTGTGGAATCTGCAGGAACAACATATATTCATCATCTGCAATTTGCAGATGACACTCTTCTCTTCCTTCCAAATGATCTTCAATGCTTGCTAAATACCAAGAGAATGTTATGTTGGTTCAGTTTATGCTTAGGGCTTAATGTTAACTTCCATAAGAGTAGTTTGGTGGGTGTGGGGGTGGATGAGATATATGCTGAAGGGATTTCCGGTGTTCTCAGGTGTAGATGTGATACTCTCCCAATCAAATACTTGGGGCTTCCTCTAGGTGCTAATCCCAAAAGGATTTCCACATGGAAACCTGTTCTCTCTCAAATTAGAAGACGGCTCAACTTTTGGAAGGGGCGGTTATTATCACTGGCGGGGAGAACAATTTTGATTAAAAGTGTAATCTCTGCCATTCCTCTCTATTACATGTCCATCTTCTGCATTTCAAAGACAGTGGCATGCAAGATCACAGCCATGCAGTCTCGGTTTTTGTGGGGTGGGAGTGTTGATAACAGGAAAATTCATCGGCTTGCTTGGTATACAGTGGCAAAAGAAAAAGACAGGGGTGGTTTAGGTGTTGGGAATATATCAGCAAAAAACAAAGCTCTCCTCTTTAAGTGGATTTGGAAATTGGGAAGCAATGATAAAGCTAATTGGGCAGATTTCATTAAGGCAAAATATAGACCTCGGTTCATAAATGGGATGCCCATGTTCAAGAAAAAACTTTCAGGGATTTGGTGAGGAATCAGCTCTACTATTACCAGCTCGGATCTTGATAGCTCTCGTATTTGAGATGGTTGTAAAGTGAAAATTGGTAATGGTAATCATGTTAAATTTTGGTTACTTGGTTGACTGGCATCTGCTTAGCTAACTCTTATCCGGCCCTCTTCCACCTGTCCTCCTCCAAGTCAGGGTTTGTTAGTCAGATGGGATACTAGTTAGAGGATACTTGGTATTGGAATTTGAAATGGAGAAGGCCTCTCAAAGCTAGTGAGACCCTGATGGTTCAAAGATTAATGTATGATCTTAATCTTGCAGCTATTCATCGATTGAAAAAAGACAGGTTGATTTGGGAATGGGGGAAAGACGGAGACTATACTGTAAACTCTTGTATGCTTGTTCTTGAAAGGATCAGGTATGCTGGTTCTAAAACTTATGTCACAAATGTATGGAAATCCATTTGCCCTCCAAAAACAGAAATGACTTTAAAGCTAACCTTAAATGAAGGCCTTTGCACAAGAGCCTTCCTAGTGAAGAGGCACGTTCTAAGCCCTCAGGAGGATAGGTGCCCTTTTGTGAGCAGCATTCAGAAACTGTATTCCACATCCTCTTGCATTTCCCAGTGGTTTGGAAACTATGGAACAAAATTGTAGCTTGGAGAGGTCTGAGCTGGGTAATGCCATATGGCCTTGATGACCTTCAATGTCAATGGCTGGGTCTTTTGCAAGGCAACCACTGTAAGTTTGAAAGATCTGTTTGGGGGGGCTTTTTATTTAGCATTGTCTGGATTATATGGAATGCTAGGAACAACTTGATATTTGAGGAACAAAAGCCAATATGGGAAGATATCCTATGATATTTTTTTTACTTTGCTGTAGGTTGGATCAGGAATCTCAACTCTTCCTTTTGGTATACCGGTGCTGATCTGTACATGAATCATGAATGCATTTCGGCTTGGTCTGCTTAATTTCTAATTTAGTGTGGGTTTGTTTTGCTTGGCTTAATAGTAGGGTTATAGGTTTTCTTGTATTTCATTTTTGTAATTCGGCTGATGCCTAGGCTACAATCTATGTAGCTAAAGCTCTGCTCACACTGCTCATGTTTTCTCTTTTTATTATATATCTATTCTCGATTTCACCCAAAAAATTTTTTAACATATATCACATGCCAAATTAGTCAATTTGCATCAAAACACCCATTCTCCTAATTTCTCTCAAGAACCTTAGAATTAAAAATTTAGGGATTTCTTCTTCAATCATAAAAGACAAGTTAAAAGTGTAAATAAATGGAAAGTTACTCCTTTACCATTGATGTTTTAACTCAATTTGACGAGTTTTTTTTGTCATTTCTCCACTGATTTTCTCTTTCTCTTCCAAGAATCCAAGCTTTCTCTCTCTCTTTTTTCCACTCTTAAATTTAGTTTCCCCCCCTCAACTCTCTCTTTAATCTTGTTTTCTCCATCAATGATCACTCATACACACACCCCAATTCATATACTTGAAAGATCAAGCCATATATTCAGAATAAAAAGAAGAATCTCCTCTTTTTCTTTACAATATTCTCGACCCTTTAAAAAAGAAAAGGAAGGAATTTTTTTTACTTAATTATAGAAATGTCATTAATGAGTCTATATGTTATTTACTATTTTTTTTTCGACCATCAACACTCTTGCAAGGCCTTCTCGAACTCTAATTGACCTGGAATTTTAATCCCAGATAGAGAAGTATGTTGGGAGACTCCTAAAATTTTAGCTTGATTTAATAGTCAGATTAAGAGTTATGCTTGATATCATAAAGCTGTATAGTAGGTAATTTTACGCCAAAATCTGAATTTGCGTACTATTTTATTTGATTAAATCATCAAAATTTTCAAACTAATTCATTGGGCACTTTCATCCATAATCATAATAAAAAAGTTCCTCAATGTTTTCACCGTTTTGGTCAAAACAGTGCGATTATACGTAGGGCTTATACTGATGATCAAAGTTGTTCATGCGTAAAATCATATATTATTTCATTTACAATTACACTCTATCATTATTATTATTATTATTATTCCCTAACTATTTTCATCCTAATTCACAACAAATTTTCCTCTTCGTTTACCATTTTTCAATTGAGGATTATCCTATTTGTAAACCCTGGGATAAATTAAGAATAAAATAAATGAGTAAAATAAACGGGGAAAAAAGAGTTAAAATGGGGGAGGGAGAAGTTTATGGCCAAATATGTGTATTTTTCCAGAACCAAAAATGGTTTAGCTATTTGGAGACAACTAGACCAATTTAATAAAATAGACGAACCATTTCTTAAAATGATCAGACCATTTTGGCTATTAACCTTGTTAAAACATAATGGTGCAGCCGAGAGAGGGAAACAATGTTTTCTCCTCTTCTTTTTTCCTATCACCTTAAGGGGTTAGAGAAGTGATGGCTAAGAGTGAAAAGAGAGGATTTTTAGGGAGAAAAACATATTCACACTAAAAATTAAGAAATATCAAAGTAAGAGTTTTAGAGAGATTTGAAGAAGAAGAAGGGTGAAGGAAACTAGGGTTATTCTTGCATTTTACACTTGAATTAGCATCTAACTAAGGTAACAAACTTATCTCAAATGATCAATTTGAATTATTTTGTGATATATTAAATATTGGGCATGTTAGTGTGGTAGGAATCTTGAGTTATGAATTTTAGCTAGTTAAATTGTTGTTTTTATTATTTTTTTTTATGTTTGTTAACAAGAAAAGTGGATGGGTATTAATCCAATTGAAATAATTGATGTTTAAATCATGAATTTTGTATTAGGAGTTGTAATAGAAATTTAGGGGAAATACAAATGGATGGTGAATTGAACCAATTGGATTAGATAACCTTGTGATGAGTATTAAATCAAGAAGAAAAGCATGGTGTCTTTAAGGGCATATAAGGCTAGCCAAGAGAGAATGAGTTAGCATATAATGAAATTGTGTTTGCTTAAGAAAATCATGAAAGATTAATGTATAATGTTGTGTGGAAAATGAATTTTTGAATGAATTTGGTTATGTTATATAAAATGAGTAAAATTTATACATGGTAGTGAACTAAAATGTTGAGGAAGGTTATCATATTTAGAGGAAAAGATTGTTGTGAAGTGTTTGACTTCTCATATAAAGGAAAAATAATAATTTAAGAATAAATCATGGTATAAAATAGTGACTGGTATTCATGAGGATTATGTTAAAAATAGCTGAAGTAGCAAATTCTGAAGATTATCTAGAAATTATTTCGGGGAAAGATTTAAATGATGGAGATTATGAGAGTGAAATCTTCAATATGAATTAAGGGTAAATGATGATTAAGTGTGGATGAAATTAAAATAAAAAGCAAATGATTGGTTCAAAATGATATGATGTTATGTTAAAATCATGTTATGTTAAAGCATAGAATAATTGAGTACAAAGTCAATGCATGAATAATTAAAGATTGAATGGTAAATAATGTTGTGTGCTAAATGGTGCAGGAGAGGCAACATCTTTAACTCAACAACAAGGGACTTCTTCAAGAGTTCAGGCCCTATGTAGGCGTTCTTCACCTCCACTACGCTTATGAATTTTCCTTAGAATTATGCATCGTTATGTTATTAGAGTAATTGTCATTAATTATATGACATGAATGTCAATATAGAAATTAAATGATTATACTAGCTGACCTTGATAGAGCTAGTGATACCCATGTTTAGATGACAGTAATTAAATATTTAGACTAGTCGATCTTGACGGGGCTAGTGGAATCTATGTTTGGATGACCAGGATTAAATATTTAGACTAGTCAACCTTGATGGGACTAGTGGTATCTATGATTAGATTGTCAGGATAATGTTGTTTGAATTACTTCTTGGAAGATGTAGATAACCATGAATTGTATGATTATTTAGTAAGTTTAGGATTGTTGTAAGAGTAAAATATAAACCTAAAATGGTGTGTATGAATTGGAATATGGAAATGAATTATAATTGTTTTAGAAATAAATTCATAGATAAATTAGTTATGAATGAGATTAATTATTAAATCTTTATAAGGTATTCTAACACGTTGTTTAAACTGTAACATGTTGACATGTACCTATAATCTTAGAGCGGGTCATTAGATTTCAGTTGATTATGTCTCTTTTGTATTAGGTTTAACTAGGTAATTCATAGGCAAAACTTAAGTATGTATTTAAATGTTGTTAACTTGCTTTTGAGTTAATTAACTAACTATAATATAGATGTTTATGAAACTAATGACTTGTAATGCATTAAATTATCTTAGTGAACCAAATATAAATGTTTTGATGTTGAAGGTATATATATCACAGTTAATTTTTATTAAAGTATTTTATATTTACGCATTATGAAACTGTTGTTTTTAATTGATATGATTATGAATGAGTTTGAGGAAAGGTTCAGGATGATTGAACCATGATTATGATATTGTTTTGGGATGTATAGAAGTACGTCGATAACTTGGGATAGTCCTAATATAGTAGAAATGTTGCTGAAATTTCTGTAAAAATTTGGATAGAATATATGTAGCTCACGACAAAAAACAATTGTCATGATTTTGGTTAACCTATGGGATAGACATGGGGCTTTTCATGCTAAAAGTTTAGGATGTTATAGTTGGTATCAGAGTCCTGACTTAAGTTCATGGTTTATCATAGAAATTAATATATGTTGAATTGTTTCAGGATGGTTCGTATAAGACATGTTATGAGGACAAACCCTTAGGAGGAGGGTTCGAGATATAGTCCTTGAGGGTCGATACTACCCCGCACATGCCCTCAACATCATTGTGGTCAAGGCAGAAGGAGTCATTTAGACTCTAAAATGATACCGCTTCCAAACAAGCTAGGATGTCGCAATCAAGGGGATCAGATCATCAGAGGCAGACAGTTGTGCCTCTACCTGTGGAACCTACAAGAGCCCCCACACTTGTTATGGATCCTGCTTTTATAGAGCAGCTTGTGAGAGCAGTAAGGGCATGCATGTCTGATACTATAGCTCCAGTAGCTCCGACATTTATAGATTCAGGTGGTTGTTGTAGTTTGGCTGGTAAAAAGCGTGAGATAAATGGTTGTGAACCATTTTTGGGAGAACAAGATATCGAGGTGACTGGAATGTGGATAAGAAAAAGTAGAGAAGACATTTGTTTAGATAGCAGTGCCTAAAGTATTATGAGTTGATTGTGCCACTCATTTACTTTCAGACAATACACATACTTGGTGGGAGACTGTGCAAAAGAGTAGAGCTCATGAGGTGTTATCTTAAGGCACTACCATAAATTCACTTAATACCAACGGAATTACCGACGTAATACTTTAGACAATACACATACTAGGTGACTTTAAATGGTAGTTTGAAAATAAGTTCTCTTTAAGATATCATCAAAAAATAAAGGAACAAGAGTTTTGGCTCTCAAACAGGAAGGAATGACAATTATAGAGTATGAGAGATGATTTCATGATCTCTATGTGTTCGCCCCTCATTATATTCATGACAAGCAATATATGATTGAGAGACTGGATGATGGCTTGGATCTGAAGCAAGGACGAGTTGTGTTTCTATTTAATACAGTGAGGGACTTGATAAAAGTAGCTCAGGCTTAGGAAGCTTGTATGATGGAAGGACAACAAGCACATGGTAGTTTGGGTAAGTGGAAAGGTCAGCAATTTGATATTTCTAGTCGATGAAAAAGGTGACGAAAATGTGATGTTTGTTGTTGTAAAAGGTTTGTGGAATGGAAAAAATTAGTTGGTGACAGTGGCTAGAATTGATGAGATTGTGATGTTTGTTGTTGTTGTAAAAGGTGTGGTAAATAGCTAAATTTATTGTTGAAATTGGCTAGTATTGATGAGAGAAAATGGGAGAAATCTTGTTATATATGTAAATTATGGCATTGTCATAATTATTGTTAAATAAGTTACCTGTAGTTTTTTTTTAAAATTAAGCATAGGTTAGTTTGAGTTTAAGTGGCATTTTTATTTTTCTTTCTATTTTAGGATCTCTTTAGTTATTTTCTAAAAATAATGGTAATTATGTAAATAATCAAATGATTTTGCTTTCCTATTTTTTTGTCAGGCCTATTACAAAATTAAGGACCGTTTGTTTGCTGGAAAGTAGTTTCCTTTTGGAAAGTGAATTCCGGGAAAGTGAATTGTTTTTCGATGTTTGGTAGTATAATGAAAAATAAGTTGGAAAACACTTTCCAATGTTTGGTTATGTCATGAAAAATGAGCTGAAAAATAAGTTGGAAAAATAACTTTCCAGTGTTCCAGTGTAACAATCAAAAGAATGAAGACCAAATTTGATAGATAAAAAATTTCAATTAAAAAATGATAAGAAAAAGCAAATAACAATTATAAAAATGAGGACCAAAATTAATATAAAAATTAAATTCTAAGGGATGAAATTGAAAAACAAATATTCAAAACAAAATATATATAGCAATCAAAAGTTTGAGGACCAAATTTGATATAATCAGCAAATAATATAACATTTCTAAATTTTTCACAACTTCCGGAAAGTGTTTTACGTCCAAAATTAAAGGAAAACACTTTCCTGGAAACCAAGCCAAATTTTTCTTTGACCGGAAAGTGTTTTCCGTTGACCAACTTTCCTAATGGAAAACAAACACAGCCGTAAAGTGTTATACGCGTTTCAAACTATAAAAGAAACTGAGGTAAAATGTAATTCACACTAAATTATAGAACTTTAATGGTAATTTCCCTTTTTTAAAACAAAGGAATTTACTAATTATTTCCCAATATACTCATTGATAAAGTAATACTTTACTCTATAAGAAAATGCATATATATATATATATATATATATATATATATATATATATATAAAATGATTATAGTGATGTTATTTCAAATCAAATTTAATAATAATAAAAAACATAATAGAGATTTTTCTCATTTGTATGAAATTTAAAATAATTATGATGTAATTAATAAATATATCAACTTTGTCGAAAAAATTTTATTCCTCAAAAAAGCATAATCAAAGATTTTTTTATTGATTTTACTAAACTCTATTTGTTATTGTAGAAAACAAGATGAACCTATTTAACTTATTTCAGATTTTACTTAAATATTCAAAATATCAATATTCTAAAATGAGTATAGAATAAAAAGAATAGACTATCCTAAATAAGCTTGAATTTATTTTTAAAACATACAAATCCGTTAACACAACTCTTTCCTTCTTGGAAACTTGGAATTAAGTTGATAATATTGCATTTTTTATGGAAAATTCACTATTGTAATCTATACTTGAATGCATAAGTTTTTCTAGGATATTTCAAATTTATTTTAATTAGAAAATCCCTAAATTTTAGAGATTAGCAAGAAGGGTGGGATATTTACAAATTCAAATTTATTTCATTTTCATATTTAGTAGCATTAAGATTTGTAAGATTGAGTTCAGTTTTAACTATCATGATTATAATGGGTATCAAAGACCTACTCAAAGTCATCGGCCTATGATGGATCCATTACACCTTAGGCTGATCGGCTTGTCTGATATGTACGTTGAGAGAATATGATAAAAATAAAAAGAAAAAGTGGGCTTTATGCTCTTAACACCAAATTAATTATTACGAAGGGCATCGAGCCAAATCAATTTATTCATGGATGATTATGAGATGAACCTATTTAAATAAGTACCCCCTCCATTAAAAAAAATTGCCTGACCGTTTATTTTTGTTTCTTCTAAAATGATTGTACGAGAAAAACATCAATATATTCTTAATTAAAGTTAATCTTTTAAGAAAGCCATTAAAAAGAGAGTATTTATGAATAAAAGATGGTGATATATCATACAAATTGATGACCTTCTTTTGCATGTGTGAAAAGTCAAACATGACAATGTATTTGAGATAGAGGGAATAGTATATATGGTTGGCCCAAGTTTAATTTAATCGATATTATTATACTTAAGTTTATTTAATGATGTATTGATCATATGTGTAAGCTAGCGCAAAGAAATATTGGACTCCACTTGCTCTTTTTGGACATTTCATGCATGAAAGCATGATATTTTACAAGTACAAAGAGATTGTATCATTCTCAAAACAAGAACGCGCTATCTTTGAAGATTGGTTTATAAGTGTAAAGATTAGAGTTTAAAGTGATAGTTTTTTAATTTAATCATTTTCACTGTATGATAAAATATTTAAATATATTTAAAGTCGATAAGATGATCTCTATATTTAAAGATATTTTAGAATAGTTATATATATGGTTCTAGAAGTGCAAAGAATAGAGCTTCAAATGAACAAGTTATCATAGTTTAGTTTTTACACTATATTGTAAAATTAGCTTCATATGTTTAATAACATCCATGATACTTTCAAATCATATATGAGCCTAGTTGGGTCGGAGAACCTTTAGAAAAATCAAGAACTAGTTGATTAGTAGATAAACCAGTTGGGTAGAGCCAAAATCAACAAAGCTAGCTCCATAACTGATTAAATTGGAATTTGATAAAAATTTCTATTATGGTAAAATTTTTGTGCAACAACTACTTATATATGTAGAGTAAAAACTAGTTTCTTGAATCTATTATGAATACATATCATTCAGATGCATTTTATAAAGAGAAAGGAAAGAAGAAAAAAGGAAAAAAAATGAGCTAAACTTTTTGCATATTCATAAACATATTTCTTGAGAGCTTAATTGGTTTAATTCTCGCGTTTAAAGATATTGAGCTAAAATTTAATTGATTTTCACAAGGGATGAGTATAATCATTGAGTTTGTTAAATTTTTATTCAAACAATCATTATAAAAATAAGAGTAGCACTAGATCAACACTCGAGTCAAGGGTTGATCAAAGGATGTAAATGATTTGTTCGATAAATAGTAATGTATAGTTGATTGAAAAATCTTAACTTGAGGTTAATGTAAGCCTCTAATTTCTTTGCTCTTAGTTTTATATGATGGTAAATTTAACAATATCTCACTATCACTGGCTTATGACATTTGGACAACATTGAAGGTTGCTCATGAAGAAACAACACAAGCTAAGGAATCCAAAATCAATATCCCCATACATGAATATTTTGAGATGTTGATTTTAAAACAAAAAAATTGATGAGAGTGAAGATCAGCTGCTATGTCAATATTCTAAGATGAGCTGCTACATTTTTGTTTAACTTAAGGAATCGTATCGTAAGTTGAGCTTTTATGCCAATTTGCCTAAACTATTATTATATGTTTATTATTATATTAAAACTAGTAAATCTTAAAAATAAAGTGATTTTTAATTCAAATACAAGTAAAGGCATAATCCCTCACTTTTAATAACAATGGGCTTTGGACCTAAAATGAAGGTGAAAAATCAACTGGGCATGAGTTTGTTTTAATTTATTAAGGTAAAAATAGGCTTGAATGCCATCAATCATCTCAATGAGTCTGTTTATTATTATGATGGAAACTAGCTAATGCTAAAAACAAAGTGATTTAGAATTCGAGTACATGAAAATGCCCACTTCTTTTCTTTTAATAGCATTGAGCTTTGGGCTTGGAAGTATGGTAAAAAAAATCAATTGAACTTGAGTTTATTTCAATTTATTAAGGTAAAAATAGATTTAAAGGCAACTCCTCACACTCAGTGAGCTTGCGAGGGGTCAAAATAAACTAACCCAGATTTGCTAGCTTATGAAAAGGGTAAAAAGAAAGCATGTTTCAATATCAAACATACTTAACAAAACAACATATATAAAATTTTAATAAATAAAACAAATATCATGAACCATATAAAAATATCTTGAGTAATAAATAAATAATATGATAATATTTAAAAATGGCTTGAATATTAAAATGCCAAAAATAAATTATGTCACCTTATTTGTGATTAAAATAATTAAGCATCGACTAGATAGAAGATTGGAGGAGTAGCTTAGAAGGGCAATGCCACCATTGAACAAACAAATCCTTGTATACAAATAAAAAAAGAGTTAAAGGTATTAATAATAAAAAAATATAATGTATTATTTGTGTATTTGTCTACAAGGTATCACTAAGAAACTAAATAACCAAGGGACATGACATTAAAAGACGTAATAATCAAGAGGTATTTTTAGATAATTAAATAGACATGCTAAAATAAATCTCTTCCTTGAAAATAAAAAATATGATGTCCTCAAGACTTCATAGCATAAATAAACATACTAAACATATAGATAGGCAAGCATATTAGCAAACAAAAAAAAAATATTATAATTTTTAGAAGTGGGGGTCGATTTCATATTAACCATACTGAGTTTTTAATACATAATAAACCATCAAACCAAATAGAACTATGACATGAACTCATATAAGATATCATCATGAACATCATCCCTTAGTAATTTTTATTTAATTATATTATACATACACAACACAGTACTAGTAAAACACATGTAACACAAATATATATAATGAAACACCTAACACTATCAAATATATGCAAGCACCAAAACCAAGTTTTTAAGTTTTGAACCCAGGTAGTAGTGTTGGAAAATTCATGTTTGACAAATCTTTACAACAACAAATCATATAGAATATCAAAGCAATACAAATTATTAGTTTTAAATTCAGAACCCATGCATAAAAATCAATTCCCACAAATTTTAAAAGCAAAGTCGTAATAAATTGATAATTTTATATTCAATTTATTTCAACATAAAGATATGGTGATTGTTTTTGTGTAAAAGAAAAAAATGAGAGTGACATAATTTTGCACATGCTGAAATGGAATTTAAAAATAAAGAATGTTTCCATTTTCATGAAAACCAAAAGTACTAGTACAACAATAAGTATACTCTTAGATCGAGTATCAAACATCATGAAGAGAAAACAAATGTATAATCAATGAAAAATAGACACTAAGATACACATAATTTGAAATTTAGAGTAATAAAAAATAATTTTTACATAAAAAATTAATGAATCAACAAGCATGCCAAAATACTTGAATAAAGTAAAATCATTCTAATGCTTTAGGCATCAATTAAGTTCACAAGTTAGTTATGACCTTTTCATGTAGATGGAAGAACTAACCAAATCAATTTAGTACAAGGACATACAATAATTTAATCCTGAAAGCTTCTATTCCTCTTTCATCCATAATTAAAGTGTATGAAAAATATCCTAAAAGTATATTCCTTATAATATGTCCACAAAATGAAAAGAAAACCTTCTATTATTCACACCAAATCATATCTAGAAAAAATAATTTTTATAATTGCTTGGAAAATAAAAAAAATATGCCCCCATTTTCTCTTCTAATCTTATCTAAAAAGTTAGACACATATAAATTTATAAATTTTAAATGGAAGAGTACTAAGGATGAATCCTTAATTTTTCTATCTTTATTTTCTCTTATTTCCTTGTTTTATTTTTTGTTCTCTTTCCACCATGCATCCACCCGAAACTACCACCAAACCACCTTATCCCCATTACCAGACTCAACCATCAAATCACCTCATCACCATCAATCTCTATCCATTTCATTATCCTCAAAGTTTTTATTGTTGGTGTTGGTATTGTTGTTGTTTGGCATGGATGGGCCTCACACCATTATCCTCAATTGGTTTATGGTGATAATCACCATCTTTAACAACGTGTTGATCAATAAGAAAATTATAGATCAATTATGCTATATGTTCTTCATTTCTTTCTTTTAGTGAGGAGAAGCTATAATTAGAAACTAAATCTTGAGCATAGGCAAATAAAAGTCTCACAAATGAAACTGAATGTGGAGAAGCTTGCTTGACTTTAATAGATTAGAAAGAAAAAAAATGCGAATAAACTCATTTGAAAAAAAAATATAATAAAGAAATATAAAGGTAAGGATAAAATTTGTAAATAGAATCAAAGATGGAAACAACAATAAATAAAAGATAAATTGCAAAGATAAAGGCAAATTGCTAAAAGAAAATGTGTATTTGAGGACGTAAATCATTTTCAATGGACGTATATGTAAGCCCTGACCTAAATTAGAAGTATAATAAAATGAATAAGGAAATTGAAAAAAAATGATGTACAAATTAAGTAAATTGAAAATTTAAATTAAGGGGATGATATTTGATTTTGTGATTGGAAATAAAATATTTGTGTATAATTTTTTTAAAAAATAGAATACAAAAAATGGCTGAAAACTAAAAGACACAAAAATGCAAATGAAATTGAAATGAAAGTAAGGTATTCAGAAAGAAAGGTATTGGGATGTAAATTGATGAAAATCGATATGGTCAGTTGAAAGTCCGTATTAAAATGCGTTTGAATTGGGAGAAAATATGACTCATCAATTAAAAGGTACAAAGTAAAGACATAGTGGGAATTAATGAAATTGTTGATATATATATTTTTGTGTGTGAGAGAGTGTTCGTGCGAGCACTCGCGGCTGGCTAGTTAGGGAAAAATAGAGAAGGGAGAGTCTTGTGAGTTTATGTTAAATCCTTCAATTTTCCTTGGAAAACTCATGTCATAGGCTAGTTTTAATGAGGATTTAGAGAAATAAACACCATACTAGAAGAGCTTTGGGAAAGAAATTTTGGGTAATTAAGATGGTGTAATGATAAAATAGCTAAAAATATTGAATAAAAGAAAAACAAATCTAGGTGTTTTGGCTATGGGTAGAACCAACCATTGTTGAAGAAATTAAGAGGTGATGAAAATTTTGGCCATGACTAGGAAGAAAATGGGGTTTGAACTAAATTCATTTAAATTGACATGGTGATTGTGTAGAATTGTGTAGTTTTAAAACTAAAATGATTGACTAATGAATAAAACCATAAAGTGCAATGGAGCTCCATGGCTAACCAAAAAAGGGAAATAACTTGGAAGTTGACACAATTATGATAATGCTTGCAAAATATAGTGAATATGTGTACACGATTATGTAAATGACAATTTAGAGTTGAAGTATTTTTATTTAATGATGATAAGCTCTTAATTAATTATGAGTTTTACCTTTTGAAGTATTTTGGACAAGTAAGAAGTTTACTTGTACGTGAATTTGTAAAATGAGTAAGTTTTCTTTCAAGAATTTTGGCTATCTCAAATCAAATTGGGTTAGTTGGTTCTTAGTAGATTGTGTTTTAGTGGTATTATAAGATACATGGAATGGCAATGCTTGCTTTGAATGGTGAGAGGATGAATGAAAATACTTAGTTGCTTGTTAAACCTATAGATTGAAAACTGGATAATTTCATTACCTAATTTCCAGGGAGGACTTAAAAATAATAAAACTTGTGATAAGTTGCTTCATCAAAGTTGTATATAAAAATGTTAGCTTTCAAACAGGACTAACCTTGCTTAATTCAAAGTTATAAAACTCGAGATATGTTTAAAAAACCGAGGAGACGTCAAATTGAATCATGTTGGATAAATTGAATAAGTGGCTATAACGGGTAGTTTTGGGTGTGTTAATGGAAGAACTTGGTTTTCTTCTCTTCAGTAAATGTGTAGCTTTATGTCTTAGCTTCCAGAAGAGACAAGCCATGAAAAACCAAATTTCATAACTTTTGTTATGATTAAAATAAGAAATATGTTTTTAAAGTAAAACTTAAATGATAGAAGTTATAAGAATGAAAATTGGGTATACTAGAGTATACATATATGTATGAATTATAAAAAGTTTTTTTTTGTGAACTAAATCAAGAATGTGGATTGAATGAGAAGTTGAAATGAAATTTTAAGATAAGTGAAATTATAAATGATGATTAAGTTAAAAGAAAACTAAATTATATTATGCGGAATGAGCATTGAATAAAAAAATGATATGGTATATCTGTTGATACATGAGAGGTTACGAGAGCTGCACAATAGCAGAGAGGTACATCTAAAGCACAAACAACAAGTAGGTGTATACCCTCTCGGTACTTTAGTATTAAGCCTTGTTTTTAATTTAGTATTGATGAGATTTGAACTAGTTTCCTGGTAATGGAGCTAGTGCTCAGTAATGGGCGGATGAACTAATTGTCCGGTAACGAAACTAGTGCTTGAAAATGGGTGGGGAGAAACTACTTATCTGGTGATGGGGCTAGAGCTTGATAATGGGTAGAGAAGCTAAACACCCAGAAAAGAGAGATTATGCTCGATAATGGGCTAGTGGTATTAGGTCAATGATGACCAGGACATATGATTTAAGGAGAAAAATTGATTGAAAATGATGAATTGAGATTAAAATGTATCATTAAAGTTGTTTTATTAATTATATGATTCATGATATAGTTATATTTATGATGTGTAATAAATCAATTTTAAGTACTCCCCAGCCGCGTGCAGAATGATAAATATTTAGTGCTTTTGTTAAATTAATGGATATGTAATTAGTAAACCTTTTGTAATGTATATATTAGACATGTAAAAATATTAATCCTTATTATGTTGTAATACTTTTGATAAATTTTCTCTAGATTTTTACATGTTTACAAAGTTTCTTAAGCATATAAGAATTATACATAATAATAACTTGGATTGTTATGGTTACTTTTATGATGATTATTAGAACTATGATTATTAGATGACTTTCTAGTGATAATTCCATTTAAGTGTTTACTTTTTTATACATTGACTTTAAGTTGTGTGGATATGGAATGAAGTCCAGGATGGTTGAACATAATTGTGATGTTAAATTGTTGTGCATTTTGAAGTTGTCAATAACTTAATATAGTATAAATATAAAAAAACATTGCTAAAATTTTAGTAGATCTATAAACAATTGAAACTGCATGATCCTTTGAATGAATGAATTTCTATACATATGAAAAAATTACACTAAAGTTTTTAAAATATTACAAAGGAAATCATGTGGAAATCATGTGTTACAATAAAAAAAATTATACATTATTATAGAGTGGAATACTATATAAACTATAATTCCTAACCCTATACAAAATATTCCTATTAGCATGTCTCCTTCATTGCAATCATAAATTCGCTAACTAACTTTTTAATTCTTGGTAGTGTAATTTGCTATAAACTCTTAATTTGAGTAGGAATTAGACTTTTGGTCAATCATATGAACTCTTATCTCTATAATTGATTGTCTTTTCTTGTCTAATCACGCCTTATAACTTTCATAGATGATCATGGCTCCTAGTTTCCTTGATTGATCAATTTCTGTCTTCCTTAATTGACTTTAACTCCCTAAACCTGCTTAATTTCACTACTAACAATAGATTTCATCCTCCCTTTCCCTGCTTGATTATGAATAACTATTGTTCTTACTTAGTCAACACATCGATGTTTATTTTTTGTTTAAGAAATGCTCTCAATATTCCTTTATTTAAAAACAAATTTAGGATTATCTTTTGCTATTTAAATGCTAAAATTGATTGAACCAATCAACCATAAATGACGTGGTAAATAAGTATAGTTTCCTAAACATATTGACCACGCATTTCTACCTAACATGTCAGCTAGCTAAATTATTAACAAGTGTGCTCGAGCTATTTTAGGTGTGATGCTTAAATCTCAACAAATTATGTTATAATTCTTCAATTATAACCTAATTTTCACCTTCAACATAAATTCCACATTTCTTTTATAAGAAAACATAGAGATTTCTTGGAAAAATAATAATTGAAGGAACCTATACTTCCTTATTCCCCTCAAACATTGGAATGACATCCTAGAGCTCTACTCCAAATGATATTTGCTTGTTAACTACATTTAGAATTATATAGATTTCATTATTCATGTTAATTAGTCCATAATTTATAAAGCATAAAAAATATGGTTTGAGAGTGTTTTGGACCATTCTATGAAAAGATTCTATAAGAATAAGAATTTAGTCATTTTATTATAAGCATTCAAATAGATACTTTTTGTTTAAATTGACTATGTAAACCTCTATATATGTAAGAAACCCACTTTGACGTTGCCTAGTGTTTCATATATATAATATCAAATGTCTAGGTATGATGTAATAACACTTTGGTGAATAATTGAAATGCTATAAAATATTTGATTACATCCAATTATTTAGAATTACCACTACTAAAGCCATCAAGAAAGAGCTATAAGTCAAGTCTAGGTTGAGAGCATCTCTCTCTAAGTTCTCTCTCTCTCTCATGAGAGTCTCTCTTCCATGGCAGAAGCATTCGTGCATCTGCCTTTTGTATTTCAGACGAGAAGGTTTATTTATGGCTGATTTTGTCATCTGTTGTGGTTTATATGGCTAAATCAAAGAAGAAGTCATTGTTACTTCGATTTGCGCACCAAGATTATCCCTGCCAGCCACCTCGTTCTCTGCATACTTCTTTTCGCATAACTAGGGCTCAGACTTGGAGGAGCTCCCTCTTCCTGCAGGATAACCAGATTTCTGCCCTAATCGCGTCTTCCTCACGAGCCCCTCACCTCGCGGTTCTGGCTCTAGTGGGGTTTGCCCTAATATGGCTTCTACAAGTCAAATTCCTCTAGGTGTTGCTCTTGATAGGTCGGGTCCTTCTGACTCGGACCCTATACTTGTTGAATATTATTCTGATGAAGCTCCTGTCTCTGGTCCTAGTGGTGGCCATGATTTAAGCATTGTAGTGCTCCTGACCAGCATCCCCTAGTACTGCGACCCTCGATGGTTCCTGCCTCCTCGAGTGCTGCTTCATCATATGTTGAGATACCTCAGACTTGCAACGAGGGCACTGCTAGGGGAAGTGCCCCTCCTCGTAGTCCTAGCTGAGTTCTACACTCAGACCCTGTTACTTCTTCGCTAGGTACATATCAACCCTTTGTTGATTTTGTCAATTGTCATACGCATTCTACATTAGTCCATTACCCTGATTTCAACAACGCTGCATCTTGCCCCTGTTGGCTGATGATTTAAGGCACAATAGGGACATTTGAAAATTATGTATTATTGGCTATGTTGTAGGTAAATTCTCTGGCTACACAACTCTAAACAACCTCATTTCCAATGTATGGAAATGTTCTACTAAGTTAACCGTTCATGACTTCGGATGGTTGATTCATAATTTTACTTCTGAGGCTGATAAGATTGTTGTTCTGTTTGGAGGTCTCTACTCCGTTTTTGGAAGGCCACTGGTCTTAAAATCTATGCTAGAATATTTTGATTTTGTTCCTACTGATATATCCATAATCTTGGTTTGGGTTAGGTTTCTCAATCTCCCACTTCAATTTTGGTCTCCAACATGCTTGTCCAAGATTGCAAGTGTTCTTGGAAAATTGCTTCAGTATGATCTCCTCACCACCTCTATACCTAGGCTCTTCTATGCTAGAGTCCTCATTGAGGTGGACTTGCTCTCAGCTTCCAACCACCATTAATATTGTGTTGCCTAATGATTAATACTTAAAAGTACATTTTTATCAAGGTTTTATATCATCATATTGCACATAAAGTATCATTAAATTCTCTAACTTGAGCATGTTTTATAATATCAAGTCTGATAACATAAGATATCTTTAATTTGTGGTAAATGCTCATTTTAAATGCAGGCATATCTCCTAATTTAAAGGATTGATTGATGTGTTTAATTATTGAAAGTGAAAAGACAAAGAGAGGGCTAAGCTTAAAGAAGAGATGTTGGTTCAATTCAAACTAGAACATCATTCGGTTATTGGATCATAACTGGAGCTGTGGAACATGAATTTAGGTTTGGTTTATATGGATGGAAAGCTAAGACATAGGCCTAAAACTTTGATAAGGAGTCCAAATTCAAAACTGTCGTTTTCAAGTTCAAATTGTAGCAACAAAAGAGAAGTCAAAATATGTCCTGTAGCTCAGACACTGTTTAGTGTTCAACCCATATCTCGAGTTCTAGAAGTCTAAATGCACTCATTCTTGTTTTGTTGGAAAGCTAAGAAAAATTTTCAGAACTTGCATGCAGACTATTTGTTTAAATTATGAAGTTAGCAATGACGTTTTGTTTAGACAAGAAGATAATGGCTGTCACCAAGTCAAGAGGTGGCCGCCCACTCAATAATTAGTCATCAAGTCAATAGTTCTGAATTTTAGCCTATACAAGAAGGCATTTGCCATACATTTAGACATCTTGGTGTTCAGATCAAGATCACTCTCTCTCTTTGTATTTTGTAATGTTGAAGTTTTATTTTATGTTATATTAATCTTTTGTTTATGCTTTTCATTTTCTTTATTATACTTAGTTAACTTATATCATGTTTATGTTCTTATATTGTTTATTTATGTTTTTCTTCTTCATGATGTTTAGCTAAGTTAATTTTGTCAAGGTTAAAATGGTACACTAATGGTGTAAGAATAAGTATAATATAAACTCAACATGGACTTTAATGTTTGATACTTACATGTTTTGTATTTGTTATCTTACTCACTCTTAATACCTTGCTTGTTAAATGGTTAATCTAGATTTGTGCTGTACAACCCTTGGTACAACAAATACTTGGTACTTTCATAACCTACTGTATGGTATAACCGACACTTATGCTATGAAAGGAACTTGATTTGTTGTTAACATAAGTTATCATCATGAATACCTGACAACATTTACAAGTATTGGCATTACTCAAATAAGATAATTAATATAATCATGTTAATAATTTATAATCCGATTGGAACCTCCTTTGTGTGTGGTTTCTAGTTGAGAAATAAAATGAGTTTATATTATACTTATTTGAAATACCATTAATGGATCCTCTAACCTTGATAATTGTTTTATCTTTATTTAATCCTTACATCAATATCACATCTCAGAAGTTCTCTTCAACTCATTTTCATTTGTTGTTTATAATTTTATATAGTTCACCTCCTTATGGTTCGACCCCGGTCTTGCCCGGTTATTTATTACTTCAACACTCCTACACTTGCGATAAGACATTAATTTTTTAATCGTGTCACAGAGCAAGCTTCGTGTTAGAGAAAAATGCATAACTACTAGTCTACAAATGACTTAAGAGTTTGTGTTTTCCCGATGGACATGCCTCGAACATATCATGGTTGGTTAATATGGAGGAATGTAGATTATATTGAATGAAGAGTCATGACTGCCATGTGTTTATGCAAACACTCATTCCATAAGCTTATCGTGATTTGTTGCCAATAAGGATATAGGATGCACTTAGGGAGATCAATCATTTCTTTAGAGATATATGCTCCAACAAGTTGAATGTTGATCACATTGAGAGGTTTGAAACAAATATCGTAGAGACAATAAGCAAACTTGAGATGATATTTCCTCCATCATTTTTTGAATCAATGGAGTATCTCCCCATACATTTACCATTCGAGGAAAAAGTTGGAGGACCGGTCCAGTATATATGGATGTATCCATTTGAATGATTAGATATTACAGTTACAATGTAATTCATATATAAAAGTATTTTCATTGTTTTTCTTAATTGAAAATATTTGATTAATTCCATGCAGGTACTTGTTCAACCTTAAGAACAAGGTTAAGAAAAAGGCGCATATTGAGGCTTCAATATATGAGGCCTATATTGTTGAGGAGATCTCAACATTTGTCTTGTACCATTTCGAACCTCATTTGAGAACAAGAATCAATCGTGTTCCATGGCATGATGATGGTGGTGAAGTGTCTTCTAGTGGGAACTTGTCAATATTCTTCAATACAAGACGATCCACACCTAAAAATGCCATAAGGGGAAGATATTTGTCTGAAATAGAGTTCAGACAAGCACACAATTATGTTCTATTTAACTGTGATGAGCTGAGACCTTTTATTTAGTAAGTATATGTATTACTTAAACTTTGTAAAAAATATAATATTTATATATAGTAATATCATAAACTCATAGAATTTTTAAAACCTTGTAGGCAACATCGACAATATTTACAGTCTAATAACTCACAATTGATCAAATCCTTAATCTTTCGATCATAAGATGAACAATTTACGATGTGGTTCAAAACACATGTAAGTACTATCACAAACTCATTATCTCTTGCAAAGTTATTGTATGTCATTACAGAATTCTCATTTACTGTTCATTGTTGTTCATGATATACAAGGTTTATCAAATGGGAAGGAGTGCTGCTATTTCATTGTCTTCACTAAGCTTGGGCCCTAAAAGAAAAGTTAAGTGCTACAACATGTATTTTGTCAATGAATATGTGTTTCATACTTTGTATTTTCAAGAGTTTAGTAATACGTACCCAAAGATAAAGACCTAAGTAGGCCTATTTAGAAATCTTATAGCAAAAACATATTGATATTTAATTTGTTTACTTGTATTTATTGAATAATGCTTTATGTTCTAAAATATCCTCTTATTTCTACTTAGCCTCTCAACCTATCAATGTTTTTTTTTACCACTAATGGAAGTTAGTTCTCATAAGGCCTTACATTCTCTTATAGCTAAAGAAGATGAAGCCCCCATTATTATGTAAGGATTAGGGTTAAGGTATGTATGATATTAAAAACATGTTATATATAGATTTGTTTTTCAAACATGTGCCCTACCATAAACTTCTTATGCTTTCCAGGCACAAATTCCTAAAACTACTTTTCCATCAATGGTATCTATCATGGAGATGAAGCTACAAGTGCCATCTTCCTTTCCTATATTAAATGCTTCTCTATACCTTATAGTTGTAACTCCAAATATTGTTGTTACTACTCCTAAAAGTGCTCTAAACCTTATTGTTGTGTCACCAAATCTTGGTTATACTCTTAATACTGTTCCATTTTCACCTCCTATAATTGTTCAAGATATGTCTATTTCTTTACTATTATGTAGATCTCTTAATCCTATAATTTTTCCTACTTTTATTTTTGAACAACCTTTTAGGAATTGTCATCTAACTACTAACTATTTTATAGTCATTGTGGATGTGATATTGGAAAGTGAATTGCTTTCATCCTCATTGTTGCGATGTCGCAGTCTCACAAATTAATTACCCTAACTTAAAACACAACACACAAGATAGTATAGAGTAAGCAAGGGGTCGATCCCACGAGGAAGGCTCAAGTCGGATTTTTAAGCTAGATGATATGCAATTTTTTTTTTTTTTTTGGGGGGGGGGTGGATGTTATTTAGGCTAAAGCAAAAGAAAACAGAAAACTATCAAACAAAATTAAATCAAATCAGAAAATTATCAAGAGAACAAACTTTGGTCGCAAGTAAACATCTACCTATGGAAATCAGAACTAATCATGGAAACGAGGCATCAATTTATATTTTGAATATTTATCTCTTCTTAACATTGGTTACTTAACGGATTCACCATATAACTAACCCTAACCATCAAACAACCATAGTGTCCGCACTAGTAATTTAATTCAATGGCAGCCTTAAGAACTAGATAAGTTGATTAATCAAGAAAACATAACTATCCGCAGTCTATGTTTGATTTGATTGAATATTCTCCCTAAGATTAATAACATAGATCCGCCATAATTATTAAACTCAGTTGCTTCACAAGTTCATATACCATAACTCCGGTTTTGATAACAAACTTAGCAATAGATTATCTACAATAATAACTTAGAGTCCGTTCTAGCAATTAAAATAAAAAATTATAGGAAAAATAAGCATAGGAGAACATTCATATTCATCATATAAACTGAAAATAAAAGGTAAAATAAATCTCACAGTTCTTGAAATCCAAAGGTTTTCGTGTCCTTGCAACCAAGAAAAAGAGTTTAGCCTTGCAAGTTTGTTGAACAACTAATAAAAAAGGAGGAATGCATGATTTCAGGTTTCTTAGAGGAAGGGGGTGTTTTTCTCTTCTTGGCTGGCTACCCCCCTTCTCTTCTCTCATTATTTTTATATCCTAGGAAACCCTAGTCTCTAATTTACAAAATAGCCCTCCCTTAAGTAAATAGTTTACATTTAAGTACTTCAATAACTATTTTCCTAAAAAAAGTTAGTCTTTCATGAAAACTTCAAGCTTTGACTTAGAGGAGCTAAATTGCTAAAATAAAAACTTGGATATCGGTTTAGATGCTTTGGAACATCATTTGAACTAATTTCTTCACGAAACCTGTTTGCTGGTTGAATTCAGTTGTCATATTTAAAAACTTTGAAGGCTTCAATTTCCATGCTCTTCCTTATTTTATTTTCTTGCCTCAGATTTATATAAAGGTATGGATGTTAGCTTTTTAATGCCACTGGAATCACTTCAGTTTGACCTCTAGAGCTCACACTCTGCACAAAACATTGACTGTAGGTCAAATCTGTCAATTACCTTCAATTTACTCTTTTTTGCATCTTTCATCCAAAAGTGCCTTCAAAACATAAAACAAAGAATATCAAGGCATTTTATATATAAAACATAGGAAAAACAATAGTTAAATGTGGATGAAACTATTGAATAATATAGTTGCATCACTCATAGTAAATGGTGTTAGTATGCATGAGATTACTACAAACAGGGTAGATAGATTTGTTGAATCTATCTTAATAAGGATAAGAACTTGTAAAGTAAATACCAGTGCAGTTAAAACTACTATTGCATAATTATACTTTCTCTCCCTTTTATATGGAATAGGGATGAAATATGTACCAATAAATCCCGAGTAACAATAATAACTTCTTATCAAGAACTTAAAGATAAATCCTTTAACCAACTTCTAGTTAAAGATGATGAAGAGAATGAAGCCTTAACTCTATTTTTAGTTATGGAAGACAAATAAGCCATTACTCTTAATTAACCAATTATGGCTGCTTCATCTTTAAGATAAAAGGTAAAACTTTGATATTAGTCTACTTTTACGAGTGATTATAACATAATCTTCTTCCTTTTAGGATACTTTTGATGTTTTGTTGGCTTTATTATCTCCCAAAACTGTATGAGAGATATATAGTTAAAAAGCACATTATTAGAGATAATCTTTATTAGGGGTTGTTAAAATGATTTTAGTGCTTTCTAGGAAAGGGGTGAACATCCTCAATGACTAGGTCATTATGGATCATATTCAACAATTTTAGACAATATCTTATCCCAATGTGTTATGAAATTAATTGGATAGGAGATATAGGAAACCCTTCTACAACTCCAAGAATGCCTCATTCCTATTGGAATAATAGGAATAACTGTTTTAGAGATGTAAATGAATTATAAAACAACACAAAATATAACACTTTTATAAATAAAGCTTAAAAGGATAAACACATTGTTGTTCATAAAGATCATTTATTGTAAAAATATTATTAATTAATATATATTTTTATAAAGTTAAATCCATTTCATTAAGGGAAACTGGCTAAGTACAAGTATCCATTATTGAATCTAAAACTTCTATAAACTAGATAAAGATAAAAGCTAAGAGTGATATAGAGATGGATCTAACCCTTTAAACATAAAAAATAACTATTATGACCAACGTGATGAAGTTGCATGAATTAAAGAAAAAGTCAACAAAAGCACTTTATAATATAGCTTTTTATTTTGAAGGATTTAGGGCCGGGTTGCTTTTTTAAGCTTGATGTAACTACACAATTTTGTCTTCTTAATATTTGTAATTACACAATTTTGTTTTCTTAATATTATATTCCTAATTTCATGAAATCCAACTTTATTTATTTATTTGTGTTAATTTTTTGAACAAAAATAATCTCAATTTCAATTTTATAATTTGTGAAAAAAGTTTGTTCATTATTAACTTTACTAATTATTTATACTTAACAAACAATTAAAATTCTACATATTATTACGAACAAAAAACAAAATTTGAGTTGTATTATAAAAACAACCTAACCATCAAGCCCAAAGTACAAACAATAAAGGTTTAGAGCTACCTCATGCTTATAATCTTCAGGCCATTCCCTTAGTTTCTTTAAGAATCTCACTTTATGTTCTCATATAAGGGTAGTACTTTATTAGATATCAATCATTAATTGATAAAAAAACAAAGTAACTCTGTATCTTGATTAGCTAGATTGTAAACACCTCCTTTAAGAATTCTAGCAATAACATATAGACTTTCCTAATTTGGGACCTATTAGTCAAATTTTAAATTCTTATGGCTAATTGGTATTATGGCCTTCTACACCAATTTACCCATTAAAAAATTATTTGGTCAATTATGTTTATTGTATGTTTTTTTAACCTTGTTTTTATGTGCTAGTAAGTGATTTCCAAATGTAGTAAGTTTTATTCCATCCAAATCCTCTTACTCTACTAGCATAATAGAATAATAGTATATTCAATCTATATCATACTGACACGACCAAAAGATTGATGTATTCTCCCAAGTGCAGGAGTGTCGAAGTAATAAATAACCCGGCAAGACCGGGGTCGAACCATAGGGAGGTTAATTGTATAAATTATAAACAACAATAATACAACAACAACAAGTTAAAGAGAGCTTTGAGATGTGATATTGATGTAAGGATTAAACAAGGATAAAAATAATTGTCAAGGTTAGAGGATCCACTAATGGTATTTCAAACAAGTATAGTATAAACTCTTTTTATTACTCAACTGGAAACCACACACAAAGGAGGTTCCAATCGGATTATAAATTGTTAACATGATTACATTAGTTATCTTATTCGAATAATGCTAATACTTGTAAATGTTGTCAGGCATTCATGATTATAACTTATGTTAACAACAAATCAAGTTCCTTTCATAGCTTAGGTGTCGGTTATACCATATAGTATGGGCTATGAAAGTGCCAAGTATTTGTTGTACCAAGTGTTATACAACATAAATCTAGACTAACCATTTAACAAGCAAAGTATTAAAAGTGAACAAGATAGCAAATATAAAGCATGTTAGTATCCAACATTAAGGTCCATGTTAAGTTTATATTATACTTATTCTTACACCATTAGTGTACCCTTTTCACCTTGACATAATTAACCTAGCTAGACATAATGAAAGAAAGAAACATAAATAAACAAGGAAAGGAAATGAAAAGCATAAGCAAGAGATTAATATAAGTAAAACTTAAGCATTACAAAATATAAAGAGAGAGCAAGAACATAATCTTGATCTGAACACCAAGATGCCTAAATACATGGCAAATGCCTCCTTTTATAGGCCAAAATTTGGAACTATTGATTTGTTGACTAATTGATGAGTGGGTGGCCACATCTTGACTTGGTGACAATTCTTATCTTCTTATCTACCAAAAACATCATTGATAACGTCATAATTTGAACAGACTTCAATCATGAAAGTTCTAGGAAATTGTCTCATCTTTCCAGGGTAAAAATGTGAGATCATTTTGACTTCTAGAACTCAAGATATGGGCTGAACACTAAACAGTGTCTGGGCTGCAGGACAGATTCGGACTTATTCTTTGTTGCTATAATTTGGACTTGAAAACGGCCTTGTTAAATCTTGGGCTCAACATGAAAGTTGTAGGCCTATGTCTTATCTTTCCATCCATATAAAATGGACCTAAATCCAAGATCTACAGCTCTAGATATGACCCAATTACCAAACAGTGTTCCAGTTTGGACTGCACCAGCATCTCTTTTCTAAGTTTGGCCATCTCTTTGTCCTTTCAATTTCAGTACTTCAACTCATCAATCAATTCTTTCATTTATGTGATAGGCCTGCATTTAAGATGAACATTTACCATAAATTAAAGGTATCTTATATAATTAGATATGTTATTATAAAACATGCTTTAGTTAAGGAGTTATTGATACTTCAAGTGCAAAATGATGATATAAAACCTTGATAAAAATGCACTTTTAAGTACTAATCACATACTATATAGCTCATTTGAGTAACTAAACTGTAAGTTCCATATGCATTATAACATTATGGATATAAGTTAAAATAAATGGTAAGGTTTCTAAGGAAATATTCTATAAATTCCTACATGTCCATAATACTTTTAAAAATGTATCATGCCAAATTTGCCTTATGATTATTTTTTACCAATTTTTGTATCTTAAGAATCAATTTTTTATTAGTCGATTTTGCTTGCTTTTTACTCCTATGTGAATTTTTTCACATCTTTCCCAATAAATATTAATTATTGGTTCAATAATGTTTGTTTTTGGTAGTCCAAATTTATAGGTGATTTTTTCCTTAATAATCTTGATCATAATTTCTTGGTTGATCGAACAATAAGGAATGGTTCAACTAACTTAATGAAGTAATATGTAGCTACCAAGATGTAGTTATACTCTCTTAAAGAAGGTGGGTTTATCTTGCCAATAATGTCCATTACTCAATCTTTAAAAGGTCATTGAGCTCGTTTGATGGCACTCGATGTATTGGAAAAAACTTCTAGTAAGCTTGACATCCTTTCGCATAACTAATGCAATCCTTGATTATTCATGGTCAATGGAAGGTATGGTTCATAATTAACCATCTCATCATGATTCCTAATTAATGAGCTTCATAAAGTCCTTCATGAACCTTAATTATAATCACCAATGCTTTCTTTAGTCTTAAGTATTTAGGAAAAAAAATTAATTTTCTACCTCCTATATCAACAATAGCTGATTGATCAAAATCCTCGTAAGGATGATGCTACGATGATTAAAGGGCATTTTATATGATTCATTTTGAGCCAAGTCATTAGCTTTTGTATTATTTACTCTCACTAAAAAATAAAAATTAAATCATAAAGGTCTTTAACTATTATATGGTATGGAGTTAGTGTAGGTTATTCACACTTTTATTTACCAGCTAACTAGTTTATAAAATGTAAAAAATCTTCTGTTACCTTAACTAATTATGCTTCTAACTCTAAGAGTATTTTGAAACCTATGGTTACGGCCACATAGTCAACTTGGTTATTGGTTCATGAAAAGTCAATCCTAAACGCTAAGTTCACCTTATGACTTACTATATAAATTATTGCCACCCATATACTAACATTATTCTTAGTTTTTTGCCCATCAAACTATAACTACCATAGAACAAATTCAACCATAACATTATCATAATCTTATTCTAATTCTTGATTGATATCAAAGAAAGTATGATTAACTAAGAAATCAGACAAAGAATTTAGTATTAAATCATAATTGAACCTAAACAATACTAAAGTATACTTACTAATATGATCTCATAAGAAAAGGTTGGATAATATGTACTTTATGTAGTTTATTTTACAAATTACATAAACATCAACTGACAATATATACTATCAAAGCTTTAGATAGGAAAAGTATTAGGACAAATAAAGCTTTTATATTTAAGTGTAACATCCCTTAACATCTATAAGAATGTGACTGAGATAATAGATAACTTGCTTATATTTAGCTTCATTTTAGTTTTTAAATATCAAAACTCATCTCTCATAAGTGTAAGGTTAATTTCACCTTGTTAATTTTCCCTTTGCTTGTTATTCTATAATAGGTTCTTGAAGTAGAAGAGGATTGGCATTCCTTATTGAAAGGTAGCCTTTAGAGCATTATATTACCTGATCAAAAGTTAGGATGTCTATAGATAAGGTTGTTAGGCCATGTAATTAACCCAAGACTATTTATACACTTATAAAGTAGATGGTGCTTTATGTGTGATTGTGTTCTAGTGTTGCTAAGGTTGCCACTATGTTTTTTATACAAGAATTTGATATCTACTATATCATTATAAACTCCCATACATTCCTCTTAAGTGTTTGATTTTGAAAGATATCATGATACTTGCCCTTAAGTAGCTGTGTGAGGGATCATTTTTACCTCAACTCATTCTGAATTTAATTGAGTTGATTGACTATGACCTATATGGTTCTATTGACCACCAAAATGTTATTATGGTAGGTAATGTTTGTTGTATTTTCCATGCTCTATTAGATGGCTATCAAATCAGTATTAGATAAATTCATTTGTTGATAAAAGGATCATCCTTCAAGAAGAACTATTGGTGGCTGATTGGAATTTTGACCTCCTAACTACACCAAAAGTCTCTAAAAAAATAGATTATGCATGATGTTAGGATGAAGGTTTAGGAACGCCATTGTATCCTTCAAAAGATGATGAAGGAAATGATGCTTAAATGATGGTAGGAACACTATTAATCTATCTATGTGCAATTCTTTATTACTCAATAGAGTTGGACAATGAAGAACCATTACATGGTACTTTTAATTATGATTGCTTAATTCCCCCCTATATTGGTGATTGATTGATAAATTCTTCATGGCCATATAATTGGCCTTTATTAGTTACATATACTAATTATTCACTAGTCATAATTATATTGATTTTACAAGATTGCTTTTTAGATGGCATGATTACTAATATATTATTATATTAACATTATGCTAATCTGTTGGTTGTCGATGGTTTAATTTGTTATGATGATAAATAGATCCCATGGAAGATGTCAATCTATTAATCAATTAGATAATTCAAGATCTATTATGCTATTTATTATTCATTGAAAAACTACAATTAGAAACTAATTCCTAAACAACAACAAATAGCAGCCTCGCAAATCAAACAAAATATTACAAACATTGCTTGACTTTGACAAATTAAAATCAAAAGAAAATGTAAAGAAACTATTTTGAAAAAAATGTAAGAAAGAAATAAAGAGGTAAAGATAAAAGCTATGAATGAAAGAAAAAAAATAAAAATGATAATTAAATGATAAATTACAAAGAGAAAGGTAAATTATAAAAAGGAAATTGTGTGTTTAAAGTTATGTTAGTGTATATTCCATGCAACTAATTAGGTGGTTACATCTAGCACTAATATTATTCAGGCAAAACATATATTTTATTTCTAAAAGCAATTTTTATCTTTATTAATCATTTAAGTTAGATTAATGAGTCTAAAGTAAACATAAAGTTTTTAGGACAAAAATCTTTTGTAAAGAAAATTATAAAGTGGTTATAATTACAAGGATTCTTATTATATCAAAGTATTATTCCTAAACATTCCTTATCAATTATTTATTAAGATTGGATATTAATTAGAGATGTTGAGACTAATACATATGTTCTTTCTTTTATGAAATGTAGAAACTATTCTTATAAGTTAAGATACAAGGGATACCTAAAACTAATATATAGGTGCTTGTTAAATAACAAGTACACTAAACTGACTCACATGAAAATTTCATATGGAGACATTACTCGTGTCTATAGAAAGACTCACATGGTAGTTGTGAAAGTCATCCCTAAAATTGAAATCACCAAGTTAATCTTATATAGAGAATACTATATTTTGATCTTTACTACATGTTGTCTTAATTAAATGTAACAGATGGGCACATATCAGGTATAACATAAATTATATGAAGGTATTTGAGTGATCAAGAGAGGATTTATCACCCTAAGTGAATTAAAAAAAAATATGTTCCATATGTTCTTAAATAGTATTGATTATGAAATTCTTATAAATGGTGGAATGAAAATTGAAAAGGTTTCTAATCTTATTCAACAAAACCAACAATTATGGTGTTTTAGAACCAACAAGATTTGATAGAGTAAACACTCTCTATGCTGAAATATGTAAATTGTAATATTCTAGATAAATGGATAATAATATACTAATAAACTAGTCATTAAAAGACTAAGTCAAACTAAATATTACTTTTCTAATATTTCAAAGATTATGACACGTTGTTATATGTTGCAATTGGTCTTCAAATATAATCAATCAAATTGTTGATTTTAGAAAAATTCTATTCTTTAATTTATTTAATCCTATTTTCATTATGATTATAATTTATATTTGGGCAAACATATTGAAAACCTAATACATCACACATAATAAGAATTATTGGTAAGAAAGAAAACTAATATGACTAATCATATATTACTTGATTGTAAATGAGTTTTAAAAATTGAAGATTATAATGTAATTCTAGACATAGAAAAATCAAGTAAGGATTTGATTGTATAAATTTATAATAACTATCTTGAATAAGATATGTGATATTTTTCAAAGAGAAAAGTGATATTTTATTATTAATAGGGATATTAAAATTTTGCTATAAATGTTATGCCTAATGTTTTTCAAATGAGTTCAAACATTGAAAATACAACAAAGAAGATTTGAGAACAAAGATGTTGCGATGTCGCGGTCGCACAAATTAATTACCCTAGCTTAAAACACACAAGATAGTATAGAGCAAGCAAGGGGTCGATCCCACGAGGAAGTTTCAAGTCAGATTTTTATGTTGTACGTTATGTAATTGGGGGGATTTGGTTTGTGATTATCTAAACTATGACAGCAATTAAACTAGCAAACAAAATCAATTAAAATCGAAACTTATCAAGAAAACAAACCTTGGTCGCAAGCACACATCCACCTACAGAAATCAGAACTGATCATGGAAACGAAACATCAATTTATATTCTGAATATTTATCTCTTCTTAACATTGGTTAGTTAACGGATCCGCCGTATAACTAGCCCTAACCATCAAACAACCACAGTGTCCGCACTAGTAATTTAATTCAATGGCAGCCTTAAGAACTAGATAAGTTGATTAATCAAGAAAACATAACTGTCCGCAGTCTATGTTTGATTTGATTGAATGTTCTCCCTAAGATTAATAACGTAGATCCGCCACAATTATTAAACTCAGTTGCTTCACAAGTTCATATACCACAACTCCGGTTTTGATATCAAACTTAACAATAGATTGTCTACAATAATAACTTAGAGTCCGCTCTAGCAATTAAAATAAACAATCATAGGAAAAATAAGCATAGGAGAACAAACATATTCATCATATAAACTGAAAAGAAAAGGTAAAATAAATCTCACAGTTCTTGAAATCCGAAGGTTTCCGTGTCCTTGCAACCAAGAAAAAGTGTTTAGCCTTGCATGTTTGTTGAACAACTAATCAAAAAGAAGGAAGAATGCATAATTTAGGGTTTCTTAGAGGAAGGGGGCGTTTTTCTCTTCTTGGCTGGCTGCCCCCCTTCTCTTCTCTCATTCTTTTTATATCCTAGGAAACCCTAGGTCTCTATTTTACAAAATAGTCCTCCATTAAGTAGACTGTTTACATTTAAGTACTTCAATAACTATTTTCCTAAAAAAGGAGAAATAGCCTTGCATGAAATCTTCAAGCTTTGACTTAGAGGAGCTAAATTGCTGAAATAAAAACTTGGATATCGGTTTAGATGCTTCGGAACGTAATTTGGACTCGTTTCTTCACGAAACTTGTTTGCTGGCAGAATTCAGATGTCATCTTTGGAAAATCATATCTCCCTCATATGACATCGTTTTTGGCTGCAATTTGGAGCGTGGATAGGTCTTTGAATTATGAATCCAAGAAAATTGAGTTTGCATCAATTGGACTTCTGTAGCTCCAGATATTAAATTTTTAATGACCAAAGGTCAACACTGGCAGAATGCGAGATTTGACTTTGCAGGATGTGATTTCCATGATCTTTCTCCTTTTATTTTTCTTGCATTACATTTCCAGAAAGGTATGGATGTTAGCTTTTTAGTGCCACTGGAATCACTTCATTTCGATCTCTAGAACTCACGCTCTGCACAAAACATCGACTGAACGTCAAATCTGCCAATTACCTCCAATTTACTCCTTTTTGCATCTTTCATCCAAAAATGCCTTCAAAACAAAAAACAAAGAATATCAAGGCATTTTATATATAAAACATGGACAAAACATTAGGTAGATGTGGGTGAAACTATCGAATAATATGGTTACATCAAATACCCCCACACTTAGCTCTTGCTCGTCCTCGAGAAAGGATAAATAAAATCAAATTGAAAAAAACTATGATCAATCTCTTAATCTCCCATCAATGTCCAAGAATATATGCATTATAAACAAGAATACAATCATGAAGGATAAATAGTATAATTCTTATGAATTCATTTACATGCAAACTTCAAAACTCAATCAACCGTCGGGATTTAAATGAAATCTATGCCATGCCAAAGTGATAGGTCCTCTCATTGATATACACTCCAACACTCATGTGTTTAGGGCTTATGTGTTTAAATATCTCAAATTCAATCAATGAATATGTTCTACCATAAACTTGCTCTTCAATCTCATCTCCATTACTAACATATTACAAACAATGCATGAATCAAAAGGTCTTATTTTCTGGTTGTAATGGGGCTAAGGTAAAGGTGAGGTAAAATAGAGTAAAAGAAAAGGTTCAAACCAAAGAAAGTAGAGCATTCTGAAAAATGATATTTCAAACAAGATATTCCATCAAAGCACATAAATTTTCCATCTTTAATCACCAATGCTTAACTTCTTTTGATTTCAAGCTTTTTCAATATAAAATCTTAAGAACATAAAGGAACACTTTTTTCTTTTTCTTTTTCTTTTTCTTTTCTTTTTTTTCTTTTTTCTTTTTTTTTCTTTCCTTTTTTTTTATACCTTTGGCAACTTTGCCCATCTTTTCATCAAACATCATTTCTTCTTTCTTTTCACATAATTTCCAACCATAATTCCATGAGATATCATAAGTATATGCTCTACTAATCCTTGGCCAGGGGAAAAGGAAAACATATAAAAAGTTAAGGCTTATACATGGATAAAGCAAAGAAAAGATAAACAAGCTCAAAAGGGGCTCACTAAGGATAATATGCTTTAGGTTGGCTTTTTGGCTCAAGTGGTTAAAATTCCTAATGCCTTTATCATCTTCATGTATATATGTAATATGAATGTAATCTCAACAAGATATGAAGCAAGTTCTAAAGATACATATCATTGAAAGAAGGCACAATAAAAGAATATAATGTTGAAGGCTCAAAAGCTTGCATTGGTATAACACTATAAAGTCAACATGACATATTCTCAAAGTCAATCCCTAAACCAATTAAACCTTAAAACTTGCATGCACACTCCTTCATTTGATTTATATCTTCATCTATCTCAACTAATTCTCATACATAATACTCATATTCTCAAAAACCAATGGGAGTTCAAAAGATCAAACATAATTATTATTATTTTAAATAACAAAGAAAACCAAAATTAGAAAACCAACATTCTCCCAATACCCCCACACTTAAAACACGACATTGTCCTCAATGTTGAAATAAAAGAAAAGGAATATTGGAGAATGACAAAAATAAAATAAAATGCAAAAAATAAAAGATAAGGGAAAAAGAAAGCAAATCTGTTTTTTTTTCTTTGTATGCTGGGTTGCCTCCCAGTAAGCGCTTTTGTTTTATGTCATTGGCTCGACATGTAGGCATGCTCATTCTTCATAGATTGGTTCAGCTAACTCTACAAAAGCGGTGAGTTCTGCCGTCCAACCTTCATAGAAAGGTTTCAAGCGATGCCTATTGACCTTGAGTACTTTGTTGGTTTCTAAACTTGTAATTTCAACTGCACCATAAGAAAAAACATTAGAAACAACAAAGGGTCCAATCCAACGAGAGCGCAACTTTCCAGGAAAAAGTTTCAAACGCGAATGATAAAAGAGGACTTTGTCTCCAACATTAAACTCTTTTCTTGTAATCATTTGGTCATGGAGACTCTTAGTCTTTTCTTTATAAATCCTTGCATTCTCGTAAGAATCATTTCGAATCTCTTCCAACGTAATTCCAATCTTTTTAGGCACCAAAAGGATAGGCGCCACCCATTCACTGTCCATGATGAGGTAAATGACTCCTGCATCATGGAGTACAATTTGCAAAGCTTGTAAATCCAATGCTGAGTCATGCACATTTTGGAGAACACATATATGCCTCTCCATCTCTTTTATCTTGGTAAAATCATAGCCACAGCTCAAAGCTACGCTTAATCCATCCTCACTATCAAAATCACAAACTTGCTGCATACACTTATCAACTTGGTCATAACATGTGATAGAATAAACATTGCTATAAGGATATGTCATTGCATCATGAAAATTAAATTCAATTTTTTCATCTCCTACCTCCATAGACAAAGTATCCTTACCACAATCAATTTTTGTATTGGCAGTTTTCAAGAATGGTCTCCCAAACAATATAGGAGTGTTGTTTGATGAATCACAAGAATCATGTTCCATATCAAGAATATAAAAGTCGCATGGAATGACCAAACTGTCAATCTTGACTAGGACATCTTCTATCACACCAAGTGGGTAAACAAAACTACGATCCGCAAGTTGTATTACAATGCTAGTTTTATTCAAAGGCTCAAGACTAAGAGAATCATAAACATGTTTAGGCATAACACTAATGGATGCACCTAAATCGCACAAGGCCCTTTTGAAACTAGCATTACCAATAACACATGGGATAGTAAACGCACCTGGGTCTTTTTGCTTCAAAGGCATATTCTTTTGAACAATAGCAGATACAACTTCACCCATACTTACCATTTCATGACCTTTTAGTTTGAAAGCTCTCTTGGTAGTACACAACTCCTTCAAGAATTTGGCATACTTGGGAATTTGCTTGATAACATCAAGCAAAGGAATGTTGAGTTCTACTTTCTTGAAAACCTCTAAAATCTCTTTTTCTTTGTCCTCTTTCTTTGACCTAGAAGAACTCACAGGAAAGGGTGGAATTATTTTAAAACTGGAATTCATTGAATGAGGAGTTACCTTTGGAGTGTTGGTCAATATTTCAGTTTGTAGAGGAAGAGGATGTTCCTTCTTTGTACTCAATTCAGTTTCTATCTCTTCTTCTTCCTCCATCTCAATTTGTTTTGACCTTTTCTCTTCAAGTTCTTTCCCACTTCGTAGCATGATCACACTAACATTCTCTATTGGATTCAATGCTTGGGAGGGCAATTTTCCATTCATTTGTGCTTCCAATTTCCCCACACTTGAAGCTACTTGCCCCATTTGCTTCTCCAAGTTGTGAATACTTGACCTTGTTTCTTGTTGAAAAGACATGACATTTTGTTGCAAGGTCACAGTGTTAGAAGCCAAAGTTTTCATCATCTCACGAAGATCATCATTGGATGATGACCCCATAACATTAGAGTTTGTGAATGGAGGGGGCTGTCTTGCTTGATAATTCTGTTGGGATTGAAATCCATGGGGATGGAACTGTCGGCCTTGATTGCCTTGTTGAGGTGGGTTCCCATAGCATAAGTTGGGATGATCTCTCCATGCAGGATTGTACGTGTTGGAAAAGGGATCATATTTACGCTGGGACTGTCCATTGAATGCTCCATCAACTGCATTAGCTTGTTCAATGTAATCTTCTTGCATTGTTGGGCACATATCTGAAGCATGTCCTTGTAAGGAGCATATGCTACAAACTTTCACCTGCTGTACATTGCCACAAGCCAAAGAACGCACAAGAGAAGTAAGATCATTAACTTTATTCTCAAGGTTAGAAATACTTACCTCATTTACTCGTTTATTTGCGAAGTCTCCACGAGTGCCAAACTGTTTCGAGTTGGCTGCCATGTTTGAGATCAATTGGCGTGCAGCCTCGGGTGTCTTATCTACCAATGCCCCTCCACTTGCAGCATCAATGATACTACGGTCAGTAGGCATCAATCCTTCATAGAAATATTGAATGAGCAGCTGATCGGGTATTTGATGATGAGGGCATTGAATGCACAGTTGCTCAAATCTTTCCCAATACTCGGAAAGTGTCTCTCCATGAGATTGTCGAATCCCACATATTTCTTTCCTTATGTTGGCAACTCGAGATGCTGGGAAATATTTTTCAAGGAAAATCTTCTTCATGGCATTCCAAGTTCCAATGGAACTTGGGAGAATAGAGAAAAACCATGCCTTTGCTGCCCCTTTTAAAGAGAAAGGGAAAGCTTTCAACTTAACCTGTTCTTCGTCAACTCCATTCGGTTTCATGCCAACGCAAACCATATGGAATTCCTTGAGATGAGTATGAGGATCTTCTCCTGCAAGACCATTGAAAGTTGGTAGCAAATGTATAAAACCAGATTTGAGCTCAAAGTTTACATTATTGTCAATGTTTATGCACAATGGTTGATTTTCCACGTTAGGAGCAGCAAGCTCTTTGAGTGTTTGTTGTCGTGCAATAGCCATGGTGTTGAGGCGAGCTTCCTTTCTTAATCTGTGTAAAGTACTTTCTATTTCAAGATCAACCTGCACTTGAATTTGATTAGTAGAACGGGTCACAGGCATAAATTGCATAAGAAAACTCAAAAGAAAGTAACCACACAAGAGATCGAAAACAATGCAAATTGTACGAAAATCCTACGGTAGAAACCTAAAACTGCCTAAAAACACTAGAAAACAGCGGAATTTGGCCTCAATAGGGTGGGGCTAGTGATTTATCACTAGTCCTGTTCAGAACGTCGTTTTCCTTCAGGAAACAAAAGGCCGATACCTAATTCCACCAAAAACTCTGTTTTGAACAGTACCGCTGCCGCAAGTGAACAGTACCGTCGCAAGCAAAAATTCTGTTTTTTTTTTTTTTTTTTTTTGAATCACAGCAAATAAAAATAACAGTACAAGCACAAAAATCAACTAAAATTACCTCCCCGGCAACGGCGCCAAAATTTGTTGCGATGTCGCGGTCGCACAAATTAATTACCCTAGCTTAAAACACACAAGATAGTATAGAGCAAGCAAGGGGTCGATCCCACGAGGAAGTTTCAAGTCAGATTTTTATGTTGTACGTTATGTAATTGGGGGGATTTGGTTTGTGATTATCTAAACTATGACAGCAATTAAACTAGCAAACAAAATCAATTAAAATCGAAACTTATCAAGAAAACAAACCTTGGTCGCAAGCACACATCCACCTACAGAAATCAGAACTGATCATGGAAACGAAACATCAATTTATATTCTGAATATTTATCTCTTCTTAACATTGGTTAGTTAACGGATCCGCCGTATAACTAGCCCTAACCATCAAACAACCACAGTGTCCGCACTAGTAATTTAATTCAATGGCAGCCTTAAGAACTAGATAAGTTGATTAATCAAGAAAACATAACTGTCCGCAGTCTATGTTTGATTTGATTGAATGTTCTCCCTAAGATTAATAACGTAGATCCGCCACAATTATTAAACTCAGTTGCTTCACAAGTTCATATACCACAACTCCGGTTTTGATATCAAACTTAACAATAGATTGTCTACAATAATAACTTAGAGTCCGCTCTAGCAATTAAAATAAACAATCATAGGAAAAATAAGCATAGGAGAACAAACATATTCATCATATAAACTGAAAAGAAAAGGTAAAATAAATCTCACAGTTCTTGAAATCCGAAGGTTTCCGTGTCCTTGCAACCAAGAAAAAGTGTTTAGCCTTGCATGTTTGTTGAACAACTAATCAAAAAGAAGGAAGAATGCATAATTTAGGGTTTCTTAGAGGAAGGGGGCGTTTTTCTCTTCTTGGCTGGCTGCCCCCCTTCTCTTCTCTCATTCTTTTTATATCCTAGGAAACCCTAGGTCTCTATTTTACAAAATAGTCCTCCATTAAGTAGACTGTTTACATTTAAGTACTTCAATAACTATTTTCCTAAAAAGGAGAAATAGCCTTGCATGAAATCTTCAAGCTTTGACTTAGAGGAGCTAAATTGCTGAAATAAAAACTTGGATATCGGTTTAGATGCTTCGGAACTGTAATTTGGACTCGTTTCTTCACGAAACCTGTTTGCTGGCAGAATTCAGTTGTCATCTTTGGAAAATCATATCTCCCTCATATGACATCGTTTTTGGCTGCACTTTTGAGCGTGGATAGGTCTTTGAATTATGAATCCAAGAAAATTGAGTTTGCATCAATTGGACTTCTGTAGCTCCAGATATTAAATTTTGAATGACCAAAGGTCAACACTGGCAGAATGCGAGATTTGACTTTGCAGGATGTGATTTCCATGATCTTTCTCCTTTTATTTTTCTTGCATTACATTTCCAGAAAGGTATGGATGTTAGCTTTTTAGTGCCACTGGAATCACTTCATTTCGATCTCTAGAACTCACGCTCTGCACAAAACATCGACTGAACGTCAAATCTGCCAATTACCTCCAATTTACTCCTTTTTGCATCTTTCATCCAAAAATGCCTTCAAAACAAAAAACAAAGAATATCAAGGCATTTTATATATAAAACATGGACAAAACATTAGGTAGATGTGGGTGAAACTATCGAATAATATGGTTACATCAAAAGAACAAAAAGAAAAGAAAAAATCTAGTTCTCAAGGCATATCAATCCCTCTCACCTAAAATGATTTAAGATATTTCTAATCTAATAATTCGTGTGGGTTACTATTATGGGCTATATAATTGGACGATTTTTAATTTACGACGACCTAACTTTGAAGAGTTGATAAAACCTTAGAAGAAAGAATTAATCTTCAGGTAATCTTAGCACAAATCTTAAACAACCCTATATTGTCTAACAAGATCTATGAGATTCCTGAAAAAATTTAAAACACTATTTCCATCGTGTTCATGTCTTTTAGGAAACCCAATAAGTTGACCATCAATTCTAGCAAAATAGATGACCTTTTTATATTGTTACAAAGATGACATTATACATGTACTATAATTCCTAACCCTATACAAATTATTCATAGTAGATTAAGAGCTCATAACATGAATCTTAATACAATTTGTATCCTTATTGGCATGTCTCTTTCATGGCAATCATATGTTTTTTTTAACTAATTTGTTATCTTTTTTTGTGCAATATGCCACATACTCTTAGTTAGAGTGTGACTTGGTCTATAGTCAATCATATAAACTCTTATCCTTGTAGTTGATTACCTTTTGCTGATTGATCACATCTTTTAACTCTTCTGGAAAATCATGACTCCTAGTTATCTTGGTCAACCACTTCCTATCTTTCCTAGACAATTTGAACTCTTCCTAAACCTAATTGATTTTACTATTAATGATCAATTTTAGTTTTCTTTTTCTTGTTTCATGGTAAATGACAATTATTTTTACTTAGTCGACAAATATATATTTATTTTTTTAGACAAAATGAGGGTGATGAATCTTGAGCTTCCTTTCAGCAGCCAATAACACCTCATGATATCCTTTTAAGATATTACCTAATATATCTAAAAGATTGGGGTGCCAACTCACCTCCTTCACTGTTCATATGAACAGTGAAGGAGGTGACTTTTTTTTTGCATTTCCCCCTCTATTTTTTCTTTCATTTTCATCCTTCAATATTTTGTTGATTTTGAATGTTTTTATAAATTATTTCAGTTTGATTTCTATAAAGTTTTTGCAGTCTCAAATAAATCTCCTTACATTTAGTTTGTGCTTGCTTTATATATGTCTATTTTTGCTATCATATAATTAAATAAAAATAGTTTTAGAAAACAAAGTTCATAAACCTAGTGAAGTCCATCACCCAGATTGTGAATTTCAAGAGTTAAGTCATGAAACTCAGGTTGATTTAATATGTCAATATCTAAATATTAAAAAAAAGTCATCTTGATTTTTTTAAAAGACCAAACCATATTTTTTATAGTATATTTGAGATGTCTTCAGTCTCACCATGTTGACTAGGTTATGTCAAAGCTACTTTCATACGATTTAATTTTAAACTTTGATTAGGAGGTTTTAAGTTCAACTTGTTAAATCATGTTTAATAATAATGTCAAATTGTTTTTTATGATTTAAATTTTTTTTCGCGTTGAATTTTTTTTTATTGAGTAGAAAAATTCATTATATTAATATATTTCTTTCCTTTTTTTTTAGGCCTGTCACCGTTGTCATGTGCTTGAATTCTTCAATTTTAGGCCAGTACACTCTTGAATTCTTCTGTTTATACCAGCACACTAAATTTTTTTCTAAATCTCTCTCTCTCTCTCTCTCTCTCTCTTCCTTTTACTCTTGTTTTCCTTGTCTTTTCATTTTTTTTCTTATCTTTTACTAATGAAAAATGTACAAAAACGTAGGAAAACATTTAAAAATTGAGTGAAATTTAAAATTTGAGAGTTTTGGGAAGCATGCGCAAATATATATTTAGAAATTATTTCATTTGTTAAAAAAAATTAAATAGTAACGACTCAAGTATGATGGCAAAGTAGAGGTTGTGGATTTTTAGAAGAAATTAACTCGACAATAAAAGAAGATGAGACCACCCTTAATAAATGCATTTACTCAAGCATCAATATCAGTTTTACTACCAAGTATGTCGAAAGATCCCAAGAACTATTTTTTACTTGGGATTATGATATGATGTATGGTTTTAGATAGAAAGATCTAAACTCATTGAGAGCCCTCGCCAGTAAAATCAGACTGCCGAGGCTTACAAACAGCTGACGCATCGTATGGCTCCTGACGTGAAATGTTTGCGATCCGACTCCGATGATTAAAATTACAGACAGAACTTTGTGTCTTAGTGCTGCGGACAAAAACAAATCGCACATTTAGGAATTAGGTCTTTATTAGTACAGTATCAAAAGATTGGAGTGGTTTGTTGTCTTATTATATATCCTGAATAGAAGAAAAAGCACTACGTAGTTGTATCCACGAAAACAGCAGTTTGGAAACTTTCGTCGTCATCACATGTGAATTCCACATGACACAACTATACATGAACTCCCACTTGGTGTCACAACCACCTGCCAGTGTCTCAGGAAGCGGATATAAGGGCCAGGCCGCGTTACTTAGCCCCCTTGTTGTGCCGGTGGAGTCGTCCCTATCGGTGTCGGTTAGAGCCACACCTGATAGGCCTATTTGGCAGTCACCGTGTCGTTGCACCCACTGTTCATTCCCATCATGCATCCATATCATTCCAACCAAGAGTGGGGTAAATCAAAGCCTTGCCGGCATGTTTACACCATGTGGGGTAATCCCAGAAGGATAGTGTCCTACACATGAGGGACTAATTGCCCTAGGAAGGCCCCATATAGGGCGGAGGTATATTAGCTCAGAGGAAAACAAAGGGTGGGTTTCCCCATCTGTAGGTGGTCAGCTTAGGCCAGTGCCAAGTGAGACAACAAAACGAAAACCCTTCTATTTCCCATTTCTTTTCAAATGTCGGTACTCTTTGTTGCTATTACATTAATTGGTGTCTCTCCTCTTGTCGGTAAATGGACAATTCTTTCATTTTCTTTCTTTTGTGGGTCTCATAACTCGTAATTGTTCATGTTTTCCATTTGCAAATGTTTGGATTTTCAATCTTTGAATTATGTTGTCTTAGAATTCCTGTCATCTATGTTTTAATGTATGTATCTCAGTAACAATTGAGGGGTACCTTGCTATCTCGTTTATGTCAGTATATTGGCTTCTATTAGTATTTGTATATATTTCAAGTCACAAAATAAAACACGTGGGGGTGGAGGGATGAGAGCATGGTTGTTAAAAATGAGTTTTGTCTCGTAAAATCACCGATTTTACGAGTCAAAAGGCATAAAACGTGTAGAATCGGGTATAAAACTTGAAAACCAGTAAAATCGTCAAATCCGGTCAAACTCGTATAAAATCGGGTCAACCCGTAAAAAATGTGAAAATCGGTCCGATTTCACGATTTCTTCTGAATTATAAAATAACTTGGGAAGTGCCCTTTCTACTTTAACCTTTCCCCTGTCAACATCTCCATTCCCCTTTTCTGCTTTATCCTTTCCCCTTTTCCCCAATCCAAATCTGCAAAAACCCCAAAATCACCAGCGGCCAAGCAGATCAAGAAATCAAAAGGTAAGAATTTATAAGGATGTTGTTGTTGCATGAGAATTGTTTCCTTGTTGTTCTGTGTTCTGTGTTTTATTCATGTTTTGTGTTTTATTTAATGGTGATTCATTTTGTCATGTTCTCTGTCAATATTATGGTGATTATGGATTTACTATTGGTAATGGTTTCTAGGTTTTTTCTTTTCTTTCTAGATATTATACTAACCCTCAGCGATTTTAGCATCTATATATTTCGTCTGGATCCTATTGTGTGCATGTATCTTGGCGATTTACTTCTAGGATAGGAAGCAGATCAAAGATGTACTAGGAAATTTCTGGGAAATTAATTATATTCTGTTTCTATTTGGGAGATGAACAATGTCATCTAGTAATGAATTTCTTTCTATGATTGCACTATGTTGTTGTCAGGATATGGGTAGGCCTTCTACCTTCCCCAATGCATCTGTCACCAATTAGTTTCATCATAAATTGTTGAGACTTCACTTTTTGAATTTAACTGCGGAACCATCATAGCTATGCGATTCTCTGCTTTTCCTAGCATTAAGAGGATGCATTCCTATCAAAATGCTCATAGGGTGTGAATTGCAGATATTGAAGAAACAAATAAAAGCTACTAAGAAAACACAAACTTATTTGAAAAGGAAAACCAACATCATGTCTGTGCATCAGTTATATGCCACAAAATTCCATGATAATCCCATTTGTTTGGCACTCGTACAATATGCACTCTGTATCAATATAATAAAGAGAGCTAGCAATTTTTTATTTGTTTTTTATTTGGATTCTTTTGGTTGTTAATGGGTTCTTTTGGTTGTGATTTCTATGGCTAAAGAAGCTTTTTTTATTAATTAATTGAACTTTCTTTTTTTTTTATGAAAAAATACTTCTTTTATTCAATTTGTGCTTGTTGTTGCCTAATTTGGTTATCAATTAGGGGTAAATTTGCTTAATATTTGTATAGTCATCTATCTCATGCACATAGCTGTTGCAGGCGTGTTATCGACCTCACTTTGTTTATTAGACTATTGAATTTTAAGGCTAGCATTTTTGTTTTCCAAAAAGATCAAGACTTTCCATGGAGGAAGGAGAGGAAAACAGTACCCGCAGAGGGACTTCTGAATAGCACCAAATGTATAATTTTGTGCTTTATAAAATGGTCTAGAGAGTATCTGTTACAATTTTCTGATGTTAGTTTCAGTTTGTTTTTCTAGGATCATGATGAATTGTGGGCAAGTTTCGCGTTTTATACCATGTAGGAGTTGCTAGTTCCAATTATACTTGTTGGTCAATATGCATTTTTCATATCCTTAATGCTTTGTTTCCGTATGTGCTATATCTTTCCTAGTTGGAACATAAGGTAAATATGCCATGATGTTTTCTGAATGATATTGTCTTGATTTCTCTGTGTTTCTATTCTGTGTAATATTTTTATTGATGCATAATTGTATATATTGATTCTTGAACTCCAGGATACATGGCATCTAAAAAAACTACCGGTGGCAATAAACTTGATGTAGGACGGCAATATGGTATAGATGTTGATAAGAATTCAAGAAGAGTTCAGTGCAAGTATTATTAGAAAATTATTAGTGGAGGCATTTACCATTTCAAGCATCATTTGAATTACGTATTTTAAGTTATTTGGATATTTGTATTGTTTATTTCACTCTTATTTTAATTATGTTATATTAGTATTTACTACTTGACTGGATCTTGCAATTTAATTAAAATATTTTACTTGTGATTTTACGATTCGAGTTTATATTGTATATTCCGTGTCGTGTCGTGTCAAAAAAGCGTTTTTGACAACCTTGAACGAGAAAACTAATCAAAGATTACAACTCAGGCTCTTGATGCGATAATATTTGTTAGTAAACAAAATCACAAAACATGGTAAAGTTTTATAGGAAAAAAAAGCGTGGAATTCATTAAGATTAATTAAGCTGTTAAATATTAAGATTTAGAAATCAAATAGAAATTTTATAGAACTGAACTCCTAAATTAAACTAAATTGTTTGACAAGAATAAATTAAAATAAATAAAGAATGCAGCTTAAAGTTGTAGAAATAATAAAAATAAATATAAGACTTTTGATATTACATAATTAATCCTACACAATTTATTAATATTAAATTCCAAATCCTCATGTTGATTATTAAAAAATCCCTTAATTATTCAATGTTTTCTCTCAAATAACATTAAAATATCTCAACCTAATAATTCAACATATCTCTATGTAAATTAAATTATTTGAAAATTCATTAAGTTCTTTGGTTTATTTTTCAATCTAAAATCACATTAATCATAGTAAAGTATCTCTAATTTTCGCTCAATTAATGGTATTTTATCCTAAAAGCTTCTAATCATAAATTACCTCTCAATATCACTACGATTAATTAGATCAAACAATAATTTGCTAGAAAATTATAAGCGATAGGAACAAAGACAAACACTCAACATAAAAAAAAAATTGAAAATAAAATAACTTGGAATTTAAATTGTATAATCAAAACTAGACTACGTCAAAACTCTAAAAAAATAACTTTAGTTTATAATGAAACTGAAATAAATCATGTTCTTAATAGAATACATTAAAGGAAAATTAAGAAAAAGAATAAAATTTGTTTGCTTGGAATTGGTTGACCAAGCACTCCAAGGCAACATCTTGTTCTCCTTTTTGCTCCTTTTCTTTTTGTTTCAATGATAAAAGAACCTCTTTTTTCTTCTTCTTTGGTCATTCTCTCTTCCCTTAATCTTTTATTCTTTTTTTGGTCTAAAATATCTAAAAACATAGAAGAAGAAAACAAATATTCTCTCTTACTATTACATTGATCAATCTATCCCTTATATACAAGATAGGAATTCTATATAGGAAAGTAGACTAATTAGAATCCCTACAATTAGAACCCTATATTAGAAAAGTAGACTAATAAGAATCCCTATAATTAGGCTTTACGCTACTTTCTAATTATGTGCTATTTACAACCTGTAACAATATCCTTTTATTTGTTTCTTGATTTTTCTTTAAAAACTGGCGTATTCTGACCTTGACTTCGAGCCCTATTTACATTTAGATAGTATAATTTATAGATTTATAGAAACTTATAATTCTTATAGATCTTCCTCTTACTTTTTTTTACACCAAGATCGTACAATTCTAATAGTTGTAGATAAATTTATGTCTGATTTACCAAAATATATTCATGAATTTCTTATATGAAAATTTCATTTTCTTACAATAGGAAATTTCTCTCTCCTTCTCCTCTTCTTTCCTAAAATATGTGCACAACCTCTTAAGGTAGATTTTCTCATTTAATAGGTTTATAAATGAGCTTTCATGAATTTATTTAGTCCTGCATATAAATAAAAATAAATAAATGAAAGCTATATAAAATTGAAATATTTAAAACAAACTAGCATAAAATTAAAAAGAAAAGTACGTAAAAATTGTATAAAAATCAAGTGCATCGAATACCCCTAAACTTACTTCTTTCTTGTCCTCAAACAAGAATTAAAAAAAAGAATTGGTTTAATTCATAAAATTTGTTGCCTTAAAGATTGCTAAAGTTTATAATCCAAATGAATCATTTAATATCACACAAGTCTAAAAGTTGATTCAAAACTCAAGAACACCTCATTATCAATTCTCTCATTCATGTATACCTTTCATTCTGACTTCATTGTTAGCTCCACAGATGATTTGTTTTTATATAAACAAGTAAATATGAAATGGATCTCTATTAATGTAAAATAAAATATTACTAAGGATCAATAGGTCTTTATTAGGTTTGTAATGTAAGGCTAAAGTGAGGGCTACAAAGAAAGGATAAGATTTAAACAAAGTAAGAGAACTAGATTTTTAACACAAATAGAACACACTCACTTCAAACTCATATACTACTTCCTAATCCTTTCAATCTTCAAAAACATCTCTCTTTATCATTCTTCCAAAGATCTAGGCTCAAACAAAACAAAAATCTTTAACATTAACAAATAGGAAGAATCCTTTTATAATTAGTGTTGTCATCATTTATTATACTATTTCAAGCTCTACACCCTTTTTTTTCTTCTACTAAAAATGTACATCATGTAATATCAACCAATGTATTCACAACATATTTGATAACATAGGATGTGATAAAATTTCCTTGAAGACTTTTTATCTCTCACACCTTACATGCTCTTCTAAGAATGAGATTGCATAAACTTATTTCTCTTGAAAGGTGAGGATATTAGTGTTTAAGCTCAAATAAGGTAGGGAATATAATGTTTTTTAAAAAATTATAAGGCCAAAGTATAACTCAACAAAGCTCAAAGAGGTGACTATGGATAAAAATGATAGATAGGTAAGCATGAAAGGCTTCATCAATTCAAAGAAAGCTTAAATCATTTTCCAATTAATATTTTATTTAAGGTTTCACCTTGACTATCATCAAACCGATTCTAGAGTTTGTAGAGATAATCTAAATTTACAATATTCACATACAATTTATCTAGGTTTGCAAAACAATTGATTATCATGATAAGTATTCATTGAATATAGAAAATCTCAAATTAAGAAAAATCAAGTGAAAGATTAATAGAAAGACTCAAGAAATAAGAGTTTTTCCTAATAATTATAATCAATTTCAACCATATTCTTATCATAGGCTTTTTTATTCACCAAACCAACTCTCTCTCTTTTTATTATTTGTTTTTTGAAAATAAAATAACATAAACTAACATAAACTCTCTTCCCCCAAACTTAATTAAAATGTTTTCCTCAATGAGAAAGAAGATAAACGGAAATAAATTGAGAAAAAGGTACAAAATGCTCCCTTAATTTGCATTTGAATGTTGTCCTTGAAGAAAGTGCAACCATATAACTCATTGGAGAGCCTCCAAACTTATGCAAACCTATAAAAAGACAAATAAAAAAAAACTAAACTGAAAATAAAGAGAATAATAAAATAAAAATTTGGGTTGCCTCTCAAAAAATTATCATTTGAAACTGACAAGGTTGATGGAAAATCTTTGCATGCTAAATTCTCCATCCACACAAGGCTTTAACCTTTGTCTATTAACCTTGAATGTCCCTTTTATCTCATGATAAACTGTAATCGCTCTATATAGAAAAACATGAGTCATAATAAATGGTTTTAGCCATCTTGATCATAATTTTCCTAGAAAAAGTTGAAGTCTTGAATTGAATAGTAAAATTGTATGCCCCTCTTCAATCTTCTTTTTCAAAATATTCTTGTCATGCCATCTTTTGGTTTTATTCTTGTAAATATAAGCATTTTCATAAGCATTGCAAAATTCATCCATCTCATTTATTTGCAACACCTTTTTTCTCACCTGTGGCCTTTAAATCAAATTAAGTGTTTTAATAGCCCAATAAGCTCTATGTTCTAGCTCCATGGGTAAATGACATGTTTTTTTATAAACTAACCAATAAGATGACATTCCAATTAGTATTTTAAATGTTATTTTATAGGCGTACAATGTGTCGTCTAATTTTCATAGCCAATCCTTCCATGAGACATTAGCAGTCTTTTATAGTTTGAGTTTTACCTCTCTATTGGACACTTTAACTTGTCCACTTGTTTGGGAATGATATGGTATTGCCACAAAAATAAGTAACTTCATACTTAGTAAGTAAAGCTTGAACTTAACAGTTGCAAAAACATTCCTGCTATCACCAATTATTTCCCTTTGAGTGCTAAATTGAGAAAAAAATATTTTTTTCAAAGAAAATTCACCACAACCTTAGCATCATTGGTTGGAAAGGCAACAAATGCCACTCACTTGGAGACATAATCTACAGCCACCAAAATAAATTATTAAAATATAAAGATGGATAAGGACCTATAAAATCTATCCCCCAAACTTTAAACAATTCAATCACTAAAATATTATTCAAAAGCATCTTATATTTCCTAGAAATATTCCTAAATTATTGACATTGACCAAATGAATTAACAAAGTTCAAAGTGTCCCTAATAATAGAAAGCCAATAAAATCCAAATTGCAAATATTTACCTCCATTTTTGCTCTGCCAAAGTGACCGCCTACTTACAATGAGTGGCAATGTTGGAGTATGCTCTTCATCTCTTCTTCGAGTACACATATCTTAATTATATGGTTTGTACAATTTTGATATAGAAAAGGTTCCTCCTAAAAATAGTACTTCAAGTTGGAGAAAAATTTCTTCTTTTATTGATCTGTAATCTCATAAGGTAAAATTCATGACACCAAATACTTGACTATAGCAGTGTACCATGGAACAATCTGTATAGCCATCAAATGCTCATCTTGAAATGTTTTACTAAGTGACAATTGTTTCTTATCATCCCCACTCTTATGCTCAATCCGAGATAAGTGATCAACCATTAATTCTTGTAAAAGTAAAACGCATCAAAGAAATCTTGGTTTAACATCCTTTTTTGAAAGAAAATACTTAAGAGTGGGGTGATCATTATAGACAAGCACCTTTAAACTTATCAAGTAAGAATAAGATTTATCAAAAATAAAAACAATCACTAATAATTCTTTTCAGTAGTGGCATAGTTAAGTTAAGCTCTTGTTAAAGTTCTACTTTCATAATAAAAAATGTAATTTTTTTTATCTTTTATTTACCCTAGAACAACCCCTATAGAAAAATCACTAATATCACACATCAATTCAAAAGGTAAATTCCAATTAGGTGAAATGGTGCTAAAATTAATTTTTTCTTCAATGTTTCAAAAGCATGCAAGGATTGATGAGAGAGATCAAATTGTGTATCCTTACCAAAAGATTGTAAAGAGGTTTAGTAATTTGAGAAAAAATCCTTAATGAATTGTCTGTAAAATCTAGCAAGACCTTAAAAACTTCTCATACCCTTCACATTATCTAATGGTGGAAGTCTGTTAATAACTTCTATTTTGGCTTGATCAACCTTAATTCGTTAAAAATAAATTTGATGGCAAAAAATTATCCCTTCCTTGACCATAAAATGACATTTTTGCCAATTTACAACTAAATCAGTCTCCTCACAATGCTGCAAAACCAAAGACAAGTTAGATAAATAATTATCAAACAAATAATCAAAAACTAAAAGTCATCCATTAACACTTCTATAAATTTTTCCACCATGTCAGATAAAATGGACATCATACAGCTTTGGAATATGGCTAGAGCATTGCAAAGACCAAAAGGCTATGCAAAAGCTCTATAAAGATAAGTAAAAATAGTATTCTCTTAGTCTTCATAAGCAATTACGATTTGATTGTATCTGGAATACCCATCTACAAAGTATTAGTAAGAATGGCCAACAAGTCTTTCTAACATTTGATTAATAAAAGGCAATGGAAAATGATGTTTTCAAGTTGCATTATTAGGTCTTCAATGACCCATGCATACTCGTCATCATGTGATCGTCCTTGTTGGTATAAGTTTATTATTGTTATTCTTTATCACATTTATTCCCCCTTTCTTTAGGACTCCTTGAACCAGACTTACCCATATACTATTCAAGATTGGATAGATAATTCTAACATTTAAGAGTTTCAAAACTTCTTTATGAACTATTTTTTGTATTGATGAACTCAATCTCCTTTGTGGTTGAACTATCAGTTTGAAAATATCCTCCACTATAATATTATACATATGAATCAAATGATTAATTCCCTTTATATCAAAGAAAATGTCATCGCAAAGCCATCTTATGCTCCCTTAAAACTCTTAGCTACTTTTCTTCATTTACATCACTCAAAGAACCATTAATAATAACCAGAAAAATAGAGTTTTGGCCTAAAAAACATACCTTAAATTTGATGGAAATGGTTTAAGCTCAAGTTTGGGTGGTTCCTTACTTAATGATGTTCACATAGATGTATCTAGCTCTTTAAATATTTGCTTTATGGAAGGATGAAAAGATGGTGCAACTTTCAAATACCTTACGTACTTCCTAACCTTTTTATTCACAGATTCAAGAGTTGTAGAAAAACTTACCTTAAGTGACAACTTTAAAAATCCAACCATATAAGTTTCAACTACCACCACATCCATATCACTAGTTTGAAAACAATAGTATACTTCATAAGAAAACTCTATAGTCTTAAATATATTAAAAGTGGCATGCTCATTATCAACCCTCAAAATAAGTTTTCCAAGTTGGACATCAATTAACATTCTTTATGTAACAAGAAAAGGTCATCTTAAAATCAAAGGTATTTCACCATCCTCCTCCATGTCTAGCACAATAAAATCAATAGAAAAATAAACTTGTCCATTGTTTCCAAAACATCTTTAATGATTCCTCTCGGGTACTTCATAGATTTGTCTGCTAATTGTAAAGAGACCATAGTAGACTTTACTTCTCCAAGAACTAATTTTATTAAAACTAAAAAAAGGCATAAGATTAATATTTGCTTCTAAATCACATAAATCTCTCTCAACATAAGAATTTCCTATAATGCAAGGAATTGTAAAACTCCCTAGATCTTTCAATTTAGCATGCAACTTCTTTTATAGAATTACATTACTCTCTTCAGTTAACATTACCTTATCATGATCTTCTAACTTTTGATTATTTGATAAAATATCCTTAAAAAACTAGCATATTTAGGTATTTTCTCTAAAGCTTCAACAAGAGGAATATTAATATGTAATAGCTTAAAAATACTAAGAAATTTAGAAAATTGATTATCAATTTTATTATTTTTAAGTCTTTGAGGAAAAGGAACAAGTGGATAAATAATTAAAGGAGAATTAGTGTTAGATATAAACTCCCTTGAAGTCTTGAGCTTTGAAGCTTTTTTAATTTTTAGTTGACTTTTAAGCTTGTTGATTGGTTATTTTCTCCTCCAATTCATCCATCTTCATCTTGTTCTCCTCATGATGATCAACTATATCTTGCTCAAACCATGTTTTTATGGTTGTTCAATTGTCCTCCCATTTCTCAATGATATTGCTTTGACATGTTTATGAGGATTGGTGACAATCTTACTTTGCAAAGTTCCTTATGTCTTCTCTGTAAGAATATTTGAGAACTAATCAATTTGAGCTTCAAAGTTACAAATTGAAGTTAAATTATTTTGGATTGCAAAATATATCTTTTAAATGTATTACATGAATATTTCCTCAATCTTTTCTTGCTATTGAAAATTTTAAGTTAGTTTAGTTGCACCTTGATTAGTGCTCTATGAAAAATTAGGGTAATTTTTCCATCTGGGATTAAATGTGTTTGAATAAGGATTGTTTTGACATTGGAGATTGGACAAATAATTAACTTCCTTGAAATTTGGTTGAGCAAAAGGCTTCTCCATTTGGGAATAGATACTTGAGTGATTTCTTGCACAATAATCACACAACATTTGGTTTATAATTTAAATTTGGTTTATGTAAGTGTTGCATTGTAACTAGTTATGTGTTTTTTTTTTTTTGTTGACCCGGGTCAACCCATCTGACTCGTGACCCGATCACTTGACCGGATCGAGTTTTAAAATTATGCTTAAAACTTTGTGCTAACTCATTCCAATTAGTAATGACACTAGGTGGTAAAGAATTTAGTTATGCCTTTGCTTTTTCTTTAATTGAAAAGGGGAAAAAAGTCTCAAACAATTAGCATCATTTGTCACTCTATTGTGCTTGAAGGTGTCACAAATCTCTAGAAAAATTATGTTATGAAAATTAGGATCCTCCTGCGACAACCCCCTCAACTAAACAATTTGATGTATCATTTGAATTATTGCTAACTTAATCTCAAAATCGTTGGCTTGTATAGTTGGCCTTTTTATGCTAGATGCATACCTATTAACCGAAGGCATATATTAGTCCATCAAAGCCCTCTTCACCTCTTTATTATGTTGATTTGCTATAGTAAAAGAAAATGTGGTGATTTCTTACTTCTTTTTTTTATTTATTTGATGCAAAATCCTCTTAATCTCGGGATCAAAAAAATGTAAGCTCTACTAGTTTAGATTGGGGCATACACTTCTAACAATTTAGCTAGCATCCATATCAATAACAAATAATTAATCCCCAAAACAACGTCAAAAACTTAATGTGATAATATTTGCAAATGAACAAAATTGCAACAAGTAGTAAAGTTTTTGTGAAGAAAAAAGCGACAAACCCACAAAGACTAATTATGTTATTAAGTATTGAAATTTATCAAATTAATTATTTTTAGAAATCAAACCAAAATTTTATAGAATTGACCATATAAATTAAACTAAATTATTTGAAAAAAATAAATTAAAAGAAATAGAGAATAAAACTTAAGGTTGTAGAGATAATAAAAATAAATTCAGAGCTTTTCATTTCACTTCATTAATCCTACACAATTTATTATTCTTTTTTTTTTTATCAAATTCCAAATTCTTATGTTGATGATTAAAAGATCCCTTAATTATTCAATGTTTTCTTTCAAACAACTTTAAAAATATCTCCACCTAATAATTCAACATATCTCTACGTAAATTAAATTATTTGAAGATTCATGAAATTCTTTGAATTTCTCTTAATCTAAAATCATATTAATCGCGGTAAAGTATCTCTATCTTTTACTCAACTAATGGTGTTTAATCCTGAAAGCTTCTAATAATAAATTACCTCTTAGTCTTATCATGATTCATTAGATCAATCAATAATTTGCCAGAAAATTGTAAGCAATAAGATTAAAGATAAAAACTCAACATGAAAGAAATTTAAAATAAAATAAATTGGAATTTAAATTGTGTAATAAAAATAGACTACATCAAAGTCCTACAAATATAACTTTAGTTCACAATGAATATAAAATAAATCATGTCCTTGTTAGAATACATCAAAGAAAAATTAAGGAGAAGAATAAAATTTGTTTCTTGAAATTGGTTGACGAATCACTCTAAGGCAGCATCTAGTTTCTTCTTGTTATCCATTCTGGTCCTTTTTCTTTTGTTCCAATGATTAAAGAACCTCTTTTTTTCCTTCTTCTCTGATCGTGGTCTCTTCCCTTAATCTCTTCCTTTATTTTTATTTTTGTCTAAAATCTTCTTTTATTTGTTTTTGGATTTTCCTTCCAAAACTGTTAGATTTCAACCTTCGCCTTCGAGCCTCAGAATCATTTATTTTGAAAAAAGGTATAAATGTAAAAGTTGTAGATTTTACTTTTAGCTTTACTTTGACACCATGATCTCGTCATTCTAATATTTGTAAAGAAAGTTATGTATGATTTATCGAAATGTATTCTTGAGATTTTTAGTACAAAAATTTCCTATCCTTACAATAGAAATTTCACTTTCATCCTCTTCTTTCTTAGAACAGGTGCACAACCTTTTGAAGGTAAATTTCTTGATTTAATTAGCTTCTAAATGAGCTTTCATGAATATATTTATTTGTACGTGTAAATAAAAACAAACAAATAAAAACTATATAAAATAAAAATATTTAAAATAAACTAACATAAAATTAAAAACAAGAATAGATAAAATCATATAAAAACCAAACACATCAACTCATTTAATTATGAAAAAACAAAATACGTTGCGTGTGTGTATAAACACACATTATATAATGTAAGCTTGGAACGGGACATGTTCTTAAATTGGAGCTCGTGCGAGAGAGGTAGGATCGGAACAACAGTCATTATCTATCTCATATTGGTCGATGATATCATGAGAAACGGGGTAACCTGGATTTTATTGCTAGCTACCTAGCCATCGGAGCCTTCATCCGTTACTCGCTATAATTTCTCCATCGGCCTGGTAATTATTGTTTTCAGGATTCTCATTCTCCTACACCTCTCCGGAAAACAACAATTACCAGCCTGATGGAGAAATTAAAGCGAGAAAAAGATGAAGGTCCCAAGGGCTAGGTAGCTAGCAATAAATTCAGGTTACCTAGTTCTCATGGTTTCATCAACCAAAATGGGATAGACAATGACAGTGCGTTCCAAGCTTACACACAAACACACACACACACACACTTCATTGAATCAATGATTTACAGGTGAGATGCTGGGAGTGTTGTATCCTCCAGCCTTTGCGGATCCTTGCACATCTGAGTCAAAAATATTTGGTGGTTTACTCAACTATGATTCAGCAGTTGTGGCATCCTTGATGAGTTGGGCAAACACTAAGTAATTCTCCAACACATAAATGTGAATAAACAGTTTTGACGTTGATGAAGATTAATCAAAGACCCTAATGCACAACGAGTAGTTTTAACTTTCAATTCTATGCTAACAAGTTCAGAATTTTGAGTCCACACTCAACTAAGAACATTGATGAGTAGAAGGAACCTAACCGATTGATTACCTGAGAGAATCGATTGCTGTTTTAGCCTTTGGAAGCGATGACTACATCGACGATTACCATATGATCGCTTTGAAGTGAATGATCAAGAGCCTAGCAATGCCCTCGTTTAGATTTTCCAACTACACGTACAAATTTTTGGTTCAAGCATAGCTTGCTTTTGCTTTAGCGGCATTGAAATTTCAAGAAAATAGCACAATAAATTGGACATTTAGTGGAGTAATTATTTAGCATTCTTTATCGACAATTGATCTAAAGATAATGAAGGGACTCGAACAAGAATTTTAGAGTTCGGAGCAGGAACTATATACATCACGGGCTCCTGTGTATCATGCAATGCAATGAAAACAGTAATAGAAAAAAAAATTGTTTTTTTAATCCTTATATTAATTTAAAAATATTTTAAAAAACAACTACTATATCATAGTAGCTGTAATTATACGGATATAAATAGGCCATAACAGTGGACTGTGAGAGGTGAGGTTCGAGCTCTCAATTTCAAGGGTAAGCATTCTACAAAGAAAGAGCTCATTCACCCTTATATCAACTCGTTGTTGGCCGTAATTCTTTGGTTTGACATTCTGTTCCATTCTAACTAGCCCAAGAAGCATTGGCGACATTCATTATGTTTTATTTATTATGTTTGCAAATGTACTCCAAACTTCTTTTCTTTTTTCATATAGATTAGGTTTTATATATATTTCTTAATTAAATATGCTTTATTTTTATTCCTTGTTTTTCATTTTTTTAAAATTTCCAGTATAGTGGATTTCATATTGTTCATAGGCATACCTCTGGAAAAAAAGTAAAGAGATGAAGAAAGTAATATGGTTTCAATTTAATGCTGAACCGCACATTAAATTTCAAGTCTTGCTTGTCTCCTCGTGATACTTAGGAATTAGCTAAATATTATTTTCTTATAATATTACATAAAAGTACTATTTGAGAAGACAAAAAAAAACACCATAACTGTCACTAGCAAGTGTGTGTGTGTGTGTGTGTGTGTGTGTGTGTGTGAGAGAGAGAGAGAGAGAGAGAGAGATCAGACTCTAATTTTTTTAAATTTTAATCGGACATTATAGATTTAAAAAAAAATTGAAAAGGGGGGGTATTTAAAGGAATTAAAGGACCAATAACCAAAACATTAAAATGAAAAATTTTGAAAGGTTCAGATAATTTGATTCAAGACTTGATTAAAAAAAATCAATTTTATAGTTGATTTTGACTTCAATTGAAAAGATTTAAAAACCCATAAACTATTTTGAAATTGCAAAGAATTTGAAAGGTTTATTAAATTTTGACCAAGGATAAAATTGAAAAAAACCTTTTTGATTTGGTCTTGATTCATTACCAAAAAATTGAAAAAATTTGATGGAATATTTCATCGATGTTTAGAACAAAATCCATTGGTATTTGAATTCTCAATGAAATTGTCAATGGAAACTTGTTGTCATAAAGTTTCTTAATGAGGATTTATTATCTATCAGAAATTCAAATACTGATGGAATATTCATTGTAGATATTATGTCAATAACTTCTTTCAGCATCTTAAATTTTGATGGAACTTTCTTTTGCTAATTATGTCAAAAATGCCTAAACCTTCTTCAAGTTTTTGATAAAGTGGGTTGTTGATGGAATGACCGACCAAATTGTCTTTCTGTCAACGATTCCATCATTGTTTTAACAAAAAAAATTATTATTGTTTAGTTTTTATAAGCCTAAATGCATTTTTTTCATCCTAAAATCACGATAACAAAAATCACAATCACAACAAAAACAGATCTCGATAACAAAATTTTATGATACATATTTTATCATTCATCTAAATATTCCATACATAAATATGTTTTAAACAAGACATATAAATTCCTAAATATATGGAGGTAGAGGTAAGGTGGAGGGGGAAGAAAAGATCCTGAACTAGAAGGTTAAAAAAAAAGAGGCAAATGTAAAGCCATATATGTACGAATTGGCTCCCAATACATCCTATTTCTTGTTTGAATCATTCTCTTAATTTTTTCCTCCAAATTGGGCAAATATACTTCCAGTTGTTCATGAACCCTTTTTTGGACTAGCACATCAATGTTCGGTGATGTTAGGCTTAGGTCGAAATGTGGTGTGTCTATAGTTGAAATAGTACGACTTACCCTTATTTCTCAGGTTCATATCATATGCATACCATAAACTTGATTCATATTGGGTCTATTAGTTGCATCATCCTTCAACCACAATTGAGGATCGTGAGGAGGATGGGTGGAAGTGTTTTCGGTAAATTTCGCAATCATGTCGGTGTTATATTTATCCTATAAAACAAAACAAAAAAGTCACAATCCTAATTTCATATTAATAATGCAAATAAATATTAGTAAGGCAATGATAACTATACAATAACTTGCAACAAAACACTTATGTTGTTCTATCAATGAACTTTTTCTCACCTTTCCTTTTATCCCCTTTCTTTATATAAGTTTCATTATATAACTCTATCAGATTTGGTTCGCACATAACTTGTTTTTTCTATAAATTAACTAGTTTTATTTTAATAGTCTCATAAATAAACACTTAATTGAAACTTCAAGAAAGATAAGAAAATATATAACAACAAGGTCTTACTAGGTGTTTTGCATGGTTTATAAATGGAAGCGCTTCTCTGGTGTGCTTGCTCATCGAACTATGATTATTATTTTTCAGTTTTGAGACCCGGATTGTGAGCTCTTTTTAAAAACTTCTGATGCCATAAAATCTTAAAACAATGCCCAATTACACTTTGTGACATGTCTTGTTCTATAATTTTTTCATATTTCTACGTCATCAAAGTTAGCTCTATTAATTACTAGTTTGTAAGCATCATACCATAAATCATGCAATCTGGTATAAAAATTTGTTAAACAAAAATAAGGTAAGGAAATAAAAGAATACAAGTTTATAATAATATAACATTTTTTATTGATACTTACCTATTTGCATTGTGGTTTTTCCATACTTTTCTGCCAACACCTCATTGTCAGTGTAACACCCCGAATTTCTAAACATCATAATGGAGTTTTGAGCCTTAATCTCAATGAAAAACAAGGTAATTTTTTTTACATCATTAAATTCCATCCTTTAAGTCATTAAGATCTCTATTGGAATTCCAACAAAGTTTCCCCTAAAATAGACATTCCCAAGTTATGGATGTATATACATAACAACATCACAAACTTTTATTGTCAAGACATATTGGACTTTACCCATTCACAATGCAAAGTCAAAGAGTAGATATTATCAAATCATTCATTTGATTCACACAACAAATATATTATGAACTCTTTAATAAGTAACATTAACAATCATGGATATAAGATCATTTATAATATATAAGCATACGTAGTTCATTTATTATACAAAGGTAAATTAAAATTGAATTATAATATAACAATTAAAGCCAAGAGCTAAGTACTTGCATAATAAATTCACAATTGTTTACATTATAAATAGATCAACATCCTTTGATATATTAAAAGAAATTTATCATGTCCCACATTATATTTTCATTACTTAAACTAAAAGAACTATAGGGAAATGGTATTCCTTTGTTCAATTCTGAGCAGCACCTGGGAAAAAAAAAGTGTACAACATAAGTATATAATGACATAATTCACTTGATATTAAATGCACATATTAATTTACTTCATTATTCCAAGATCAACAATGTATATACAATTGCATAATCCTTTTTCCACTCATCAATTAGATTGTTTCATTCCAATTCTCCCTTAATATGAATTTACTTGGAAATTTACTATACCATACCTTATATAAAAGATGAAATATTACTTCTTAGTCTTGATCGAATCCCTTCAACCTCATATTAATAATCACTTCCTCTTTCATAGATTTTACTAGGTGACTTTGCAAACCTCGATAACCACCCGCCCCTCTTTGAATGAGGAGCGTCTCATTTCTCCTTCTTTCTTTTATACAAGTCCCTTTACTTTATCCTTGCTTTGTTATCCTTAATATTATCATCAAAAGATTGTACTTACATATCAATTCCACGTACATGTTGTATGTTTTTCTCTTTAAAGTAATTCATAGATGAAATTTCATACTTTCTAAATCCCCTCTGGAAGGTTCATTACTCGTGATGTTCTTTTGTGTCATCATATTTCATTATTATGTCAAATGGAAGTGAATCTCTCTCCTAGGTATGCATCATACAATTTTCTAAAAAACAGGCACCACCTGTTTGTGATCTTATAGTTATCCATAATTTTAGTCAGAATTCCAAGTAGTTGGCTATACACTCTAATCATGAAATATCTATCACATTATCTATACACCTCTTTCTTAATATGTGTTAAATCTTGTTTGACAGCATAGTACCTAATAAACCTCAAAATAGTTAGTTCTTACATCGTGCTATCAAAAACCCTTTTGATGCACCCTCAATGTTATTCCAAAGACAACTTTAAACTTTATACATTAAACTATTGAAATAGCTTTTCAAAATATGCTCGAGTATTGTTTCATAGACAATGCTGAAATTTGTTTGATAACTAATTGAAATGACCTTTTCTTTTACACTCACACATACTTTCAAAACAACCTTAATCATATCTAATTTCACTATCAAAACAACCAATATCTTAACACATCTAAATCATTAATCATCATATGTTCAACCTCTAGTGGATTGCCAAAACCACTTTCCAACTCAACCATTTATTATAACAATTCAATCAACCATATCATCATCATCCTAATAGCCAACTTAGTCTTTACCATTCCTCATGGATGTTTATCATTATGGCTACCCTTTTTTCTTATATTATCTTATTTGGTTTCCTTCAACTAGTCCACCAACTATCTCAGCAAGTCAAAGTGCACTTCTAACTTCACTTAGGACCACTAGCTAATAAATATTCCAGTAGTCAGTCATATTAACACCATTAGTTCCTTCTAGGTAAACTAATCAATCCAATCATCTCGGTCATCAGTTTTACTGATGCCACTAGTTGCTTTTGAACTACTAGTCTATCAAATATCCCAGTCATCAGTCAGATTAATGTCACTAGCTCCTTTCAGACAATTAGTCTAATGGACTCTCTCTCTCTCTCTCTCTCTCTCTCTATATATATATATATATATATATATATATATATATATATATATATATATATATATATATTTGTGTTAGAACATGTATATGTACAAATAGTTGTGATTGTGGCTCACATCTTCCTTTGGTTTTAAGTTCAAGAACAACGTAAACGCCCTCTATGGGTTGGGGATAGGTTTCTCATCCAGGTTTTTTTAATTAACAAACAAGGTCTTTTTTAGTCAGATTTTTAAGACTATGTATAGCATATTCTTTATGAAAATAGGGGCATAAATCATGAATTAAACGATGCATATCTCCACTAGGATGTGTCTCAAGAGTCAATAGAAAATTATCTAAAGAATCCTTACTTAGGCCATCCTTAATGAATTGTATTTTATCTCCATGGTTTATATATATCATTCCTAAAGAATGACATTGTCCATTACAAGTCCATCTGGCATATCTGTGATAGGCTTTCAATCATTTTGCATGGCGTTTCATTGCAAAAGTGTTTTTACCTATCCCAGACATGTGTGAAATAAAAGAATTGGAAGACTCACATGATAATTAGATCTTTGCTTCAATTATCTAACCAATATCTTCAGGAATCCTATGGTGCATTAACAAGCTTATTCTTTCACACCTAGCAAGGGAAATTTTGTTATCGTATTTTGAGGCAAAACAGGAAAATACTTTTTCAATTTCTCAAGTGGTGTCCATTTTTCTAATGAGAAATGAAAAAGAGATGCAAAGAAAAGAGAAGGAACAAAGAAATGAACAAATATATAAACAGATATTAGTTATCATGTGTTTCTTTTTGGTATGACATTATTTGTCATTTGACTAGGATTGGAAAGAGACTAGCAAAACAAGTCATATAAAAAAGAAACAACAAAACAATGTGAAAAAAATAATAATCAATCTTTATAAACAGAATCATTCAAATCAATGGATTCATTTTCACTAGGAAAATTATAAAGTAAACTTTCAAATGATGTCCATTCACCTTAAAAACATTATCATTCTTTGAATTCTCGATATCAAAAGTCCCAAAAGGATTCCCATGTTTCACAATAAATAAATCGTTCCATCTTGATCTTAGCTTTCCAAGAAATAAATGGAGTCTAAAATTATAAAGCAAAACTTTTTTACCACCATCAAATGTCTTTCTCAAGATTTTCTTGCCATGAAACTCTTTGACTCTTGTTTTATGAATTTTTTAATTCTGATAACCATTATTTCTTATTTCCTCAACTTCATTTATTTGTAACTTACGCAACTGGCTAGCATCATCAAAGTTTGAATTGAAAGCTTTAATAACTTAATAAGCTTTATGTTTAAATTCCACAAGCAAGTGACAAGGTTTTCCATAAACTAGCGTATAAGGTGGCATACCAAATGATGTTTTAAAAGTAGTTTGATAAGCCTAAATTACATTATTAAGTCTTAAAGACTAGTCTTTCCAATTAGGGTTCACTGTTTTTTTCAAGATTTCTCCATATTAGCAAGTTCTACCCATTTGTCTGAGGGTGATAAAGGGAGGTAACTTTGTGTGTGATTCAATATTTCTTCATTAGAGATTCAAATGGCTTGTTGCAAAAATGTGTTCCATCTTCACTTATCATGGCTCGAGGGATTCCAAATCGACTCAAAATATTTTCTTTTAAAAACTTGATCATTGTTTTGTGATCACTATTTGGACTTGAAATTATCTCTATCTATTTTGAAACATAATTTATTGCAACTAATATATACAAAGAACCAAATGACAGAGGAAATGGACCCATGTAATCTATACCCCAACAGTTAAAGATTTCAATGACAAGAATAGGATTTAAAGAAATCATATGATGTTTTAAATGGATTCCAACTTTTATCAATTTTCTCAAGTTCTTAAAATGCATGTGCATCCTTGAAAATTATGGGCCAATAAAATTCATATTCTAAAATTTCTGTAGTCGTCTTTTGTACGAGAAATGACCCTCACATGCTTTAGAATGATAAAATTTAATGACAGTACTTAACTCATTGTCAGGAATGCATCTTTGAAATATTTGATTAGGACAATACTTGATTAAATAAGGGTCAACCAAATAAAAATTCTTCACTTCGCTCAATACTTTCTTTTATATTGGATACTCTAATAAGTTGGCAAATCTCCATTTGTTATCATGAAATGATATTTTTTTTTTAATTCAGCACAAAATTCTTCTCTTCACACCTGCTCAAAACCTTTTTCCAAGTTATTTAAATAATTATCAAATGAATCACCAAAAATAGAAAAATCATCCATGAAAACCTCAAGAAAACATTCAATCATATCATTAAATATGCTCAACATGCATCTTTGAAATGTGGTTGGTGCATTACATAATCCAAAAGGCGTCCTTCAATATGTAAAAGTACCAAATGGACATGTGAAAGTAGTTTTCTCTTAATTTTTAAATGCAATTTCAATCTGGTTGTAACCTGAATAGTCATCTAGAAAATAATAAAATTCATGACCTGCAACTCTTTCTAGGATTTGATCCATAAAGGATTAAGGAAAATGATCTTTTTTAGTCATTAAATTAAGTTTCCTATAATCAATGCACATGCGCTAACCAGTAATAGTCCTAGTTGGAATTAACTAATTTTTCTCATTTGTTATCACAATGACTCCAGACTTCTTAGGTACAACTTGGGTAGGACTTACCCATTTACTATCAAAAATAGGATAAATGATTCCATTATTTAAAAACTTAATGACTTCATTTCTCACTACTTCTTTCATATTAGGATTAAGTTTTTGTAACATTTCTCTAGAAGATTTAGCATTTTCCTCTAAATAAATCCTATGTGTGAAAATCAAAGGATTAATTCTTTTTATGTCAGCTATAGTCCACCCTAATGCATTTTTATGAATTTTTAGAGTTTGTAATAACTTACCTTCTTGATGTGCATTAAGTTTGGAAGAGATTATTACAAGAAAAGTTTCTTCTTCTTCTTTCAAAAATAAGTAATTGAGATTAGATGATAATGATTTCAAATCAAGTTTTGGTGGTTGAACACTTGAAGGTATGGACTCAATTGATCATGGTGGCAACTCCTTGGTTTTTGGTCTCCAACTACTTGCCTTTAATTCTTCCTGAAAATAAATCATTTGCAAATCTTCAGATTCATTAAAGTCAGTTTCACTAGAAGTAGTTTCAAATTGATCATAAACTAATTTTTCAATAAAGTCTACTTCTTGTAAATCATGATCATCTTCAGGTTGCTTGTAAATGTTGAAAACATTCATTTCCAATGTCATGTTTCCAAAAGATAACTTCATCACTCCATTCCTACAATTAATCAATGCATTAGAAGTTATAAGAAATGAACGTCCTAAAGTAACAGGAATTGAATTACATGCTTCAACAAGTTGTGTATTCAAGACAATAAAATTCACAAGATAAATGTATTTATCAACTTCTACTAACACATCTTCAACTACTCTTCTAGGTATTTTTATAGATCTATCAGCAAGTAAAAGAGTTATAAAAGTTGGTTTTAACTCACTTAGATTGAGACTTTGAAAAACTAAATATGGAAGTAAATTAACACTAGCTCCAAAAGCTTTTTCAATTTTTTGTTCTCCAATAAAGCATGAGATTGTAGAACAACTAGGGTCTTTATATTTTAAAGCATTATTGTTTTGAAGAATGACACTTACTTATTTGACTAAAAAGGCTTTCTTTTTTCACATTCAGTTTTCTCTTCATGGTACACAAGTCTTTCAAAAATTTAGCATAAGAAGGTACTTGTTTAATAGCATCTAGTAAAGGTGTATTGATCTTTACCTATTTAAAAGTTTCAAAGATTTCATAATTTTGATTCACTTTTATTTGATTGGTCATGGCATGTGGAAATAGAAGTACTAGTGGGGAATCAGTCTTTTTTTTTGTTATGTTCAGGTTCAACCTCTTCCTTACCCTCAAAGATTGACTCATCATCTTTTTCACAAGGTTTAAGAATAGGTTTTTCAATAACCTTATCACTGTGAAGAGTCATGACTGATTTGACTTGATCCATATATTCGCTTCCCGAGCTACTCGCACTTGAGTTATATTGTCCTTTGGTATTTTGTTGTAGTTGAGAAGGAAACTTACTTTTCTCCTAAAAACTGAGAGCAAATGTGAATTTTACAAGAGCACTTTTTTAAATATTTCATAGTTTGAGCATTTTGAGTGTTGATTGACTCTTGCTTTTTAATGAATGCATGTAGTGTTTCCTCAAGATTTCTTCTAGGAGAGGGAACATAAGGAGGTGCGTATCCTTGATAATTTTGAGAAGGAAAGGAATTCTTTAAAAATTATTGTTACATTTCATCCCAATCACATATAGATCCTGACCTAAGATTTTGTATCCATATTTTAGCTTTTTCTTTCAAGGAAAAAGCTTTAATTTGATGGTGTTTATGCTATAATTTAAGTCATTATACGTGTTACAAACCTCTTCAAATTCTCTCAAATACAAGTATGGATTTTCTAAATCTAAGCCATAAAAAGTTAGAAGAGTTAGAATACTACCTATTTTGAAATTTAAGTGAGATACAGTAGAAGGGAAAACTATACATGATGTTGCACTTGTTCTTATTGGATTCATGTGGTCTCTAAATATTATAAGATAGTTATTGTCATTATGTAGTGATTGGCTATCTTCCGCAACCATGTTTTTTAAAGAAGATGAAGATTTCCTAGAAAGTCTACTACTTAATATGTGTGACCAAACTCTCATACAAGTACAAAAAGAAAAGAGAAAAGGAAGAAAAAATAAATTAGATAAAATAAAAGTGAAAAGAAAAAAAATTATAGTTTGTACAGTAACTTACCTCCCTGGCAACGACGCCAAAAACTTGACACAATCAAATGATCGATGTCTTCTCCCAAGTGTAGAAGTGTCAAAATAATAAATAATTCGGCAAGATCAGGGTCGATCCATAGGGAGTTTAATTATACAAAATCATAAATAATAAAAGAAACAGAGTTGAAGTGAACTTTGAGATATTATATCAATGTAAAGATTAAACAAAAATAAAAACAATTGTCAAGATTAGAGGATCCACTAATGATATTTAAAATAATTATAGTCCAAACTCTTTTTATTACTCAACTAGAAACCACACACAAAGGAGGTTCCAATCAGATGATTCATCATTAATGGCTCATTTTAACTTATTAACATGATCATATTAATTATCTTATTTGAGTAACACCAATACATGTAAATGTTGTCAAGTATTCATGGTGCTAACTTATGTCAACAACAAATTGAGTTCATGTCATAGCATAGGTGTCGGTTATCCATACCTATGAAAGAATCAAGTATTTATTATGTCAATGGTTGTACACCATGAATCTAGACTCACCACTTAACAAGCAGGGTATTAAGAATAAGTAAGATAATAATTATAAAACATGTTAATAGCAACTTTCTTGAATATAAACATTAAAATAGATGTTGAGTTTGTACTATACTTATTATTTCACCATTAGTGTAACCTTTTCACCTTGGCAAAAATAAACTAACTAAACATAATGAAGAAGACAAACATAAATAAACAAGATAAGAACATAGCTATGATATAAATTAACTAAGTATAGTAAAAAAAATGATAAGCATAAACAAGATATTAATGAGAATATAACATGAAATAAAATTGAACATTACAAAAATACAAAGAAAAAAAAAAGCAAGAGAAAGATCTTGATCTGAAAACCAAAGTGCCTAAATATATGGTAAATGCCTCCTTTTATAGGCTAAAATTTAGAAATATTAATTCGGTGGCTAATTATTGTTTTGGTGGCTAATTATTGATTTGGTGGCTCGATAAAACATCATTGATAATATCAAAATTTAAACAGATGGTCTTCATGAAAGTTGTGGGTATTTGGCTGCAAGACAAATTCAGACTTCTCTTTTGTTGCTAATAGTTGAACTTCAAAATGGCAATATTGAATCTTGGACTCTTAATGAATTTTTTAAGCCTATGTCTTAGCTTTCCATCAAGCTAAACCACACCTAAATCCAAGGTCTACAGCTCCAATTATAACCCAAAAATCAAATGGTGTTCCAGTTTGAATTGAGCCAACTCAACTAGAATTTCTTCTCTAAGCTTAGCTCTATTTTTTTCTCCTCAATCTCAATAGTTAAACACATCAATTAATTCTTTGAATTATGAGATATGTCTATTTTGCAAACCTGCATTTAAAACGAGAGTTTACCATAAATTAAAGATATCTTATATAATCAAACTTGTTATTAAAAAACATGATCAAATTAAAAAATTTAATAATACTTCAAGTGTAATATGATAATAAAAACCTTAATAAATTTCACTTTTAAGTACTTATCAACAAGTTTTCTTATTATGTCATGTTTAACCGTTTGCCATATCTATATTGTAAATTCCCTTCCCTTGCATCCATCTTGTTATGTAATCTAGTAGGTTTCTTTCAACCTTGACTAGTTTTCCATATAGAAGGATTTTGTACTACTTGAGGACTAGTATATACACTCCACTCTAATTTGTTGGGTAAAAGTTGGAATGGAGTCCCCTATGTCTTTTTATTCATTTGAACACTATAATGCAAATTAATGAACTAGATAAAATCAATATGATTTTTTGCACAACATTCAAGAACATGTGAACAATACTAATGAAAACTCTATCATTTATCATATGTGCAAGTTTCTTCCGCCAATTCAACTATTCATTGAATTTCCTTTGTGAAACCTGGTTTCAGAAAGGTGTTTACCTGAAAAGTATCATCATCAATATTGAACAATCATGTTGTATGATCTCTATCTATCCTTATTCGAGTACAATTCGAGTTGTACAATTGAAGGCCATGTTACCCCATATGTAATGAAGTCATATGCATTCCCTTTTTGTGTAACAAGATAAGCATTATTCCTATTAAAGGGAAATTAGACTAAAGCAAAAATAGGCAATGCATATGTACCTTTCAAAACATGATTAAAAGATTCAAAAAGATTTGTTGTCATATTGTCATATTAGTGACCCCAATTATAATAAAGTTCCTATCTTTCTTTGAGTTCACACTCAAGCTATTCTTTCCATTCGATCATAGTGCCAAAACTCACATCACATGCAATCGGTACGAGAAAATACTGATGTTCCCCAACAAAACACCTCTAAGTAATATCTATTTTAATATCATTATAATTTAACCTAAGTTCTCCACATACAACTTGTTTAATATCTACAAGTGGCATGCCTCTAATAGCATTTAACACAACAGTACTTCTATCATTGTAAGTAATATTATTATTCGTATCAAGAATAATAGTATTTTAATCAATTGCATGAAAACATACCTAATTGCATCAATTAAAACCTAAATTATCTCAATTCAACAAAATCCCCGATTACGGCAATTTATTCCAAAATTCAACGAACTCTAATTTCTTTAATTTGCAAACCTTAGTTTATCTAATTCTGACCTAATTGATTCCATAAATAACATCAATTGCATGGAAAAACATACATAATTGCTTGATTCAAACCCTAAATTATCTCAATTCAAACAAAATACCTAATTATCAAACACCACACAAACAATAATAAATCAAAACTAAAAATCTAATAACTTAACAATAAAACCCATAAAATTAAGAGAAATGTAGTGTTTTTATCTTGATTTGACGACGACTAGATGGTGGTTTGAGAAGTGGTTATGGCGAGGAGAGTATAGGAGGAGATTGGGCCAGCAGTTTTATTTATTTTATTTTATTGAATAAAAACACTAGAAAAATGCATGGAGACAAGAGGAAAATGATTTTGGTGTTTTTGTGGAGGATAAGAGGCTATTTTCAGTGAATTAGGAAGGTGGAGAGGCTCGGTTTGGAGGAGATGAGCGGTGGCTATGAGAGAAAAAATAAGAGAAAGCTAGGTTTTTATACCAATCGAACACGCAATTCTAAACCACGGTTTTGTAATGTAACCAATGATTGAGAATCATGTATTTAAATGGAAATCATGTTTTTGTTCAAGTTTTATTATTTTTCAAATACTTTTACAAACCATATCATTTTGCTAAAATTCCACTCACATAATGCTACTGTTCAAAAGATTTTGAATTGCTTGGAGCAGAAAATATTGACAAGGGCACAAACAAAATTAAGTTGCCAAGAGTGGATCTGTGCATATTACACATATATGTGGTACTTGTTTACCTAAAAGTTGGGTGGTACTTCATTTTTTTCCATCAGGGAATTGCATATCGTTCGGATCATTACTGTGATGTTTGAAAGTTTAGCATTGAAAGTTGATGCAGCCGCTGAGGTTTAAATACATGATCTAAAACCCATAATGAAGGCTCTTTTGAGAAGTAACTGGGTACTGCATGGAACAGAACATAATAAATCTACCTTACCATGGCAGAACCTGGAATAAGAAACAATAGAACGACCTTCAAATCCTTTTCTTTACTTGTGATTTTTCATTCCCTCCCTATTTCCCGTGGTCTGGGGAGGACAAATAAAAGCTCGTACGGTCCAGCACGATTGAGAAAGGTTGAGAATATTTAATTAAAGGGAAAAGGGCCAGATTTGCTTCTAAACCCATCGCCCGCCCGCCCCCCCGCCACAACCCCCCCCATGTTCACACCGTACACTGTTTGTTGTTACTATATACCGTACGCATCGCCAACTTCATGAAAGAACAACAGCCACCACTACTTTCAGTTTCAGAAAATTAAACAAACAAATGGCAAATCAAAAATGGGGAAACAAAGGTAGAAATAAATAAAGGATTTAATGGGGTTACAGCAATTAGATGAACAACCTACACTTGCACACTATCAAACAGTGCCTCGCCATTTTCAGCCTTCAAAGATTAAGATAAGATTTGAGCGGCGAAAGCACGACTTTTAACCAAATTCCAAGCACCAATTCTTAGACATCTTTTAACCAAATTCCAAGGGGCACACAAACTACTTTCTGAGGCATTTTTATCTTTTCATCAAGAAGACAGCTTCACTTGTGAGCCTCCTTAACAAAAGCCACATCCCCACTCACAGCAGTTGGTGACAGCAAGAATTTCGTTTCATCACTATCATCAATTTCTGTTGACTCACAGGGGGTGCTGGTTGCCAGAGATTCACTTCCACCTTCTTCTGAAGATTATTACCCAAGAATTGAAACAACAACGCCAAGAACACAAACAAGACAATCAAGTTTATAATTGACTAGATGTCAGATTATAGTATACGAAGAAAAGGTTGTATTCAAGAAATAGATTACTCACCTAAGCACTCATGGTATTCAGGTAGCTGTTTAACAGTAGTTACTTGAAGGCTCTCGGGGAGCAGACAACTACAGAGAGCACCTGAAGTTTTGACGAATAGCAACATCAGTTTTCTTTCTCACAAATGGTGTTTCATTTGTAAGTAAAACTCTAACAGGTGAGATTCCAGCAAAGCCAAACAACTTATTTTGGAATATCTTTTGCACAAACACCCTTAATGATGCTTGACCAACTGAACTTAAAAGCAAACAATGAGCTGAGTACAGCATCGAAGCCCACCACAGCTGGCTCTCTGCCGGTCACGTGGAAATTCAGGAAAAGTCAACAATTTAAAGCAAGGAAAAGAATTAAAAAAGCTTAACTAAATGGAAGAATGCTTCGTACCTAGCCGAGCAAGCCGATTCACCCATCCTGGTATGCACTTGCCTGTCAATCTCCACGACATGTCATCTGTAAAATGGTTGCAATTTTTGGAGATGAGGTGATAGGTATCTCCATGATACTCGGAAGCAGCACTCTCTATAAATGTTCGGAATTCAAAGGGAGGCATATTTATCCGGCCTAAAGGGATGGAACATCTGTAAATAAAACCAGGGCAGCTCCTTGGTTCCACTTCAAAAACTCCACTGGCAGGGAAGTCATGGGCTCCGAATCCATATTCCTTACCATGGACTGTCGTACATGTAGACAAAGTTAAAGATGTTCATTAGATTTACAGGGAATGACCATGGACAATAAGATTCTAATGTCGAATTCACGTCTTATAAAATGCATGATGACTTGAGGAAATAGCTATTCACATTTCCAAAAACACAACAGATTTTGACAAGCTATGGTTATAAAATATCATTGTCAAAAAAAAAAAAACCAAAAACCGCTCACCAAATCAGAACCCTCTACGACTCTTAACCAATAACCATAATAAAACTGAAGCAATACGGGATTTACTATAAGGTATAAGCGGTGAAAATTACAAATTTCAGGCAGGCAGGCCATAAAAAAAGAATATGGGCAGTGACATTGAATTTGGATAAAGAAAATGCAAATCAAAGCACGTACAAATTATATTGGATGAAATTATTAGCATTTAGGACGACGTAAACCCTAACACAGTAGAACTTCAGTATTCGAAATCATCAAATCAAGAAAGAATCGCCAAATTAAAATAAAAGGGAGAGAAAGACCTTCAATGCCTGAATGAAAAATCCCAAAACCGAACCAATAGGTGTACTGGTTTAGAGGTATGAGATCGTATATGTTCAATACCACCTGCGTGTCACTGTTATTCAGAAAATCAGAGCTCGAACTCGAAATATCATTTGCCGCCCCCATTATCAACCCAGATCAATCAACTTTAGAAATGCCCACTGGAATCTCTCACAGTCACAGATCTCCTGCCAGAAAGCAATAACTTTTGAGATAACAAACAATAAAAGTTCTAATCTTTTTTTCTATTTAAGGATGACGATGATGTAATAATGATGGGCAATATAAAAAATTAACACACGAATTTATGTTTTTTTTTATTGGGTGTTAAAAAATATAGCAAAGACGAGGATATACAGATTTGAAACATGCCAGAATAGAAGGAGATCAACTCTTTGAAACTAAAGTAGTGATGAAACTCACATAAGAAAGCCCAAGCCCCAAAAATCCTAACTATTAATTACTCAATTTTACTATAACACTCCTAATTATAACTCATTTTATTTCTTTCAATCAAATCTCTTCTTCTTCTTTTTTTTTTTTGGTGTGTGTATATATATTCAATGAAAAATAATAATGAAAAGTTATTTGAAAACAAAATATACAACAATTAATTACACTTTCTTAATTTATATAAAAATTCAAATGGGAATAACACTTTTAGAACAAGGATATTATATAGTTTTCATTAATATCATAATTTTTAAAAATGTTTGTAGCTCATACATACATAATTGTTAATTAAAAAGTAGCCATTAAATTTATGGATTAAAGTTTATTTAGGATGAAGTGTCAAATATATACTAACCAAACTCAAATATAATTATAACCTAACATAACATTAACAGTGATTATACATATTTTATTTAAAGGGGTGTTTATAAGTGTGGTAATGATTGTTTTTCAAAGTGATCTTTTTTTAGAAATGTATCGAAATAATATTTGTTATTTTTTAAAAATTATTTTTGATATCAGCATATGAAAATGATCTGAAAATACAAAAAAAATAATTTGAAGTAAAAAAAATAAAAATATTTAATATTTTTAAAAAATATTTTTAAAATACAAAAATAAATAGATTGATAGGAAAAGAATAAAATCTCTTTAGACATGCTATGTTCCTTTTTTTTTTTCTAGCTTCATTAATCACGAGGGAACTAGAACTTTGCTTGATGGATTATTTGTTACCGCAAATGGATCCATTGTTTTAGTGTAAAAAAATTTAATGGTTATTATTATTATTATATTAAAGGGTTGATTGTTCAAAGAGAATTTGTCGAACAACAATGATTGTTGCTAATGAAAAACTAAAGACTAAATGGATAATGATCAAGAGTCATGCCTAGATTATTTATGACCCCAATTATTGAATTAAGTTTTAATATTATAATAATAATCCTTTTATCTTACTCATCTTAACCGACAATTATGGAATTAAGTTTTTTACAAGAATATTTTAAAAATAAAAAATAAAAAAATTAGAAACTTGCCTTCTTTATACATATCTCTGTCTTTTCAACCTCTATTCCATCCAAAACAACAGTAACAAATCGCTACCCGACAAACCTTCTTTCAGACGTCCCCTAACCATGTCAAATAATCAACAGTTTACCAATTCTCTTCCGACAAATAAAACATTACAGCTGAACTGCTGTAAAACAGTCGAGAGAAACAGCTGCCTTCCAAAGGCAACAACCAGCAAATTTATTTCCAACTTTCTTGTAGTTGAAAGAGTGAATATTTGACAGAACCCACCCAACAACAAATGCCAAGGACATAAATTATTTAATTAATAGTATCTTTTCATAAAGTTACAATTTGCTCATTCTCGAGGATAAACAATCAAGCAACTTCTATGAGAAACCATCTGATACTTCGTGGAACTTCGTCTAGTGCTTGCCAAAGAACCTCGGTTCATTCTATTCCACCTGCAACACTGCAAAAGTTTAGATTGTGAATTATGATATATATTTTCCATGGAATGGACATAAAATCATTCAACAAAACAGTCCGAAAGCAAAACTTACAGTGGTAGCACCTCCTGGAAACAATAAAATAAAATAAAATAAATCACAGAGTTCCACAATCACAACTGGTCTGGCGTTGTTCTTTGGCGGTTGCGCTCCCTGCGCCTCCGAGGGCCTGACCCACCGTCTGAAGAATCATTGTCATCTTCTCTGGAAGAAGATCCAGTTTCACCGTCATGATTCTCCCCCCAATGCCGGATGGCTCGCCTTCTGAAACCTAGCTGTGCTACTCTTGAGGCACCAGACCAGCTACTACTCCTTGAACTAGATCCAGGTCTAAAAACTCTTATAAGAAAGAATACAGTGAGCCAACCACCATCATCTATAGGCAAAATGTTGTCACCCCTCTCTTCTCCAAATGAAGATTGGAGTGTGCTAAGCATGTCTCCAAAGTCCCTCTGACGCTCTAGCCTCCTCCAATCACGTTGCCGCTCTGGATCAGCCTCTGATGGACGAACAAGTGGGTGTTCAAGCCTAGCATGTTTCCTTAGATCTGAATACGTGCCAGTAAAATTGCAAGTCTCGCAGGCACAGCTCCTTGATTTCGCATTCATGAAACTTCGTGCGGGTTCCATGACAAGCCAGTCTTTTATCTGCCCCCGACAGAGGGGGCACACTAGCTTTGGATGCGCCTTGTTCTCACAAGAAATGGTTTCGGTGGGTAAGGATCCTTCCTCGAATCGATCTTCCGGTGGAACTGTAACTGTTGATGCTGAGCTGACAACTTCAGAAGAATTCATGGTTGCAAGACTACTTTCTTGTGATTGTGGAGTTGATGAAGTTGTTTCTGCAAATGACTTGCAAAACTGATCAAGACAATTAGAATGACGATAGCTTGTATCACACATGTATGGACGGCAACCCTTCTCATGTGAAGAACAAATAAGGAGAACAGCATTGTGTGGATGTTCCATGCATACAGGGCACCTGGCTTCTTCCCATTCCTTTAGATTCTCCTCAGTTTCTGAAGGGAGTTTAGGTGATGAACGTCTTGAACAGCTGGAGTTGCATGTATAAGGAGATGCCCTGCACCTATCAAAAGATATGGAACGATCTCTTCTATCCTTTGGCATGTTGATACTTCAAAAATATCAAGACAAGACTAAAGTATCCAGAACTCCTCACACCACAGCAGCAAAATGAACAACGTTCTAAGAAAGCACATAAAGATCATTTATAAGGCAACCCAATAAGTGAAATAAAGCCTAGCGTTTCTAAGAATGAATAACAATAACAGAAATAGAATCCTAATAGACTTTTGAGAGTTTAATGCAACCTGTGTAAATAAATGAACACAAACCTCAAACAAAAAGGGGGGGGAAAGAGAACAGATAAAGAAACTATAGCAAACAGGAAAAAAAAAAGATTTCTAAGCAAACTTGCAAATTCATACACAGACAAGAAAAGGTTCCGAGTTACAGCAGTCTTCATGGAGAAAATTACACAAGTGTAAGATAAACTTTATGAGAGAAAAAGGGTCCACCATTAACAATTCTCTATGACAACACAGAAACATCCTTTATGTTCCCATTTATGAGATTTTCAGACTTTTTGACTGACTTTATCCATAAACAGAGACAATTGTAGCAAATTAAGAATAACAAACAGGCCTGCTTGCGGATATCCTATGTTCATAGACATCAGCTATGCTTGTCGTCACAAATATGCCCCACAACATAAAAAAAATAAAAAGAAGTTGTATCAGTATCTGTTTACATTGACGGATCCCCAATGGATATTCATACAACTGCAAACTCGAAATGATTAAACCAACATAGAACATAACCATGTTCTTTTTATTTGTTAGTGTTGTGGTGGTGAGTTTGGGTACAGCCAAAAGGCTTCAAGGCATCAATATTGATTTGCACTGGACCTTAATTGTATACCCTACCAAATCCGTACTGCTTTCTACATCGATAGTATTCTTATGAACAATCACTTGTAATGAATTTATAAAGTCCAGACCCTGAAAGATGGGCAGCTACCAAAAAGAGTAATTCTCCAATCATACAACTATCAGCAGCAGCATAAGATTGAAGAAGAGAAAGAATGAGTTGCAGATACAAGTTAACCGCATCCAACACCATGACAGTGCCATAATGTTTTAGAGGTACAGCCATCATCTTTATGCTATCAATTTTGCACCATGATTTCAACAAGTTGGTACGTTCACATTCCATATTGCTCTCTGATTTTAACATCATTCAAACCACAGCTCATAATGGCTTTATGGAGTCTGAGTACAGGAATCGAATGAGAGGAGCAGTACACAACCCATCTTTACAAATCCCTGAACTCAACTAGTTGTAAGTTGCAGGAGTCCTTTTACCCTTCAGCTTTACCAGGGCCACAAAGGATACCGCAAACTTGCGCACTGCCTCAATTACTATCTTTTGACCTTCCTCAAAAGTCACAAAACTTGGGATACTTTGACAGTTCAACAACAAAAAAATCACAGAGAAAACCCACTTGGGTTTTGCAACTTCACAGATAAATTCCGCTTCAAAATTCAAACCCCATGTGACTTACAAAATAAAAGCTCAGATGAAGTCATCATATACAAGTCCCAAGAACAGAGAGAGATGTGACATTCAGAATAGCAAGAGCAGGATGTGAACTTTCTACTTCCAATTCAATCTAAACAAGTTTCTTTACATTTCATTCCACCAAAAGCTCAAGCTAAGGAAATCAAACCCTTTTTTTATTATTAAAATGGTTTCTTCTATTTCCACAATTCTAACCTCAAACACACCTCACAAACATGGAGAAATCAAAACTTGAAAAGATGAAACAATCGAAATGACTGATGAAGTTTCAGAACTACAAGAATTAAGACATGAAAAGTAGAGAGTTAAATCGGAGTAATCAGGCAAACAAAACAAGAAAGAGATATTACCACAACTTCTTTGAGAATTCGATTCCTGTTAAAAAGATCGTCGATCGTTACCAAAAAGAGGCTGCCCTTTTTTCTTCTTCTTTTTTTAGGGCTACTTTTTTTCGGTTCAGGACAGACGACAAATGAGAGAGAATATATATGGTGTCCGATTGCTGACGTGGTAGACCTCGGTTTCCTATTATTATTGTTTTAAATTAATTATTGTGTTTGGATTTGAATTTGAATTTATAATAAATAAATAGAAACAAATCTAAAAATACCTCCTTCTAGAAACCCTAACTTACCTCTCTTTTTTCCCCGCTCTCATTCTGTCTACTGGACACCTCCTTCAGCTGTTAAAAAGACTTCCTAAACTAAACTATAACATTTATTATTTGAAGAATTATGTGGCTTTGCAAGGGAAGCATCAAGAACTCTAGGGAAGAAAAGAGCAGACAAATCAAGACTAACCAGCTTTCTCAGCTTTGAGATCTCATTTGGAATCTGGCCTTTAAGGCCAGCGTTGGACAAATCTGTGAGAGGTTGGCAAACTTTGACTGGCCGCAGGGTTGTGTTGAAGTTGTTGAAAGATAAGTGTAGACTCTGGAAAAACTGAAGACTGAAAGGCCCACTTGAAGCGTCATGTCCACCATTGATTCATTCAGAGCTCAAGTCCCACGCTGAAAACACAACCGCGATCACCCTCGTCACAAGTTATACCTGGCCACTCACAACAATACGAGGTTGAATTCAAAACTTCACTAGTTTTGTAAATGAAAGTTGTGTTGGGTTTATATATATTATTTAATTTTGAATAATTTTTTAAAAGCTGGGTTGTTATAAATCACAAATTCATAATTTATAACAGTTACAAATAAGAAATTTACTAAATTTCTATTTAGAAGAGAAATATTGTTATACCTAAATATTAGCTCTCTATTTTGTGACTTACTTAGTCTTTTTATATCTAATAGACAATCACTTCTAAATAAAAGGTGTACTATTTATAGAAAAGTATGAAAAACATTATATATCAATTTACCCCTGAATAATATCCATATATTAATTCAGGAAAATTTTAGAAATTACCTCAATCAAGTCTTTACTTGATTTTTTTAGGTCTAGAAATATAATATTTGTATTAATTATATTCAAATTCTTAATTTTTAAAATATATTTTAATCAAGTTGTACTTAATTAAATCATCCTAGTTTAATTTCTTGCTAATGATTCTTAATGTGTGTAACCCATTAAGTTTCTAATATGTTAGTCCAAATATAAATTCTAATTCTAATTAAATTAAATTAAATAAATTAAACAATATAATTTATTATCAATTCAACAATTGATTAATTTATATTTCAAGATCAAGTGCACCATCTAGCAACATGTCATGATATGGATCAGCTCATGAACACCAAAGAATCATTACATGTTCCAAATGGGTTAATCACAAGGTTCAAAGTGAAGGCATTGAAAAAAGCATTGAATAGGCTGGTTATGCAAGTTTCGACTAAGGCTGAACTTAGGGATCCTTTGAAGCATCAAGAAGATGCATCAATACATTTAATTCATGTGTAAGAGGGGCTTAATCCACCTTTATTTGGGCCATGAAGTTTCGATAATAAGACTATCAATTTTGTATTAGTTTTAGCCAACTTTGTTTTGTGATGTTTCCGAATGTTTTGTGGATTCCTAACTAATTTTAAATTTTATATTATGTGTGGGAACATGAATTATTTCCTTTAAATATTAGAATTTATTATTTTATTTCCTTATCAGGTGAGGAGAAAACACAACAAAGAAAAAAATGAATTCAAGCTGACTTAGGAAACACATGTGGTGCCGAAGTTTCCTTGTTAAGCAAGGAAAATAATTCAGCAACTTAATTGTGTTTCCTACTATTAAAAGGATACCAAGAGGTGATAAAAGAGAGCGTTAAAGGCAACATCCTTTTCCTTCCAAAAAAAAGAAAAATACAAGGCTGAGATAAAAATTCTATTTTAACTTAAAAACCAAAAGGGTGACAACTTCTCTTTTAGTTCCTAAGATTATTGGGTAGCATTATAGGCTATAAATAAGTCTTGTATTAGACTTGCAATGTTTTATTTCTTCTTATGGCAAAATAAGACTTGGACTTATGGGCTTTATTTTTATTTTGTTAGCTATAGCTCAAGGCTTGTTTGGGCTTAATTAATACTTTATTTTCAACTAGGACACAAGGCTTGTTTAAATCAAGGTTTGGTTTACTAGTAAAGGTTTTGGGTTAATTCTTATAAGTGGGTTGATTTAGCCCACAAGGATAGATCCATTAGGATTAATTTCTCAGAACTATTTAAACACGTATAAACCTAAATTTCAAGACTTTTGATCAATAATACTTTTGGACTTTTTCAGTATAACGTATGAGAGAGATTCTTGCATTCTTTGGTTCTTAAACAAATTGAATCTAACTTATCAAAGATTAACTAGCTTCGTAGCATCATTCGACTTCATTCTAATAGTATTGGTGCCTTAGAACAGGCTTTCATTATGTCACACTCATATCAGAATTTTTCAGCTTTTTGATATCAGATCTTAATCTTGATTATGGGTTATATGACCACATAATCATGAGGTTTGCATCAGTTGGTATCAAAGCTACGCTCTGAGAATGAGTCATATCTTTTTGAATTTTTTTGTTTTCCTAGTGTTCGTTAAGTTTTCAATATTTGATTCAATCTTCTTCTTCTTATTCTTCTTCTCCTCCTTCTTCTTTGTGTCTTTGGCATCCTAGTACATAAAAAAATATTTTTTTACTATCCTTAAACATATTAGTAGCATAAAATTAAACAAAAATGATGTTGTTCGAAGCTTGTTGTTATTCTGCGTAAAAACACAACTCATAAAGAACTCTAAACAAGCCACCTTAGAATTAATTTAAATTTCATATACTTCTTACTGGGGGTGAAATTGCATTATTTATTAAATTTAATCTTATTTTGATATCAATTTCTTAAGGTTTCAATTTAGGGTTCAATTTTATAGTAAATTGATCATACATTGATTTTGATATCTAGGTATAAGAGAACAACCTATAAACTGAGATCTATAGTTTGTTGGGTATCAAAATACTACATATTAATTTTCAGGTCATTCTGATATCATTAGGTCTTAATTTCAATTTTGGTGCTTTAAAATTGTGTAACAAGTCAGATTTGCGTCAAATTTTAAAACATGTTTTTGTACTGTTTGTTTCAAGAAAATCAGTTTTTTCTATTATATTTAGGTTATTTAGGATTCAAATAAGTGTCTCCATTAATTTTGTCTTTTGTTTCATTTCATGTCTTCGTTTTGTCCACAATTCGTAGGAAATTGCATTGCTACTTGTGAAATCATAATCATAGTTTTGTTTTATTTGTTTTTAGTATATTTATTGATTCTTGAGTCTACATTCATAATTGCATTGCATTTCCAAAGCCTTTGACTTGGATTGATTGGATTTTCAGTTTTGAAAGAACTGAAAGAAAGCAAGTTGTGAGGTAAAAGGGTAGTGAGTTTTTTAGAGTGAAAAACCTTGATTTTATGTGAAACACGAGAGGTGTGATGATATATTTTGTGCCACTAATAATTTTTTATAGATTCAAAATATGTATAAAAATCACGAGTATATGACACCAAACATTAATGGCGCTTTCCAAATATGAGCTATTGGCCAACAACTTGAATTTTTGGCTAGGGTGACCAAAGAGCTGACAAATGATATTGAATCAATGAAGTAATAGATTAGTGGGACTAATCACCAAGGAAGTAATGTCTGAAGGGCTGTATGAAATGTTAAAATTAATTTTGATGAGTTTGTTGATGATAACCCAGATGTGGGTGATGATGACTATAAGTTTGTATCTGTAGGCCAAAAAACATAGGTTTGTGCTTAATAAAGCAAGAAGATATGTAAGCTTTGGTCATGGTACAACTTCTATCATCTATAATTATACTATATACCTTATATGGTCATACAAAAAATATTCTGTATGTGATGCTTTAAACCATCCTTTTTTACTTGAACACTCAATACACGTCTAATACTTTTAGAACATAGGTTTGTGCATATGAATTTTTCATTTGAACACATAAAAGTTATGTGACTTATTCCTAAACAATAAAAACAATAAATATCATGATTATGAGGTGGTTGAGAATTAGATTTACCTTGAATATTGGTGGAGGCTTCTTTCTTAACCTTAGGTGTCTCGATATTATTACTCACATTTAAATTAGATTTGGTAGCCCCATCCTTCTTTCAATTTAGCCTCTGTGTCAAAAAAGAACTTGAATTTATAACTTGTCATGAATTGCCCTTTCTATTAAGTTATTGTTCCACCTTTGTATCCATATGCATCATATCTTTTAACTCAACAAAGTATTGTAACTCTATAATATTCGATATCTTAAAATTCAAATCATTTAAGAATTTAGCCATGATAGCTTCTTTACTCAACTCTATGTCCACTTGAAGCCTAGCTACCTCTATCTCTTTATGGTCGTCCATTATACTTTTAGAACATTAGGTTAGTTAAGCTTTGCAATTTATAATACAAAATCCCGACACCAGTGACTAGGAACAAATCTCATCCTTATGATTACCTTCATCTCATCCCAAGTAATAATAGGCCTTTCATGATTTTTTTTCTTTTACTTTAAACAGGTTGATCCCACCAAATAATAGCATAATCAATAAATTCATTCACAATTAATTTTACCTTTTTCTCTTTTGAATAGTTGTGATAATAAAAAATAAACTCCATTTTGTTTTTCCACTCTAAGTAAGCTTCGGGATGACCCCTCTTATAAACTAGCAATCATGACATCCTTTCTATCCATTTGATTATTTACCTTGCCAAACAACATATTCATCCTCTCAAACTGTTGTTACATGGCCTGTGAAACAAATAAAGTGTTCTCATTATCCTTCTTTTTCTTAGGTGATGATTCTCATTTGAAGAACATCATCAAATCTAAAAAATATGTTAGTAAATAATCCTCACACACTCCCTTAGTGCTTACTCTCAAAGATGTGTCACTTCACTCGTGTATCATTTATAATTTGGTTTTTCACAATAATATTCTCACACTTATACCCTTTACCCTTTTTAACTTCACTCTTTAGTTTTTTAAGGAACTAAAAAAAGAAATAAATTTTTTTAGATTATATCACTCAATCAATGGATTCAAAAAGACACAACAATCAAGAAAAATAATAGGAAAACTAGGAATATGGAAAACTCAACAAACAAACCCAAATCAATACCAAAAAACCAAATTCACTAAAAACCCAAATTTAATTTAGAATCAAACCAAACAAATTGATTTCCAATTGAATAGAACTCAAGAATTCAAAGTCAACTTAGCTCTTTCAATTCAAACCAATCTTATATCCACAATCCAAAAAACAAACCATTTCAATCAACTATGATTTGCAATTTCTTTCTTCTTTCTTTTTCTTTTTAAATTTTGGCAGAAACTATTTATCATATAAATTCTCTCTCCTCTCTCTCTCTCTCTCTTATATATATATATATATATATATATATATATATATATATATATATATTTCAATAGAATACCAGTTTGAAAGATAACCCTTTTTTATCAATGAAAACCTAAACTACAAAATTAGAGTAAGGCTGAATCAAGAACACAAAGAAAAATAGGAATTAAGGTAAAGTTGAAATCAAGAACACCAAGAAAACTAGGGTTCAGAAATTTAAAAAGAAAATAAAATCTAACAACAAAAGACACGATGTAAAATGAACAAAACTAAATTTAAAGATAAATGGATGAAACATGATTTTAGAGCCAAGTGATACATCCACTACAACATCCACTATCCATTACAACATCCACTACACATTATGGACAGGGGATCATGCTGCATGCTGCATAAGTGTGAACGTGAAGTGTGGGACGTGCTGCAGGAATCTGAACGTGGGACATGCTGCATGCTGCATGAGTGTGAACGTGAAGTGTGGGACGTGCTGCAGGAATCTGAACGTGGGACATGCTGCAGAAAGTAGGCAGTTGGCAATGCTTTAATTCCTTCTTATTGTTTTATTAATTCTATTGTTTTAATTCAGTTATGCAATGTAAGGCTATAAATGCCAACGTTAATTTTAATAGAAGGTATGAATTATATCCTAAACTATATCATAATCCCCTGATTCTTCTCTGTTATTATTCCTCCCCAAATTCTTTGTATCAGTGGTATCAGAGCCTAGTTATTCTTGGTTACGACCATGGATACTCGTGGCAAATCAAATGCAGAATTTCGCAATGAAGTCAATGAAATCCTAGGTAGACACGAAACAAGCTTTGATCAGGTTAATGCTACCTTACAAGTAGTTTTGACAGAACTTCAAGCTCTTCGCACCACCCGTCCTCAAAACACCAATTCTCCTGAAATCAACCCCTTTTCTGATGAAGAGTCTTCACACCAATAGAACCCTCATCGTCATCCTATAAATAGCCATCAACACCACAGTCTCAAGTTATCATTTCTGAAATTTAATAGAGATGATCCAACAGCCTGGATCTACAAAGCAAAACAATATTTTGAGTTTCAAAATATTGTGCCAAACCAGCAGGTTCAGCTGGCCTCTTTCCATTTAGAGGGCATTACATTACAGTGTCATAGATGGTTGATTAAGTTTCGCGGACCATTAACATGGGATGAGTTTACCAAGGCTATACAGTAAAGATTCGGCCCAACCGACTATGAGGATCCGTCAGAAGCCTTAACTCGCCTTAAACAAAACATTATAGCAGCAGTTTACCAGGAGGCTTTTGAAAGACTTTCACACCAAGTGGATAGTCTTCTAGAAAAAATTTTAATCGGTTGTTTTATTGCAGGACTCCGCAATGAGATTCGTTTGGATGTTAAAATCAAACAGCCCCATTCCTTGGCAGATGCTATAGGTGTGGCACGTTTAATAGAGGAGAGGAATCAGCTACACAAAAGAGTCCCTCTTCCTATAAGATCTGTACCACCTCCAGCACTAGCTTTAGTGTTAGCAAAGGCGTCAGCCAACCCCACGGTTGGAGTATTGGGGCCGGCACAGGGTCCTCAGTTGCTTGCCAGTTCTAATACATCTTTCCGCAGAATCACTAATCAGGAAGCACGCGAACGAAGAGAGAAAGGTTTATGCTACTATTATGACGAAAGGTTTGTTCCAGGACATCGTTGCCAGCGACCATAGTTGTTTATGATTTGGTATTCTCCTATCATGGGCAGTGAGGACAGTGTGTATGACTTGCTTGAACCAGTAGAGGAAGATGTCGTCCCTGAGATTTCTTTCCATGCCATGACAGGAACGGAGCATCCACAGACTATGCGTGTCATAGGTCAACTGAAAAATAAGAAGGTAATGTTGCTCATAGACGGTGGTAGCACTCATAATTTTATTGATGAAGCTATTGTCTCTAAGTTGGCATTACCAGTTAACCGGGAAAAGAAGTTTCAAGTTATAGTGGCTAATAGGGAGAAGATCGATTGTGTGGGATAATGTCGAGCACTCACCATCAACATAGAGGGATATCCAGTCATCGCCGATTTCTACATTCTACCTGTTGCAGCATGTCAGCTAGTATTGGGGGTACAATGGCTGTAAACTCTTGGTCCTGTGGAAATGGATTATAAACAGCTGACCATGTCATTCAAAGAGGGGGATACTTCTCATATTTTTCATGGAATTAAGCCAACAAGCCTCACGGCTTTATCTGATAAAGAACTCTATGGCTTGCATGGTGTGGGGTTGTTCTTCCAAATCCTATCAGTTGGAAGCAGTAACCATTTTTCATCTTACCCGTCTGAAGTTAGCTCACTGTTGGAGCAATATTCTTCTGTTTTTGCAGCCCCTACTGGTTTACCCCCTCAACGGGAACATGACCATCACATTCCCCTGCAGCCACAAATCGGGCCAATAAGTGTGAGACCTTACCGATATCCCTACTATCAGAAAAATGAGATTGAAAAAATGGTGCAGGAGTTATTACAGTCGGGTTTGATAAGGCCAAGCCGCAGTCCTTTCTCTTTACTAGTATTGTTAGTAAAGAAGCCGGATGGAGATTAGAGATTCTGTATCGATTACCGCGCTCTAAATGATATCACAATCAAAGATAAGTATCTTATTCTTGTGATTGATGAATTATTAGATGAGCTCCATGGATAAAAAATTTACTCCAAATTGGATTTACGATCGGGTTACCACCAAATTAGAGTACGAGAAGAAGACATTCCTAATACAGCTTTTCGTACTCACGAAGGTCACTACGAGTTTGTAGTGATGCCATTTGGCCTCACGAACGCACCATCAACGTTTCAAAGTCTCATGAATGAACTCTTTCGTCCTCATCTTCGAAAGTTTATCTTGGTGTTTTTTGATGATATCTTTGTGTATTCAAAATCATGGGAAGATCACCTTATACATTTGCAAATTGTACTACAAATCTTGTCCACTAATTCTTTATTTGTAAAAGCAGAAAAATGTCGTTTTGGCGTTTTACAAGTGGATTACTTGGGACATCAAATCTCTGAACAAGGTGTATCGGTGGATTCCATGAAAATACAAGCTGTGTTGGATTGGCCGAAGCCTACAACAGTAAAAGGCATGCGTGGCTTCCTCGGTTTAACTGGATATTATCGAAAGTTTATCCGTCATTTTGGCAGTATAGTAGCACCTCTGACACAACTTTTAGCCAAAGATATTTTTCATTGGTCAGAGGCCGCGAAGCAAGCCTTCATAAAACTCAAGGAAGCATTGACTACACCTCCAGTTTTATGTCTTCCAGATTTCTCCCAACAGTTTGTGGTAGAATACGATGCAAGTGGTATTGGTCTTGGAGCAATTCTTTCGTAGAATGGTCGTCCAGTGGCATATTTCAGTGAAGCACTGAAGGGGATAGCTTTAGCATTGTCCACCTATGAAAAAGAGATGTTAGCCATTGTCAAGGTTGTCCAAAAGTGGCGACCTTACTTGTTGGGGAGATCATTTATTGTTCGCACAGACCAGAAAAGCTTTAAGTATCTGTTGGAGCAACGCATTACCACTCCTGCACAGACACAGTGGCTGCACAAGTTACTGGGATATAACTACCATATTGAGTATAAACGAGGATTGGAAAATCAAGGTGCAGACTCTTTATCCCGTGTGATTGAATTGCAGTTCATGTCTATTTCATTGCCATCAGCAGATTGGTGGTCTTTGCTTCAAAAAGAAATACAGCAGGATTCTTTTTATGGTGATCTGCTAATGAAGGGTTCTGCTCCACTGCTTCAGCGGGATAGGGTATGGTTTAAGAATAACAAAGTTTTCTTAAATCCCACTTCACAGTTTATTCCTAAAATTTTAGACTATGGTCACTCTTCACCAGTAGGTGGCCATTATGGCTATCATAAAACTCTCGCCCGCATCAAGCAGAATTTCATTTGGTCTGGAATGCGTGGGATGGTTAAGGAGTTCTTGAAGGAATGTGATGTCTACCAACGGTTCAAAAGTGACTGCATGAAACCTGCTGGCTTACTGCAACCTCTGCCAATTCCTACAATATGAACTGATGTCTCCATGGATTTTATCGAAGGTCTGCCACCTTCCAATGGTTATACTGTCATTATGGTCATTGTCGACCGTTTAACAAAATATGCTCATTTTGCTGCATTAAAACATCCATTTACTGCTGCAACTGTGGCTAAGGTTTTTATTGCCAATGTGGTTCGTCTGCATGGGATTCCAGCATCCATTGTTACTGACCGAGACAGAGTATTTCTTAGTTCTTTTTGGCAGGCACTATTCCAGCTACAGGGTACCCAGTTATGCATGAGTTCGAGTTATCACCCCCAGTCTGATGGCCAAACTAAAGTAATGAATCGCACCTTAGAGCAGTATTTGCATTGTTTTGCTGGTGACCAACCCAGAAAATGGGTTGAATAGCTTCTATGGGCAGAATTCAATTACAATACTTCTCTTCACTTCTCCATCAAAACAACCCCCTTTGAAGCTGTTTATGGAACCCCTCCCCCAACTTTGTTAACATATGTTTCAGGAACTTCACGCATCCAGGCTGTGGATGAAAGTTTGCATGATCGTGATGCAATTTTAAGGGAATTACGGCATAATCTCTCACTGGCCCAAAACCGTATGAAATGTCAAGCGGATCAGCACCGGCGTGACATTTCGTTTGAGGTGGGAGATCATGTGTATTTGAAGTTGCAGCCTTATAGACAATCTTCGGTGGCCTTTCGAGCTTCTATGAAACTTTCTGACGTTTCTTTGGTCCTTATCAAATTGTAGGGAAGGTTGGTCTGGTTGCTTATAAATTGTTGCTGCCACTAGATTCATTAATTCATGATGTGTTTCATGTTAGCCTGTTAAGGAAGCATCATAGGCAAGTTACACAGCCCTCAACCCATCTTCCCTTGGTATCCGATACATCTACCATTCTTCCAGAACCTGAGGCTATCTTAGATCGAAGTATAATTCATAAGGGACAGTATCGGCCTAAATCTGAAATTTTGGTTAAGTGGAAGGGGGCTCCTGTCGAAGATGCAACGTGGGAGAATGAATGGTGTTTTTCAAAGACTTATCCTTCTTCTATCCTTGTGGCCAAGGATTCTTAAGTGGGTAGGAATGATACATCCACTACAACATCCACTATCCACTACAACATCCACTACACATTATGGATAGGGGATCATGCTGCATGCTGCATGAGTGTGAACGTGAAGTGTGGGACGTGCTGCAGGAATCTGAATGTGGGACGTGCTGCAGAAAGTGGGCAGTTGGCAATGCTTTAATTCCTTCTTATTGTTTTATTAATTCTATTGTTTTAATTCAGTTATGCAATGTAAGGCTATAAATGCCAACGTTAATTTTAATAGAAGGTATGAATTATATCATAATCCCCTGATTCTTCTCTGTTATTATTCCTCCCCAAATTCTTTGTATCACCAAGCTCTGATATCAACTGACATGGAGAACTTTCTTCCATATCCATGGCATAATAATGTTTATTGCATTATTTCATTAATGATTAAGATTTTTAGGTTTTGAAGAGTTTAATAAGAATATAAGATACGGTTTGATAAATCAAGTATGACTTGTAAGTCGATCATTTGATCAAGCTAAAAGTTTAATAAAAAAATTTAAAGGTTGTGATTTCTAATAAGTTAAATTTTCATGAAGATCGAAAATTTGGAAATAAGGCTTGGAAGTTACTATACAAGATTGTTTTTATTTACCTTATTGTATTTGGATTTTTTTTCCTATTTAGATTAAGACTTTTAATTTAATTAGTATCTAGGAATCTTGATGCTAGATGAATTCTATTAGTTACACAAGATTTTATTAGGAATCCTTTTTCTATAAAGGATTTAGTTTTAATTAGAAATCATTTCCTATAAAGGATTCTAGGTCTAAAATTAGTATATATAGGGATGTCCATTTTATTTTATTCACATTCACATTATTATTTAGGTTTTATAAAATACCAGAGATTTTTCTCTAAATGTTTCTATAGTTTAGGTTTATAACCTCAGGGTTTGAGAATCCTAACTTTTATCCATATTATACACCATGTCAAGTGGTATCAGAGTATGTTAACCTCTTTGATAGATGAATATGTTAGCAACTCACTCTATGATGCAAGAGTGAAGGCCCTTCAAGGCATCACATGGGCATAGGAGCAAAAACTAGATCATTTTGTGCTAGCTCAAGAATAGAGAATGGATTGTTTAGAGCAAGCCATATCAAGTCTAACTCGGCTAATAGGTAACACAAACAAGGACAATGAATTGGAGAGGAAATTGCTTAGAGACTTGCCTCATGGCAACCAAACCCCAAACTTATTTCTGAATTTGATGAGATTCCATTCTATAATGGGAAATTTTTGAAGAAAATATTTATTAACTTATTGACAATGTTGGAAACTTACTTTTTGTTTCAACAAGGTTCCTTGTTATCAAAAAGTAGGACTTGTCGCACACAAACTTTATTATGGTGCTAGAGAATGATGGTTTGAATTTCTAGACTTTAGAAATCATATTGTTATGTCTTTAATTCCATCTTTGCAAGATTTGAGACAATCATTAATTTTGGAGTTTATACAAGATTATTATGAAGAAATTTGATATTGGATAGATAAGTAAATAAATTGTTATTATTTGCCTTCTATTAAACCTTCTCAAATAGCAATGAAAATAAATATGGAGGAGGTGTTATCTCTTCAAAGTAAACAATTTCAACATCATATTAGTGATAACAACAACACATCTGGAAATATTACTTTACTTGTCAATGTTTCATATAGTATTGGTAAATAAAAAATAAAAAAGCTCCTAAATTACTTTTACATAGTGATTCCTAAAGCCTTGAAGCACTAAAAGAAAAGCCAGAACAAGTTGGAATTACTTATGAGGATGAAGTTGACATTAAAAAGGACTTAAGTATGGATGTGTCATCTAAATTGAGCTTCCATGTTAGGTCAATATTATGAAATTATCAAACCATCTGATGGTTAAGACATTGTTATTAGAGATAACCAAATATGTCAACTAAAGTTTTCATTATCTCAAAAGATGGTTTTATACGAGGTTGATTTTTTAGGTCTCAAACAGTTTTGTCTAGATTTAGAAATTTTACATTGATATATTTTCACTAATAAGCTATCTCATGCATACATTAGGAACAATGTTATATTCAAATTATTTATTTCTTTGGAGTAGAAGAGTTTAATTTTTAGCAAATAACTTGAGGGTAAGATTTTTGGAAGTAGAGGGGATTGATGTGAGAACATTTCTTCCATATTCTTGATATGATAATTTTTACTCCATTATTTCATTAATGGTTAAGATTTTTAATTTTTGAAGAGTTTAAGAAGAATCCTAGACGTAGTTTGGTAAATCAACCATAACTTGTAATCTGATTGTTTGATCAAGCTAAAATCTTGAAAATGATTTTAAAGGCTTTATTTTCTATTGGGTTAAAGGTTCATAATGATCGAATATTAGGAAAACCTTTAAATAAAGCTCAAATATTATTGTGTGAGATTGTTTTTATTTATCTTATTGTATTTAGATTCTTTTTTCTATTTAGATTAGAAATTTTAATTTAATTAATATTTTACTATTTAAGAATTCTAATGTTAGATAGATTCTATTAGTTAGGTAAGTTTTAGTTAGAAATCATTTTCTATAAAGGATTTTAGATTTAATTAGGAATCATTTTCTATAAATGATTCTATATATAAAAACTAGTATGAATAGAGATGTTTAGTTTATTTTTTTCATAATCAAGTTATTATTCAGATTTTATAAAATACCAGAAAGTTTTTTCTAAATCTCTCTACAGCTTACATCTGTAACATTAGGACTTTAGAATTCTAGATTTTATCCATGTTATACGCCGTGTTATCAACTAATACAAACCTAGAGGGTTAGAATCCTAGAACCCACAGTTAAGATTAAACACAACTCAATAAAGCTAAAATCAAGTTGAAAAGAACCTAACCCAATAATTACATGAACCAAAGAACCGAAGTTATAAAGATTGAACGCCTCAAATAATGAATATTTGATAAGTTCTAAATAGTTCAATAAAAAACCAAGAGTAAAAGAAATCTTCTCCAACATTATTTCTAAAAATCAATGAGTTTTCATAGCTTACACAAAAAAAAATATATTTATAGTTCAATATAATAAACCATACTAAAATATTGGGTTAAAATAAAAACTCAAATATAAAATAGTTTAAGAGTATTTTTAAAATAAAATAAAAAAATCCCAAGTCTTAAAAAATAAATCTCAATCTGCATAATAACTTTTAAGTCTTATCAAAAAATCTTCCCGATATTTGATCACTATAAAATTTAACCTAATAAACAACAACAAGACTTTTAAAATCATATGAAAAAATTTCAATTTAATTCAATAATTGAATTGAAAGTTATAATTATTAATATGAAGTTGTGAAGTAAAGATTTAGTATATTTTAATAAGTCCAATCTCTCACTTAACATTGATTAAGATTTGATACTCATGAACTCAATCATTAATATAAATTTATCATCTGCTCTCTTTTCTTTTCATTCTCTTTTTTCTTCTCATACCCATGATATTATAGTCAAGAACTTAATTGCACAAAAATAAAGTTCCTTACATGGTGCAACTATATAAAATAAAGCTTGCAACACACGAGAACGGTTATAAGCCCTTTTTGAAGAGGAAAATATTGGACAAAGCAAGTAAAAAAGAAAACCTAGAGTATTCTAGGAAATTCTGAGCTTGGAAAATAAGAAGTCGTAAAGAAAGGGGGGGAAAGCTGGCTTCCGGATCCAAGTGCACGTAACACAATTATAAAGTCCAGTCTACAACAAACATTTAAATAGAAAATCTTTGCAGACGTTTTTTAGAAAGCAATCTCCCAGAAGATCAACGGATGTCGCTTTCCTTTATTTTGAACGAATATTGGAATACAGAGCAAATTAGAATCAAATACTGTCTCTAATCTCTTGACAAACACAAGAGAATGATGAAATTCAAATATACTCTTCCTGCAAGAGTGAAGTTTTTAGCCTTTGGGACTGCTACAAATTTGACTGATAACTATTTGGTTGTTGTTTCAATTGCAGAGCATCAAATGTTGAACCTTGATTTACCCAGGAAGTTATTAGGCGATGCGCAATTGCGAAAGGTCCAGGGAAAAACATCGGAGCAAGTTCCTACTTTCTACATTAAAATCTGATGATAAACTCTGTCCTTTCTCAACCCCTCTACACATCTGGTCTACCTTGGCCGCTGCCGTTCTTTGTGCCTTCTCGTATTCCGCAAACATTAAAGCTTTTTGGACATCTTCTCTACTGTGCCATTGAGCATCTAAATGATTCAAAAATTCAATATTAGCCCCATGATATGTCTCCAGCAGACCATCCAATTATAAAATAAAGTAAACCCAAGCTCGCTTAAGTATTATACATGACATAAAACAAAAGGAGATAGAAGAGACCAATAAATGTGTATCGAATGATTTCTTTCCCCCCATTATATGCGCGTTACTGTCACCTTTTCCACCAGAAATCATATCAACTTAGTGAAAGTATAGATTTAGTTTCCTTTCCCTTTCTACAGTTAAGGGAGCAAAAGCTCTTTCACATCTAAAAAGGAGAGATGTGGAACTTCAACCGACCTGAAGGTAAAATCTTGGCTACTCCTTTTGCTCTAGAGTTTGTATTGTGCCCAGAATTTTTTCCATACTAAAGAAAGAGGTTTCACGAGGGAAAGGAGAGACCCAAGAGTAATCAACCAAATTCTAAATTTTCAATTACCTTCCAACTCTGCCTTGTCTACTTTTATTTCAAGTGATTTTGCATATGCAAAGAAACCCACCATCAGCTGGCATGGCATGCTGCTTGGGCCAACTAGAAAGAAACCAGAACAAGTGCACAATAAGCTAACAGCATATGTAAATAAATAAGTCAGAGAGTAACAAGACATCAACTATAACAGTTTTGCACAAACAGAGGATACTGAGGTCATGAGATGTAGATAACACTAATCACCCGTGAAACAAAAACATGAAGTGTCATGACCTAAGAGCCAATAGATATTAGCTTGTAGGTGTAACCATAATATAGTTATTTAATGAAATTGCTAAGACATTATCTTTTAAATTTGTTTTAATTACATTATGTACTCAATTATTTGATAAAATTTCATGCAATGATATTTGTAAGATATATGGTGCAACACTTATCTCACATTGTGGATAATATGTTAGGTTCCGAATATCATACATGCAACGGAAACAATAAAACAAAATTATTTGGGAGTCATTAGAATCCTGTTAGACAAATCTAGAGTTGTTTAGGGATTTATTACTTGAAGATCTGATCTTCTTTGGCTTTGAATAATTCTTTAAAGACTGAGTTGTTGCAAACTACAAGTCGTCCAATTGTTAACCTCCAACGGTAATCCACATGAACCACCACTAAGAGATCTTCTAAATCCCTATTTAGAAGAGAGGGATTGTTATGCCTAGAGTGCTAGCTCTCTATTTTGTGACTTACATAGTTTTTTTGTCTAACAAACCACTATAAAAAATAAGAGACATAACTTACTATTTATAGGAAAATCTGAAAAAATCATATAAATTGACAAAATCTCAATTTGCCCCTTAAATAATATTTATATATTATTTAAGGATAATTTTATAAATTTAATCAATCACGTCCCTTCTTGTTTATTGTAGGACTAGAATTATAATCCCTGAATTAAATACATTCTAGTGTTTAATTCTAAAATTATTTTCAATCAAGTTACACTTGATTAATTATCTCAATTTAATTTCTGACTAATGGTTCTTAATGTGTGACCTATTAGGTTCCTAATATGTTGGCTTAAAAATAATAATTCTAATTCTAATTAAATAAATTAAATGATTTAATTTATTATCAATTCAACAATTATTTAATTTATATTTTAGATCAGGTGCATCATCTAGAAATGTGTCATGATTCTCTAAATATTAGAAAATACATTAGTGGTTTGAACTAACCTTTCAGTAATCGGTTTCTCAGTGTAATTAATATCATTTCATCAATAATGTCTCAATTTAATGTTAAGCATGAAATATGTCTGTTATGATAAATTATATTTGTTCTCTACATAATAGTCATTGCTCGTTTGAATAAGATTTAAAACTCTCTTCAAATCTCATTCCACCTTAGTCAAGAATTTCTTAGTCAATACTATTTGAGAACAGATATAACATTTTTCCTAATTCACTTAGGGTGATGAATCCTCTCTTGATCACTCAAGTATCTTCATATAGTTTATATTATACCCAATGTATGTCCCTTCATCATCTCGATTAAGATAACATGTCACAGAATCAAAACATAACATTCTTTATATAAGATAACTTAGTAATCTCAAGTCTAAGGATCACTTACACAACCGTTACATGAGCCTTTCCATAAACATAGATGATCTCTCTATATGGAATTCTCATGCGAGTCAATTCGGTGTATATATCTTATGACAAGCACCTACATATTAGTTATAGATATCTCTTATACCCCAGCTTATGATAACAATTACTTTCTTTCATAAAGGAAAGAACATAATATGTATTAGTTTATACAACTATAATAAATATCCAGCATTTAAGAGAGCATCGACTACAAACATTTTAGGGACAATATTTTGATGCAATAGAAATCTCATAATTATAACAACTTTATAATTTTATTTGCAAAGCATTTTTATCTTATAAACTTTATCTTTACTCTAGATTTATAAATCAAATATTAGATTCATTAATATAATATTATATGAATATTAAAGATAAATTAAGCTTTTATTAATAATAAATATGTATTTACATGAATATAATAATATCACGTATAACCAACTGATTAACTATAAAACATATTAAACTAATATAATACTATTAAATGTCTATGGTCATAGCTTTATTGAAACTAGACATCAACAAAAAGCAATAAGACTGGCATGCATTAAATCTTTATCATAAAATGATATTGGAGATTCTCACTTTGTGATGATACTAAGAATATTGTGTGGATGCTTGTTAAGAATTGAGATCATCAAATGTGGCCTAAATGAGAACGCACTTGGTATTTACCTAGTGTCTTTGAGAATCTTATAGAGATGGGTGTTGTTGGTCTTTAACTTGAGATTATCATATTATCTCGTAGGAGGAATCGTGTACCTCGACACTTTTGGGATGGACTTTGAAGGGTCATACACAGGGGCGGAGATAGGGGGAGGCTGGCAGGGGCCCCGGCCCCTGCAAGGAAATTTGTTTTTCAGCCCCCTTTAAGTTTATTTTTAGTATTCTTATAAAACACTCCACAAATTACAGTATTTTGGCCCCCCTTAATTTTATGTTTTGGTTCCGCCTCTGGTCATACATATATTGGTGAATACTTATATGAAGACCCACATGGAGGTTAATGAATAACCAGTATATGATTAGTTGCTTCTAGTAAAGGAAGTTAAATGTCATTGGCCACTCTCATTATGTGGATGACTTCAAAAAATTTGTGCGCACAGTGGAAATTGATTTTAATAGGTTCTCAAATCATATTTCATTTCAAATTTTATCAACTAGGTAACCAGAGCAAATTAAGAAGTGGCTATATAAAGTAGGCACAATCCAAGCCCTAGTTCATCTCGTGGCATTGTATGATGACGGGGCTAAATTGCATGGTGACAAGAATCTTGATTGATTCTTTTTGTCACTTCAGGTGTCATGATGGAGAAGTACTAGCTCGAGCACTTGACTGTAAGACAAGATGCATGGATAAAAATATTCATGCTGTATTTAATACAAGTAGTGGCACTAGGACTATAGCCAAGCCTTACTAGGAGCTTACAAGGTCACTTGCATAAAAAGATTTGAATGTCAAAGTATTATGAAAGAATGAGAGAAAGAATACTTCCTATAAGAGTCTTAAAGAGACCAGGACTCTCCTAGAAGTCCCAATGAGACTAGGGCTTTATACTAGTCTTAATGGGATTAGGGTTAGGGATCATATTATAACTAGGAGTCTAGTTTTGTCCATGAAATTAGAACCCTAATGAAATTACAATTCGTTCCAAGAGTCCTAGTTAGACTAGAACTCTTAAAAAGACTCCACGTGTAAATTGTAAATTACAATTTGTCCAGCAGATCGTGTCTCTTGGAAGTTGAATTTGAATGGCAATTCTCCAAGTTCCTGGGGGTTAAAACAAGGGGTAAAGTTGATTAGTACAAGTTGTTACAGGAGACTGTTCACGTTTCCTAGGCACCTAGCTTTCCATTCAGAATTGTTTAAGAACAAAAGCCAGGCAGGTTCAGGTACAGAGAAACATAAACTCACATGCTTAACAGGGCTTTGGAGCATCATGAGAATTTGTTCTTCACATGTTCAGTTACTAAAAATGTCTGGTAGCATAAATTGCAGCTTTGTGGAATAATGTGGATGGAAGTGGTATCAAATGATTTAAAATATCTTGAAGCTGAGACGGATTTGGATTATGATTGCGCAGAAAGGCACAAAAGGATCCATATAACTGAGCTGGCTAGTTTGGTACATAATCCCAATAACTTCAATCTACAATGGTTCATTATTTTGCAGGAAGCAAATTGTCTTGTAACTAGTAAATGGTTTCATTATTTGAATAGTTGTATAATTTGATGTAAAGTTTTTTCTCTAAGTTCTCTTTAAGCTACAAAGCTTTTTTGATCAGCAAAAATTTTAATTCGTCAAATAATTAAAGAAAAGAAACCTGCAATCCGGGTTTCAAGCTTGAGACTATTGCCACTGCACTATTCGGTGGCACTTTTGTGGATCATGAGCACCAGAATTGGATGAAAACAATTGTTTTGGTTTGCTAGCTTTCAAAGGAAACAGAAATCTACGAGAAATTAATATGGACACGATGAAAACATAAATATTACTGTGGAAAACCTAGCTCTCTGTTTTTCTACGTTTTAGAAAACTGATTTGATAATTTTCCAACTGAAGGATTTTTTTTGTTTTGAAAATCTTGGGTTTAATGGGTGTAGCTTATGGGGGTAATAGTTTCTTCCATGCTACTACCATTGCTATGGGACAAAGAAACCAAATTGAGAAACTCAAAATAATTCAGTGGTCTTTAAATCCTTAAATTTTTTAGAACGAGATTTTTAATCACTTTAAGAATATCTTTTTTTTACATCATTAAAGACATTGGCATGGATGGTATGAGATGCAATGATCATGCTAGGCTCTCTACCCATAATGCTCTTGATCTTTTGAATCTTGATACAAAGGACGAGGTGTTTTATGTGTTAGTTTAATATGTCTTGTATTCAATCGGTTGGTTACATGTGACATTATAATATTCATGTAAATACATATTATTATTAATAAAGGCTTGATTTATCTTTTATATTTATATAATATTATATTAATAAATCTAGAGTAAAGATAAAATTCATAGACAAAAATGATTTGCTAAGAAAATTATAAAGTTGTTATAATTTTATGATTCTTATTACATCAAAACATTGTTTCTAAAATATTATTAGTCGATGTTCTTTTAAATATTGAACATTCATTAGAGCCATAAAGACTGGTACATATTATGTTCTTTTTTTTATGAAAGGAAACAGTTGTTTTCATAAGCCGAGGTATAAGAGATACCTATAACTAATATGTATTTGTTTTTCATAAGACATATGCACTGAACTAATCCGCATGAAAATTTCATATGGAGAGATCACCTATATCTATGGAAAGACTCATGTGACGGTTGTGTAAGTGATCTTTAGACTTGAGATCACAAGTTATCTTATATAAGAAATGTTATGTTTTGATCTTGTTACATGTTATCTTAATTAAGATAATGAAAAGTCAGACATTAGGATGATTTAATTACATGTTACACATTAAGAACTATTAGTCAGAAATTAAACTAGGATGATTTAATTAAATATGACTTGATTAAAATATATTTTAGAAATTAAATACTAGAATATAATTAATACAGAGATTATATTTCTAAACCTAGAAGAATCAAGTAAGAACTTGATTGAGTTAATTTATAAAATTGCTTGAATTAATATATAAATATTATTTAAGGGGCAAATTGATATTTTGTCAATTTATAGGATTTTTTATTTTTTTCCTATAAATAGTAAGTTATGCCTCTTATTATGTTGAGGTTGTTTGTTAGACAGAAAAACTACATAAATACAAAATTAAATCCAGCACTCTAGGCATAATAATCTCTTTCTTCTAAATAGGGATTTAGAAGATTTCTCACTAGTGGTTTATGTGGATTACCGTTGGAGGCTAGACAATTGAATGGCTCCCAAATAATTTTGTTTTATTGTTTTTGTTGCGTGTAAGATATTCAGGAACTCAACTCTATGCTCTTAAAACAATGAAATCTTATAAGAGTCCTAATCAATATGGATTGCAGCTGATATTTTTCAAAATATTTTGGGATATAGATAGGGATACAATTAATATTATGGTTCAAAATGCTTTTAGTATAAGAACTTTTCCTTTGGAGTTGGCATAGACCATGATTGTGCTCATTCCCAAGGTCCACAACCATACCAGTTTCATCCAAGGTTCTTGTGAATTGTATCCGTCCCTTGCATGATGATTGCTTTATCACAGGAAAATTGGCCTCTGATTCTGATAATATCAGTGTTGCACAGGAACTTAAGTACAGAGGCAATTAATGCGGGATGGCTCTCAAAATTAATCCAGTAAGATGTGTTACCGAGTTGATTGGTGTTCTCTCAAACAAGCGTTTGTTGATTTCATTAGTTTATTCAATTTTGAATCCTGAAGGGGAGAAGCTAGATCCGCCCAAAACTTAGGGAGTAAATTAAAAGTAACCATTAATGTTTTCATGAATAATATTAAAAAACTAAAATAGGCTTTTTAAAATAACAATTTTTTTTAATATATAATCTTACCACATAATCATCACTAAACTACTCATATCCTATCACAATCATCATTAATATTATCTTATTGTCATCATCACAATCATTATTATTGTCATAATATCATTACCACTACTATAGTTACCACAATTACCACTATATTTACTATATTATCATTTTTATTTCACTTCTTTTATTATTATTATTCTTATCTCCTTTAACATTACCACAATTATCATTATTCTCATTAACACTACCACTATTATTTCTAAGACATTCACAAGTATTTAATAGTCATCTTTACCGCTGCCATATTATTATAAATATTCCTATCATATCATTATTACTCTTTACAACTATTATTATTTATCAATAAAATTACAATCTTAAAAAAATAATTGATATACTATAAAACTTATCACCACTTCTAATATCACATAAATCATTGTTATTATTGCCACAACCGACATGTTTGTCATTACTATGATATAATATTTAGTTATAATGATTAGATAAAGTAATATTATTAGCTTTTATATATTTTTAATGCACTATTGTATTTCTTAAATTAATTCCATGTAAAATTCATACATCTTTGTTAAGAAAAAATTAGCTTTAAAAACAACAAGCAATAAATATTTTTTCCCTGAAAGCAGAAAATCAAAATAAAGAATGGTATTAACAAAAACTAATTAAGGTTATTGTTTCCCTTCTTACAAAGTATTGTTCATTATAACAATACTTTTTTTTTCTTAATTTTTCTTAAATTTTTTTTCAATTTCAAACTTTAACATTAAATTTGTCGAGGATTGAGCTACATAATTTATATAGGTATGCTTTATATGAGGTTATTCTATTCTCATTACCTGAGTCATGAGTTTTGCAAGCTAACACGGTTGACTCGGGTTTTCTTAGGTCTTTTTTTTTAAAATCCACATGGTTTTTTTTGGGTTCTTTTTGGAAACTATTATTCCTCTCCCTACAAAGTATTGTTCATTGAAAAAATACTTTTTTTTTTAAATTTCATTCTTTAACATTAAGTTTATTAGGAATTAAACTTCATAATTTATTTTGGTTTACATTCTATGAGGTTATTTTAGTCTCATAACTCGAGTCAAGGGTTTTACAGGTTAATCTAGTTGACTCGGGTTTTTTTTTGTCAATTGAATTTTTTTTCAATTTCATCATTCACCATTTAGGTTGATTGAGAATTAAACTTTATAATTTGTTTTCGTTTTCTTTCTATGATCTTATCTTGGTCTCATGACCCGAGTCAAAGGTTTGGCGGGTTAAATAGGGTTGACTCAGGTTTTTTTCTTTATCCTTTTTTAATATTTTTTTCAATTTCATCATTCAATGTTGAATTGATTAGGAATGAAGATTCATGATTTGTTTTGGTTTGTTTTCTATTGGGTTATACTAGTCTCATGATCCAGGTTTGACAGGTTAACTTGAGTTGGTTTGGATTTTTCTTTATTCTTTTTTTAATTAATTTTTTTAATTTTATTATTCAACATTGAGTTGATTAACAATTGGGCTTCAATATGTTTTTTTGATTTTCTTTGTATGAGATTAGCATAGTCTCATAGTTTAGGTTGTGGATTTTATATGTTAACTTAAGTTGAGTCAGGTCGATCCAATATATTATCGTTTCAATATTTTTTTTAAAAAAAGATGTTGTATTGAATATTTTTTTAATCAAACTATTTTTTTTTTTTGTTGTTTAAGTTGCTTTTGAACTTACCAAGTTGAAATTAAATTATATAAAATCAATCTCTACATAGTTTTTTTTTTAAAAAAAAAACAAGTTAGCAATGTTAGATATTTCTTTCATCTTGAATAAAAAAAATTGATCCAACCCATGAATAACATGGGTAAATCATTTCGTAAAAAAAAAAAGGTTATTTTGCGAAGAGCTTTTCTGAATTGTATCTCCTCACAACCACATATAGGTAATCTCTATGTCAGCACTGCTTCCATGCTATAAATAAAATCATGCTCATTGTAGGCAAAGGTTAAATTGCAATTTTCTCCCCACAGTCAGCTACCATTAAACTCCACCTTCAATGAGTTCAATGGATCCATCATTAAACGAGATGAAACGGTACTCGTTTGCTTCTCCTTATTAGGTCCAATTGGATCCTAGGTGCAACACTATCATATGAAAGCTCTTTGATTGTCTAATTTTGTGGTCCAAACTGTACGTAGAGAAAGTTCTTTGATTGTGTCAATAGAGCCTGGTTATCAGGTTTATGAACTAACTAGTAGCAATAAGTATAGACATCAACATCTTGATTTCCTATTAAAATGTGAATAATAATATATTTAGATGTGACCATCCCTCCGTTATTAGTTTATGATTTTGTGGTTCTTTTAATACTTCTAAGAAGCAAGCATGTGTCCACAGGGCTCGACTTTTTCAGTTTTTGTTTGCCACTGAGATCTTTCTTTTTGAATCTATCTGCAGGCAGGAATAACTGATGATTTTGACTACTTGGATCTCTTACAAGTTATTCCACTCGACTCTATCACTGCTCATAAGCCGGAAGCCGGATGGAGGGGTCACTAAAACTGAAATGATTCGATCGCTATCCTATAAGCCATTGTTTTGCCACTAAATGTTATATGGTTCAACCATGGATTTCTCATGAAGGACCTTTGATTTTGTGCTTAGGTTTGATAGGAAGACCATTCAGCCAAGATTGTGTTTTTCCTTGGAATTTATATTGTGTTCCATTCGGCCATGATGGGTTTTTGGCATGAGATAGTTTTAGGTAGCCTTGGTTTGTTCATGATGATGGGTGCAATCTGATCTTTTTGATGGTTCATTTTACCAAATCATGTTAGCCCATGTATGGGTCTGATTTGGGCAATAAAGTAGGCTTGTTAGGAGCTTGCATCAGGTCTGATTTGATTTATATTAATAATTATGGGTTTGGACCACATGGAATCCAAAATTGGCTTGGGCTAATTAAGATGTTAGGATCCTTTTCTTACAAGGATTGGCAAAATATTATCATAAAATTAAAAGGGAAATTCATTCATTACTATCATAAGATTGACGCAAACATTGAAAAAACTTGATGAACATTAGGAAAACAAAAATTTCATAAGGATATGACATGTTCTTGGAACCTTGATATGGTACCAACTTGTGTAAACCTCCTGATCACATGATCACACAACCTATAATCAAGTTTAAGATCTTATCCTAGAAAGCCGAAAGAGGTCTGATAGAAATGTGACACAAAGAAAACCTGTCTCAAGGCACCGACATTATTAGAATGAAGTCGAATGACTCCACAAAATCAGTTAATCTTCAATAAGTCAGATTCAGTTCGTTTAAGAACCAAAGAATGCAAGAATCTCTCTCACACGTTAAAACTAAAAAGTTCAGAAGTATTATTCATTAAAGATTTTTTTTTTTGAATTTTAGGCTTCACAAGTGTTTAAATAGTTATGAGAAATTAACCATAATGGATTTACTATTATAGACTTAATTGATCCACTTACAAAAAATAACTTAAAACATTTATTAGTAAGCCCAAATTCTGATCCAAACAAATATTGGATCTTAGCTGAAAATCAAAGTATTAGTATAAAAATAATAATGAAAGCAGCAAGTCTGGACAATAGCTTGTTGATATCACATGTAATAGAAAGAAAAACAAAATAAAATATCTTAATTTCCTAGCTTAAATAACTTTTGGTCGAGATCCACCTTCTTAAATACTTTAGGACTGCTTAGCGAACTTTTAAAGTCCTTTAGATGCTAGAAAATCTTATCTGAATAGGAATTTAATTGTTAAAGTCTTCTTTCCTTGTAGAACTAGAATTTCCCTTCAGAACATGGAAAATATTCTTGGAAATTAATTCTCATTGTAGCCACCCATCACTTCCTCCCTTGACTAGGAGAATCAAATCTTTAGCATTAAATAATCCTTTCAAGTCTATGATTCAAACCTGACAGCCCCTTTTAGTTTACTTGTATGACTAGGAAACTTACTTCTTTCTTGCTAAATATTCTTTTAAATAATATGGATAATAATGAATGAATTTCCCTTTCAATTTTAGGATAATATTTTGTTGATCATTGTAAGAAAATAATCTCAACATCTAAATTAGCCCAAGCTAATTTTGGACCCCTATGTGATCCAAACCCATAATCATTAATATAACTTAAATCAGACATAATACAAGCTCCCCAACAAGCCTACTTTGTTGCCCAAATCAGACCCATACGTAGGCTAATCTAATTTGGCCGAATGAACCATTAAAGAGATTGGACCGAACCAGTCATCATGCACAAATCAAGGCTGCCTAAAACTATCAAATGTCAAAAATCCATTATGGCTTAATGGAACACAAGCGAAATTCCAAGAAAAACACAATCTTAGTCGAATGGCCTCCCCATCAAACCCAAGTGCAAAATCAAAGGCCCTTCATGAGAAATCCATATTTGAACCGTATCATTCTCTCTCTCTCTCTCTCTCTCTCTCTCTCTCTTTAAGAAGAATCATCCTCGAATCTTTAATAGGAATAATGATTTTTTCAAAGGCCTGTTGTTTTAGCCTTAAGAATTCTCTTCTTGCTAACACTTATCCCCAATAACACTGGTATGGACATAGGGCCTGATAAGGATTTCAAACAAGTATGTCTAATTAACCACTTACGCACATACTTTTGAATAATAACAATGGCTACCCTCTTTTGTTTTTCATACTTACAGTGTTGTTCCATTGAAGCTTGAAGATCATAGAATAATATTTTACACTTATCAACTTCTCATTTTAAAACCCCTACACCAAGCCTTAGTTTCTTTTATTCTTGCTCTGGAATCCTTTTTTATTCCCTCTCCCTTGTTGAATACATGACACCTTTTTTAATATACCAAAAGACTCAATTCAACGCAACCAATCAAAGTGAAAGGCTTTCGCGATGCAACCTAATTATGAATATAGACTCAAGAATCAATAAATATACTGAAAACAAGCAAAATAAAACTATAATTACAATTTCATGAGTAGCAAAGCAAATTCGTACGAATTATGGATGAAACAAAGATGCAGAATAAAACAAAAAAAATAATAAAGACACTTATTTGACTCTTAAATAACCCAAATTTAATAGAAATACATAGTAGACAAACACGTTTTGAAACTTGACCAAATCTAATTGTTACACAATTTTAAAGCACTAGAATTGAAACCCGCACCTAACGATATCAGAATGATCTAAAATTCAATATGTAGAATCCTGATACCCAACAAACTACATATCTCAATTTATAGATTGTTCTCTTATGCCTAGGTAACAAAACTCATGTATGATCAATTTGTAGTATAATTAAACCCTGAATCGAAACTTCAAGCAAACAATATTGAAATAAGCTCAAATTTAATATATTATGCAATTTCACCCCCAATAAAAGTATATGAAATTTAAATTAATTCTAAGGTGGTTTACTTAGGGTTCTCTAAGAGTTATGTTTCTGTGGCAGAATTGCAACAAGCTTTGAATAACATCTTTTTTTCTTTCTTTCTTTTTTACTTTTATTTTACTAATATGTTTATAGACAGTAACAAAATGAATTTTTTTTTTTTTTACTAGGATGCTACTGACATAAAGAAGAAGAAGAAGAAGATTGATGCAAACATTAAAAAAACTTAATGAACACTAGGAAAACAAAAAATTCAAAAGGATATGACCTGTACTTGGAACCTTGATTTGACACCAACTTATGTGAACCTCGTGGTCATGCAAACCACAATCAGGATTGTGATCTGATTCCAAAACGCTAAAAAAGGATCTGATAGGAGTGTGACACAATAAAAACTTATCCCAAGGCACCAACACTATTGGAATGAAATCAAATGACGTCACGAAGCCAATTAATCTTTGATAAGTCAGATTCAATTCATTCAAAAACCAAAGAATAGCAAGAATATCTCTCATGTGTTAAGACTGAAAAGTTCTAAAATATTATTCATCAAAGGTTTTTTTTTCAAAATTTAGGCTTTACATTTGTTTAAATAGTTATGAGAAATTAACCCTAATGGATCTATCATTGTGGACTAAATTGATCCACTTATAAAAAATGGCTCAAAACCTTTACTAGTAAGGCCTAAACCATGATCCAAACAAATATTGGATCTTAGCTGAAAACAAAAGTATTAATTAAGCTCAAATATAGAAATGATAGTGAAAACAAGTCTGGATAGTAGCTTGTTAATATCATATATAATAGAAAGAAAAACAAGATAAAATATCTTAATTCCTTAACTTAAATAACTTTTGGTCGAGATCCACCTTCTTAGATACTATAGGGTTGCTTAGCCAACTTTTAAAGTTCTTTAAATGCTAGGAAATCTGATCTGAATAGGAATTTAATTGTTAAAGTCTTCTTTCCTTGTAGGATTAGGATTTTTCTTCAGAACATGGAAAACATTCTTGGAAATTAATTCTCCTTGTAGCTGCCAATCACTTTTCTTCTTTGACTAGGAAAATCAAATCTTTAGCATTAAATAATCCTTTAAAGTCTAGAATTTAGATTTCACTTCAGAACATGTAAAACATTCTTGGAAATTAATTCTCCTTTTAGCCAACAATCACTTTTCTTCCTTGACTAGAAAAATCAAATCTTTAGCATTAAATAATTCTTTAAAGTCTAGAATTTAGATTTGACGGCCTCTTTAGTTTCCTTGCATGACTAGGAAACTTTCTCATTTGTTACTAAATATTCTCCTAAATAAAAGGGATAATAATGAACAAATTTATCTTTTAATTTTAGGATAATATTTTGTTGATTCTTATAAGAAAATAATCCAAACATCTTAATTAGCTCAAGCTAACTTTAAACCCCATATGACCCAAACTCATAATCATTAATATAACTTAAATCAGACCTGATACAAGCTCCTAATAGGCCTACTTTGTTGCCCAAATCAAACCCATACATAGGCTAACTTGATTTAGTCAAATGAACCATCAAAGAGATTGGATCAAACTCGTCATCATGCACAAACCAAAGTTGCCTAAAACTATCATATGCCAAAAACTCATCATAGTCAAATGTAACATAAGCTAAATTCAAAGGGAAAACACCATCTTGCCTGAATGGTCTCCCCATCAAACCCAAGCACAAAATCAAAGGCCCTTCATAAGAAATTCATAGTTAAACCGTATCAGAATGTCCCCTCACGTGCACACCAAATAAAGCGAACACACCGCACACACTAGCATGTACAATGCATATGTTTGTTTTTTTTTTTAAATAAAATTTGATATATACTAAAATACCAAACTATCACTCAATCAACTTCCTTATAACCAAAAAAATCAGGATTAAAATACAAGAAAACCCTTAAACACCAGTAAAAAAATATTTACTTTTAAGAATATTTCAATCATTATTTTAAACAAAAAACTCCTAAACTGTAATTAAATAAATATTACTTTTCAAGATAAATCAATCATTTTATAGTGCTTAAAATTTAAAATTATAAAAAAACACTAAATGTAGTTAAATAAATTTTACTTTTAAAGGTAATTTAGATATTTTACTATGCTATAAAAATATAAAAAGACCACACTATCTCTATTTAATATGATAATAACCATAGTAATAAAACCCGGACCGGACCGGCGGGTCGACCCAGAGGCTGGACCGGTCCGGGTTTCTCAAAAGACCGGTGAATGTAAAAAACCAGTCAGACCCGGCGGGTCGACCCATGACCCGGTTGACCCGGGCAAACCCGGGTGAGACCCGGCGTATATATATACATCTAATTAATCTGCAAAAGAAGTCGTTCAAGTCGTTCAAGCAGAAAAGGAACATTTAACTCTGCCCTATTTTTTTTTCGAGCAGAAGAAGAAACATCGTGATTGAGGTGAATATTTATCACTGGTGAATCGATCCAAAGGCATCACTGGTGAATCGATCCCATCCAGCTTCTACAAGCAAAGTATATCGTGATTGAGGTGAATATTTCTCTTTCTCCATCCAGATCTCTCATATCCCTTGGGTTAGTAACAATATCGTGATGGTTTTATTGTTGGCTTCTTCTGTCTTGCTTCAGCTAGATTGTCTCTTGGGTTAGTAATAATTTATCTTGAGAAGACAGCTTTAGACCCTAACTGTTAGCTTCATCTGCTGTTATAATATTTCTCTTAGCAATTGTTCCTAACTGTTAGCTTTAGTTCTTTACTAAGACGAGAGGATTTGAAATCTTTCTTTTTATTCAAGTGGCAAGTCTTTATCTGCAGTTGTAGTTAAAAGTGTTCCATGTTATAACTTACTGTAAAACATTGCTGCTATAATAATTTCCAAGGTAATTTCCAAGCCTTTACTCCATTAATTATAAGCAAACTACTTTATAAACACAGAATCTTTGATATGCGTTATTGCTACTTTTACCCCTTGTAACTTTGATTCCTATCTGACATTTGGGAAAACAAATCATTTTTTTTTCATCCAGCAAATTCTTAAAAGAGAGAAAAAAAAATGTCAAATTTCATTGCAAAGTTAAATTAGTAACATCAACTATATTTACACATTTATTGCATCCTGAGCATTGCGATGTGAAAGATACACAACTACTTTCCTTTTCAACATAAAGATTTATCACTTCCTTCCCGTAATTTGTAAACATTGATAGGGAAAATCCTTTGGTATCTTAAGAAACAAAAAAAAAATATTATATTTGTAAACATTACTAGACAGAGAACCAGTACAAGTTTATTATTTTTCTCTTAACAGTTTAGTTCAATTTTTATATTTATCCTTTGATTAATTTGATATTATTTTACTAGTTGGTTCTTGAGTGGTGGATAATTATTAGTTCAATTTGATTAATTAAAGTCAATTTTACTATTTTGATTTGTCTGTTATTGCCATAGATTTAAGAATTGATTTGTGAATTAACTAGTATTACTTGCCATAGATTATAAGAATTGATTTGTGAATTAAATAGTATTACGGACTTAAATTCTTTAATATCTTTAAATTATGTTAAAGATTTGTTTATTTGAAGACAAATGCATATTCTAATTTATTGATGCTAATTAATTATGCTAGTACATATATTAATGTGATATTTTCTTGATAATTATGCTAGCATATATGTTAATGTGATATTTTATATCAAAACAATTATATTAATGTGTGTCTTGGTGTTTTATCCGGGTTGACCTAGGTGGATCCGGGTTGACCCACAAGACCCGTGACCCAGTCACTTTACCGGATCAATGACCGGGTCGGGTTTTATAACTATGATAGTCCTAGAAAAGAAAAAACATATTGCATTCAATAACAAATTCATTGATTTTTTTATTTAGAAAAACAATTTCATTAATACAAGTTTTAATCCAAAATACAAATACAAAGCTTCTAGGTGTACAGTGAATTATATCACTCACTCACATGCTTTAAATTGAAATTTACTCTCTTTTTAATTTAAGTTCAAACTCTTTATTGACCTACTTGATCGAGACTAAGGAAGAGCAAATCTTCTCTATTATTCCCTTTCTCCCTTCTCTTTGATGCCCCCTCTCATTCTTCCTCTCCCGACTGTAACTAATACATGCTTAGCAGTTTTCTTCCAAAATCATTTGGTAATTACTTTACAAATCAATATCAAAAGTTCGAAGCAGGGCTACATCACCACCATTTCTGAGCCCCCTTTGCAGCCCAAATAAAAATTAACCAAAATAAACATTTAAGTAATTACACTTTATAAAACAACTGTCACACTTTCAAATCCCCCCTCCAAACAAAGATTCATGTTCAATGAAAAAGCTGGATTTGCTTTCCGGAAATGAAATGAAACATTATTAATTGAAAAGTTGAGGAAAAGTGTGGTTTAAAAAGATAGAAAAAAAATTAACAATTAATTGTGGAAACAGATTCTGATTTTAAAAGAAGCATGTAATCCCGTGCTTAAGGGATTACTACTTAAAAAGCTAAAAATAATAAATATAGATTTGATTTTACCAAACACTGTCATGTTGAAATTTAAAAGCACTGTAAATAGATCCACATTTCATAACATTCATTGGAGATGAACTGTAAATACAACCAATAAAACAGTGATACCAAGGGGATATTATATTCAATTATTCACTATATTCTGAACGATAATTGAAGATTACCAAGTTGGTGACACATCATGATAAAAAGTAATTCAAGACAGTCCTGCAGAGAAAGAAACAAGGATAACGAACACAATCGAAAGCTCCACAAGGCAGGATACAAATTTGAACTAAATTCAGCTTACGCAATCTTTATATACATTGTCTGTTCACGTTTCAATGCACACTGGATGCGTAGGACTGGCAGAAATTCTATCATACAACATGGCCAATCTATAAATAATCTCTTCATTCTCGAACATGATGCCTGCAACAGTCAACCCAGAAAATCAACTCTACAAGTACTTGCCCACACTGCAGCCATATTCAACTGCATTCAAGTGTTATTTTGTTGAAAGAAATAACTTCAACATATGGTGTAACATTTTGGGCTCAATGCATCCAACTTGCAATCTATTTTTCCTTAATGGTTCAGCTATCAACTGCTAGCTAGTGCATTAGTGTCTGAAAAGAAGGATCAGATCATTGTTTATAAGAGAATGAAAAGTAGAACCTGCTCAAAGGGCCATCTCAGCCTGTAAGTTAGCAAGTTCTTCTTCCTCAGCTGTGCGTTTTTGAGGAACTGGTTTCTTGCCAGCTGGGACCTGCACTGGAGCAGCAGGAGCTGTTGTTGCTGGCTGAAGAAGCTGCTCTTCCAATTCAGCTCCTTCCAGTTCTTCAAGTTCTGCCTCCAATTCATCCTGAAAAGTTCCAACTATTTTAGATGCTCCAGCAGATGAGAACTTATGCACAATTTCAAGAGCTAGGGCTTTAGAATTGAAAGAATTGAAATCAGCAATTGAAACACTAACCTCATCGAAATCAGCTGCAGCACCAATGGGGGTTGATAATGCTTCTTGAATCTGTTTCATGTTCTCTGTCTGCTCATTGATCTCATCCATCGTCTTGTCCACGTCATCAATATTCCTATAATCCATCATTTTCACATATATTAACCACATGTATTCGTATCATACAACTTCATTATTCAGATATCGACTGGACCAAGTTGAAGCCAAATAAAGATGGTGTTTCCAAGTTAGCAACCATTTGAAAAGAAATACTTAAAGGGAACAAGAGAATGAGAAACACAAACATTTTCAGAGTGAAACAAGCTTTATACAGTTAAGATTTGGGCACAGCAACCAGGAAAGTGAATATGTTGCCACCAAAGACAATAAGTAAACCATGCGTGAAGATTCCATTAATATGTTTAACTGATAAAATTGGCACATACGTTGCTTTCTGCATTGCCTTCATAGCAGCTGCACCAGTTCTTAACGCATCTACAGTTTCAGTAGTAGCTTTTGCACCTTCTAACATTATCATCTGCAACATTGACATCCAGAGCACAAAATTTAAGGTTTTACTCATTTAGCCAAAAACTTACACAGATTTATTAAGATACAGTTGAACCAAATGCAATAGTAAAAACACCAGCTGACCTGATCATGAATGCGCAATTGAAAGTTTCCAAGTTGTTCTATTTGCTGCTCATACAGCCTCTTCCTCTTCAAACATTGAATTGCAGCTGAAAAAAGCATTGTCAATCAGTGTTTGACTAGCAAACAACCCAAGTTTTATAAATAATGCTGCACTTGTTTCAAGATATATATATTCATGTAATAGATGTCTATCTGATAAAAACCATTGCCAACAGTTCTTCACTTGATTACAGTATAAAGATGATACTCCACATCCATAGTCACAAGATTCAACAAGCCACGATGCTAAAGCATAAAAACATTTCAAAGTATAAGATTTAATAGCTCAGTAGAGTTGTCAATTTCAATTAAGGAGTTATCCACAAAATCATTATCTAAGTAAAGAACTCCTAATGAGAATATCAGAAATATGAGAATCAATGAAGATTGAAATCAAGACACCATGACAGGAGTTGGATAACTGAAAGTCACTTGATGTTCCATGCAAAAGCAACGAGGGGACATTGACAGAAAAATAATGCGAATATTTAGCCATAAAAAAATGAGAAGCAATGAAACAGAGACATAGATCTGCCAACTTTCTGTAGCCCATTAAGTACACACTTGCATGTGCATTGTAAAAGTTAAGGAAATAAAAAGGTCTATAGCATTATAATCCAATTGCGAACATCAAACATCATAAATGGACATTACGAACAAGCAATATCATACCCCTTTTGTTTTTCCCTCGGGTGAATTCCTTAGCCTTTTCAACTTCGGCAGCTGCCTTTTTAAGGAGCACCTTCTCCTTTTTCTCTAGCATTTCAAGTGTCTATATAATGCGGAGAATTAACATCTAAGTTAAATAATAATAATAAATAATAATAAAAGAACAATTTTACATGTACAACTAAAAAAAAGTCTAACTAACGCATAAATATAAAAAAATTTAGTTCCTAATCATAAATCCCAGATGACTCATTCTCATAACCAACAAGAAATTCATCAAAAAAATAAAAAAGAAGAAGCCCATGTCTACAATAATAATTACTTTCGAAACACATAATTTCAATTTTCAAAATAAAAGGCAGCGAAATCTAACAAACTAAGGACAAGAAAAAAAAAAACCCGACCTCGTTTAATTTGTCTAACGTAGTTAGAGCATTGGTTTCCTGCTTAGGCTTTCCAAATAAGCGGTTAAACATGGCGGATTGTTTTCGTTTAAAAACCCTGTCTGTATGTTTTTCCTCGCGATCTTCTACATCGCAAACACAAAACTTAACGTTAGAATATCAAATCAAACCCAAAATCCAAGAATCAAGACAGATAGATCTACTTAAATCGAATTAAATTCAATTGAATAAAAGATCATGATAGAAACAGACCTGTGAAAATCGATCGAATTCAGAGAACAGGGTTCTTGATGATGTTGAAGAACAGAGAGCGGAGTTTTTTTGTTTTGGGTTTTTTTTTTTTTTCCTCTTAAGCGTGTTGTCTTTGTATTGGAGAGAGAGGAGTAAGCTACTTCGCAATTTTAATTCGTTCTTTTTCTTTTTTTTCGGGTCCCACTTTCCTTACTCCTTGAGATTTCATTGACTTCTTTAACAAAATACTTCAAATACTTTTTACTTTTTTTCTTTTTTTCTCCTGAAGAGGTACAGGGAAGGAAAAGGTTAAAAAAAATAAAATCTTTGAGGCTTATCAAAATTTTAATTATACCATCAAATATTAGTAGGAAGATCTAATAAAATAAATTTAATAACACTAAAAAATATCATAAATAATGAACAAAGTAAATTACATGAATTATTTAAAAATATCGAGGCTTATTTGCCTTTGAGTTATTGATGTGGTACACTCTAATCGTCATTTGTGACTTTTTTTTTGGTATTGTTAGATTTATTTTATCGAGATTTTTCTAACAGTACCGGTAGTGTTGTCATTGGATTTTAGATATGTTTTTATAATCTTTTTTCTTTCTTTTTTTCTTTCTTTACTCTCTCTCCTTTCTCATTGTTAAATCTTATGTCCATTAATTTTACAATTTGATAGAGTTGCAAATGATATTTAAGACTCGGGAATCGTAGATATCTCTAAACTATATTATTTTTCTAAATATTTTTTGTATTGTGTTATTTTATCAATTTTTTTTACTATGCTAGAATCTCAAAAACTCCATATTTTAGCAATAATATGGTATTAGGTTTTGATTGTTTAGTGGTAAGGCCGGCTCCCACCTATTTAGGTTGAGTTGAATGGATTTTTGTGTGAAAAATCAAGATAGAACACAAGTTTCTTTTTATATTGTCTAATGCAAGTTCAAGGTCACAGACAAAAGGTGTTCAAATTCAATATTCTCTTCATTACATTTTTTTTTATTGAGTATTAAGTGTTGAAATTTGTTTTAATTAAAATATGGTTAATTGACATATTTGATGCTAAATTTAAAGTAGGTTTCATTTAATTTTAAGGTCAAAACTTTGTTGGAAATTATCTTTTATATAAGTTCTTTAATATGAAATATTAACATGGTTAAAACAAATTATGAGTAAATGAGAAATTGATCTAAAAAATCCTTGGTTGACATGTTTGTTATAAATTCAAAAACCTTCTATCTTACATAGAAAAAAAATACAACTCTATCTGAACTTATATTTTAAATAATCTAAACTAATAAGATAATTACAGAGAAAATAATGCTAACTAATCTTGATAAACTTCTTTCTTAGCCAAATTATCTTTTTACCAACTGTAAAAAGATCTTTACTAATCTAAGCCAACAAAATGACATTTACAGATTCCATTCACTATATGGAGTCCTTAATGCTATCGGAAACTTATGTTGTAGCCTTTAGCTTACTTATTTTAAAAATATTTCATATCAAACAAGAAGAATTAACTGGTTAGAAATTAATTTTTATGTTATAAAGCACTAGGCTTTTGTTCAGTAAGGATTCTTTGACAATTATTTCTTTTGGGTATTTTTTTATTATCATATATGATGAAGGGTGAAAAATAATCTTAGACTATTGTCTTATTTATTTTTATTATTTTAAATCTTATTTTAATTAGTTTGAGCTTTATTTAAATTGAGTGCATGTCTGACCTATGAGTTTTAAGATTTACATATAAATACTCTTATGTAAGGGTTTTTAAGGAGTTGAAGAATTTTATTTAGAAGTTGTCGCATATTGTGTGGTTATTTCTCTTTGTGTGGTTGAGTGATTCTCATACTAAGTTTTTTATTGAACTTGCAAACTTTTCGAAGAATTGATCAACTCCATTGTAATTTATACTTCTCGTTTGCGTCTTGTTATAGGCGTAGGGTGGGGGTGATCATTGGTTCTTCAAGGCAAGGTTCTTGTTGGGTCAAGTAGCAAACGTTTCTTTAAACCTTAAATTAACAATCTAAGGTATAATTTCACATCAGTTTGGTATCAGAGCAAGACTAATTTCAGATTATATCTTTTTAATTTTCATCATTACAAGTAATTCTAGGATTTTTAAAAAAAATCTTGCCAAATCTAGGGTTTGTGTTTGTGTTTGGTTTTTGTGTTTGTTTTTCCTGGTTTAATTTTTCTCTCCAAGGTTTCGGCTATTACAAAAAAAAACATTGAATCTTTGTGGTGTTTTGGTGGAATCTTGATTAAAAAGAAAAGGAATAAGAAAATCAATTTTTGATAGGAAAAGAGAAAAAAGTCTTGAAGTTGCTCAAAGAAAAAAAATATAAATAACAAATTGTGTCATTTTGGACTTGAGAAATTCAGAACCTATTAAAAAAAACATCAAAATCATAAATGTTGAAAGGATTCTTAAAGAAGCAATTCAGAAATTTTAAATCTTGCATGAACTAGGGTTTAACTGGAACTTGTCTTAAAAATTCTTGGTAATCTTAATTGTTTTCTTGCAAATCTGGGTAGAATAGAATTATCTTGCATCAATTTTTTTTAGTTTCTTGATTTCTTGCATCAATTTATTTATTTTCTTGAATTTTATAGTTTTCATTGTTTTTTAATATAATTCTTGCTTTTTATTTTGTCTCTTCATTTTCATCATTGTATTCACGCAAATTTACATTGCTACTCATAAGTTTGTCCTCAAGTTTTGTTTTGAAAGTTTGAATAATTTTAATTTTGATTGTTTTAAATATAAAATAAATCATTGTGTAGTTTGATTAATTGTTTGATAAATCAATAAGTTATTTTTAAGAACCAAAGTACAAGAATAGAGTAGTAAAAGGCATAGCGAGACTATTAGAGTGAAAAACCTAATAAATTATGTGAAACATAAAAGGAGTTAATTTTATTGTAAGTAAACTTTCCTTGCTACTAACCTTTATTTCAAGTGTAAACAATGTCTTCAAAAAGTGTTAAACAAAAAAAAGGAGAGAATTGTGGAGGAAAGGCAAAATATAATGGAAGTTATGATGAAGGTGTTAATGAGTAAGCTTGATGAGATGATTAATAGACAAGGAGTTCCTAGTTGTAAGGAAAAGGAAGTTGAAATGCCTACCATTAGCGTTATAATGAATGAAAAAAGTGTGGGAGATAATTTTAAAGATAAAGAATCAAAAAGTTGCTATAAAATTGGTAAATAAGCAATAAAGAGAGAACATCTTTCATACTAGATGTCATATTAGTAATAAGGTGTGTATTATGATTATTGATAGTGAAAATTGTGTTAATGTTGGTAGTACTATACTTGTTAAGAAATTAAATCTAAACATTGTTAAGCTTGATAAACCTTATAAGTTCAATGGTTGAATGCATGTGGTAAAGTTACGGTGACTAAAATGTTTTGATTTATTTTTTGATTGAAAAGTATAAGGATGAGGTTTTGTGTGATGTGGTTCCTATGCATTCTAATCATTTATTGTTGGGAAGACCTTGACAGTTTGATAGGAACGGGTTCAGTAATATGTATACTTTGAAGAAAGATGGAAGGATATACATATTTTCATTATTGTCACCTAAAAAGGTTTATGAAGACCAATTAAAATTGAAAAAGAAAGATGAAGCTGAAATGTGAGGTTGTCGTTACCATGTAAAAATATGTACAAAAATCATTAGTATGACGTGCTTATCTAAAATCATTATCGGCAACTATTTACATACAGTATTGTTGGAGGTAAAAGATGGCAAAATAAGAGCTTTTAAGAAAAAGAGAAAGCAAAGTCGAGGAGACAAATAAACCATATGATGTCATGAGTTTAAAGAGTGAAAATAAAGTGAGCCTTAAAGGAAAAAAATAAGAGAGGAAAGAAAAGACTCAGATTCGACTAAGGGATAAAAAAGGTCAATTAAAATAGAGAGTGGAAAGAAAAAATAAGGATGGGAAAAGAAGAGAGTGTAGAAAATATAGGTAAACACTTAAGTTTCTATACAAAAGAGAGCACTATCAAGAGTGTTCATTTTTCTGACATGCCTATGACTTTATTTGTGTATAAGGATACATATTCTAACACTAACAATCTTGATTCTCTTATTATATCTTTGTTACAAAATTTTAAGGATGATATAGAATAATCAAATTTGGATTTGAGCTTAGTTTGTCCTACTGTGCAGATTTACACCAACAAACATAATTTTTTATTCGATCGTTGGGTCAAGCTGAACTTTTACCAAAAGTTTTTAGAAATCTTTTTTTTATCTTGAGTTAAAATTTCAGGTCGATTGAAGTTTGATAAAGCTTTCTGATTAAGGGTTAAAGTTGTTGTCCAAATCTTGCTATATATTTCTTGATGAGATCCATAGTGGTTCGCTATTGATAAATGGTGCAATCAATAATAGTATGATAAAGTATAGACATCTTATCCCTGAATTTGATGATATTATTAATGAGTTGCATGAATCTTGAATGTTTAGTAAAATTGATTTAAAAATTAGTTATTATCAAATTCAGATGAAAGAAGGGGACATAGGAAAAAATAACTTTAAAACTAAATACATATTGTTTGAATGGTTAGTCATGTTGTTTAGCCTTACTATTGCAAATAATAATTTAATGAGATTGATAAAACATATATTGTGTGCATTCATAAGTAGCTTTGTTATTAATTACTTTGATGATATTCATAGTAAGAATTTAGGTGAGCATATTGAGCATTTACAATTTTTGTTTAATATGTTACAAAATAAATTGTTATATGCTAATTTATAAAATTGGAAAAAAAATATTCTTCATTTAGAATAGTTTATGGTTTAACTTTACTGGATTTGATTTCTTTATTTATTGATGAAATGGTTAGACTTGATAACAATATAAAAGCACAGGTGATGAAAGTATTGTTTAAGAAGATACAACAATATATTGAGAAAAATAATGAGAAATATGCATTCCAAGCAAACAAAAGACAAAAAAAGGTTGTCTTGAACTGGGACATTGAGTTTGAGTGTATTTGCGCAAATAAACATTTTCTAGATATAAGGAATCAAAATTGATGCTTAGAGGAGATGGTTCATTCATATTCTTTGAAGGAGTCAATGCTTACAAAGTAGTTCTACAATGAGAGTACAATGTTAGTTGTCGTAATCAATTTTTAGGTTATTCCCCAAATGCATTTCATTCATTGTAAAAAATAATAAAAAAAATCAAAACAGTGTTGTTTTGAATGACATTGTTCTCCTTCTTCCCCTGCGTGCGCAGAGGCACGCACGCAGGGGAAGAAGGAGATTTTTGAATTTTTTTGCACTCTTTTTTTCTCTCTCCTGACATAACATGCCCTACCACCATTAATGGAGAAACAGAAGACCCATGCCCCCCTCACCATGATGAAAAACAGAAGACCCATGCCTCGGTTACCATGCCCTGCACTTGGACAGGGTATGGTGACCCTCTCCCCCGACTACCTATAAATACAGAGGAGAACTAGAGACGCAAGAGAGGGTAGGAAATTTTAGGGGACAAACGTGAAAGATTGAAGAAAGAATTGTTGAAGATACAGAGGAGAGAAAGAACGAAAAAAAAACAGAGGAAACCAAGAAAACAGAAACGAAAAAGAAAGCAAAAAAGAATGAACGAGATTGAAACAGAAGAGAAACGAAAGGGAAGAAAACAAAGGATAGAAGAGAAAAGGAAAGAACAAGACAGAGGGAAGCTGAGGGTGAACAATGGGCAAAAGAAAAGGGAAACGCAGTGGAGTGAAAAGAGAGAAAAGAAAGCACACAGAAGAAGAGGAAGAATCATTGTCTTCAACTGAGGTCCGCCATCAACACTGCCAATGCCACCGTCATTCTTCCTCAACCTCTTGCCATCTTTTTCCCCTGTTAGTTTCACTGCAACACTCGAAAAGAAAGAAGAACAAATTTGCGCCTCTGCAGAAAGGAAAAACAATAGTGGTCATCGTCATTTTCTTCTCACCATCGCGAACCACCGACTGTCGCGACAACAACTCCCAGTGACACCATGAGCAACCGTCGGTGACAACAACCACGCTCCCTCATTCCAGGTAATTCTCTCCCCCTCGTCTCTGTTTTCCATTTCATCTTCTTGCATATAGAACGTGCACTATGCATGTTTCTGCAAGCAAGGAAAAATAATTACCTGATTACTATGCATGAACACAGTAACCGGCTAATTATAATTGACTGGTTATTCTGCATGGGCACAGTAACCAATCTGGGTTGGATCATCAGCCCAGTCCACGCGGCTGGGTTGAGTTCAGCCCAATATAAGATAGTTTGTATTTTATTTGGGTCGGTCCCAACCCAATTTTGTTTCGGGTTCAGCCTAGTAAAAAAAATTTAAAAAGTCTTTTTGAAAAAATCATGATTTTCCCGTGTATTTTTCTATTGAATTTTGATTAATATCAATTTGTATTTTTATACCGTAAAAATACAACTTCGGTATTAAAATACTCGGTTTTCGTCAAAATAAAAAAAATATTGTTGTTTTCATGCATACAGTAAAGTCTCTCAAAGCTAAAAGAAAAATCATATTATATTTTTATACAACAAAGAAAACTTCAAAAAAAATATTTTAGCATGTATTTTGGGTTTAATAACCAGTTTATTAAAGAAATGAGAATTTCAAAAAACCCAAAAAAATATTTTGTTTTTTTTAGTACTTAGGATTATGAATTTACATGTAAAACATATTCCTGATACTCCAAAAGTATTTCTTTTGTTGACATAGAACGGTTAGGTTTTTACCCGTAAGATAAGGACTTCTTTACCAAGAACGACTTCCTTACCGAGAAGGACTTTTCTTTAAATTATAGATGGACCAACAATCAGAAAGACAATGAAGCCTTAGCATATATCAGACAATAAATTATGCAACATACCTTAGGTAGGGCGTATTTGGGGTGCTAATACTTTCCCTTTACGCAATCAATCCCCATACCTGATCTTTTAGTCCAGTTAGGGTTCCTAGTGACCAAAATACTAGGTGGCGACTCCCATTCTATTTTTTCGCTGATAAAAGACAAGAATTTCTTATCTCCCATATTTGTCAGATAGATACACACACCTGAGGGTGGACGATCGCCGCGACGTCGCACACGCATGACATTCGTGTTATATTCAAAGTTTCTAATCTCTCTTTGTTTGATGTAGGTCATGATTTGAGGTTAAATTCTTTAAAAGAGATAGGGGATGATACGATCCTGGCTAAAACATCAAATGATCCATTAGGAGTGTCCATTGAGTCTATTCTAAGGTCTAAAATAAAGTGAATCCAAGAGGAATTCAATGGGTTAAGTTAAAAGGTTTGCGTTAAAAATGTTTAAATTTTTTAGGATGAACTTTTGTCTACTCATCAGGTCATATATGAAGATACATAAGAAGTCTTGATACAATTCCAAATGGTAGGTTTGTTAATTCATCCAGACGAAAGAGAACGACGTGTTTTAAGTTGGTCATAGAATTTGTTAGCAAAGTGTGAAAACATATAAGAAAAAAAAACATTGTTTTTTTAAAGAGTTGTGAATTTCATTCATTACAAGAAATCCTTAATATTATTGAGAACTTATGTGGCAGCCTTTGGCCATAGTTATCGGACCAGACCTGGGGGTTGACTCGGTTAAGGAGCCAGGTCTCGGGTTACACGGGTTGACCCGGGTCAACCCGAATCAACCTGGAAAAATTAAATTTTTTTTGAAATTTTAATTAAGAAACAATCCATGTAAATATAAGCTATATGTGTTATAAATAATAAAATTTAAAAGATTATTTTAAAAGGTTTTTTTTATCTCACATTGAAAAGATATTATGTTAACATGTTATCCTTTTAAGTTGAAGTATTTAAACCAAAATTTTTTTTTATCCCACATTGAAAAAACATAACTTTTTTCTTGTGAACATATAGTATATATACTAAAAGGCTTCAAATCCCACTTTGAAGAAATAATTTTTTTCTTGTGAACATAGAGTATATATACTAAAGGGTTTCAAATCCCACATTGAAAAAATAAAACATTCTTCTAGTATTTATATACTGAAGTTTGAAAAGGGTTAATAACTATATATATATATATATGAGGAGTCTCTAGCTAGGAGAAAAAACACATTAAAAAAAACAGGTCTTAACCGAGTTTTGCCGTGTCGCCCGAGTCACGGGTCAACCCAGCAGGTCAACTAGGTTTTGCCGGGTTTTTGCTCATCCCGGTCTTTTGCTTTACTCGGATCGGTCCAGCCACCAGGTCCCGAGTCAACTCATTTGGCCGATTCGGGTTTAATAACTATGCCTTTGGCTTACTTGTTTTACAATAATTTTATATCAAACAAGAAGAATTAATTGATCATAAATTAATTCTTATTTTACAAGTCATTAGGTTTTTTTTCAGCAATGATTTTTTAATAATGATTTCTCTTGGGTATTTTTCACTATCATATATAGCAAAAGGTGAAAAATAATTTTAAACTATTGTTTCATTTATTTTATTTTTGTAAAACCTTATTTTAATTAGTTTGAGTTTATTTGAATTGAGTGCATGTCTAACCTATTAATTTTAAGATTTGCATATAAATATTATTATGTAAGGATTTTTATTCAGTTGATGATTTTTTATGAAAGGTTACCACATATTGTGTCTTTTTTCTCTTTGTATGGTTGAGTGATTCTCATACCAACTTCTTAATTAAACTTGTAAACTCTTTGAATAATTGATGAATTTTATTGTGATTTATATTTTTTATTCGCGTCTCGTTATATGAATATTTTTATGTAAGGATCTTTATTCACTTGATGAATTTTTATAGAAGGTTATCGTATATTGTGTTTTTTTCTCTTTGTATGGTTGAATGATTTTCATACTAGTTTCTTGATTAAACCTGCAAATTCTTTAAATAATTAATTAATTTTATTGTGATTTATATTTTTTATTTGTGTCTTGTCTTGTTATATACATAAAAGGGGGTGATGAATTATTTATAAGTTTGGTTTTTACAAAACTCTTGGTAGGTAAAGTTTCATGCTTCTCTTCCAATCTTAAACAAGGTACAATTCTCATCGCAAACCCATCCATGATCCAAATCTCCACTTTAATTCTCATTATGTTAAATTGTATGTTAAGACTATATGAGTAAAATTCGAAATGCTATATAAAGCTTAAAATAAAATAGGAGGGGTGAAAGAATATTCCTTTCAAATCATATTGGTGGACACCAAAAGAAAATAAAAATAAAAACTAAAGATATTAAGTGTTAAGAGGCAATGTTTGATATTTAGGTATAATTATATTTTTTATATTTTTATATTTTTAATTTTTTTAATAATTTTGATCTGTTAATATTAAAAATAATAAAATAATAAAAAATATTATTTTAATATATTTTTAAATTAAAAATATTTTAAAAGTCAATGACGTAAAAACCGTAACTATAGAAGAATCCATCCTGTGGTTTCGGCTGGAGTATTTATTCTCTCATATGTTCTGTTAATAAATCAGATTTTAACACGTGTACCTCAGTAATCAAATCAAAGCTAGAAGATCAAAAGAAACAAGCTACCATGGTCCTCACTGCCACCCAATCTTCTCCCTCTGTATTAGGGTTTTATCAGTAAAACACAAAAGCCTTAAGCCCCTGCGTTCCAGCTTTCTCTCCGCCAAAACCAAGCAATGGGTGACCAGGCCACGCCTCCAGCACCAGAACTCGCAGAGATGGCCATTAGCGACGGCCCTTCTCTTAAGCACCCATTCTCCGACCGGGCCCCGGTCCGATCAATCGTTTGTAGTCCCGATGGAGGAGCTGGGCTGGCAGGCCAACGAGTCCGCGCCGGTGGGTGGGTGAAGACCGGGAGAGAGCAAGGGAAGGGTTCCTTCGCTTTCTTGGAGGTGAACGACGGATCGTGTCCTGCCAACCTTCAGGTTATCGTGGATGCTGGTGTAGCAGATCTGAGCACGCTTGTGCAGACTGGGACTTGCGTGTTAGTTGAGGGCTTGCTTAAGGTCCCCCCTGAAGGTACAAAGCAGAAGATTGAACTCCGTGTTGATAAGGTGCTCCATGTAGGCCCTACCGATCCAGCCAGTTATCCGATACCCAAGACGAAGCTCTCCCTTGAGTTTTTGAGGGATCATATTCACCTTAGGGCCCGAACTAATACGGTATGCTTGCTTTGTGTTTGCAAATATTTACCGCATGATTGATTGAAAGCTGAAAGCGTGTAATGTTTTTTTTTTTTTAGATTTCTGCAGTTGCTCGAATTCGCAATGCACTTGCTTTTGCCACGCACTCTTTCTTTCAAGAGCATGGTTTTCTGTATGTTCATACCCCAATTATCACCACAAGTGACTGTGAAGGTGCTGGTGAAATGTTTCAAGCTACAACCTTGATTAGTGAAGCTGAAAAGCTCGAGAAGGAGCTCATTTTGAATCCTCCGCCTACTGAGGCTGACTTAGAAGCAGCTAAGCTTACTGTTGGGGAGAAAGGTAATATTGTTTCTCAACTCAAAGCTGCTAAGGCAACTAAGGAGGAAATTAGTGCTTCTGTGGCTGATCTTAAAATAGCCAAAGAGAATCTCTCAAGGGTGGAGGAAAGAGCTAAGCTTAAACCTGGTATTCCTAAAAAAGATGGCAAGATTGATTATGGTCAAGATTTCTTTTCCCGTCAGGCATTTTTGACAGTCTCTGGCCAACTTCAAGTTGAAACCTATGCCTGTGCTGTCTCCAGTGTCTATACATTTGGACCAACGTTTAGAGCTGAGCATTCTCACACTTCTAGACATTTGGCTGAGTTCTGGATGGTGGAACCTGAAATAGCATTTGCAGATCTTCAGGTATATTACAATGTGCTATTCTAATTGATTTATCTGGCTTTTCGGCATTCAAGCGTTTATTGTGCCTGTAATTGCAGGTTTTGGTCTTTATTTAACTGAGCTGTTACTGACATGTTGGCTGTCAACTAATTTACCCATCTACATGGTTTATATTATATGCTGTTGATGGATCTGATCAACAATCTCCCTCATTATATTGGGAAGAGGAAATGATAAAATGTGGGGTAGGGAGGGGCAAAACTAAGGGTTCTCTCATCCTTTTACGATCTGCTACCACATATTTAAGTAAAATATTTTTTTTGTTGTGAAATCACATGTTTTGTACAAGATATTTGGAAAGTTCCTATTGTCTATTGTTGTTTTGAGCATTATTATATGTTGTGTATATGAACACTATTCTTGAATAAGAAACAACTTCTCATGTATGAAGTAAAGGTTATTCTTTTAATATACCTCTGTGTTTTACACTGACTATAGTGTTAGAATCTTTTGTACTTCACATAGAGTAGGATTCTCAATTCCCTTTCTGTACGTATATATGGTATGTGAAATATATTTCAGTTAGCAAATTTTGCATATTTTTTCAGGATGACATGAATTGTGCAGAGGCATATGTGAAATACATGTGCCAATGGCTACTCAACAAGTGCTTTGATGACATGGAACTTATGGCTAAGCTTTATGATAAAGGTTGTATTGATCGTCTAAGAATGGTTTCTTCAACCCCTTTTGAGCGTATTTCTTACACAGAAGCAGTGCAACTGCTAGAGGAGGCAGTGAGAGGTGGTAAGGAGTTTGAGAAGAATGTGGAATGGGGGATTGATCTGGCATCTGAGCATGAAAGGTATGCAAATCTGCCTCTGTAGCATGTTCCGTCCTTTTGATTTGCATGTATTGATGGTTTGGTTTGTCTATTCATACAGATACTTGACAGAGGATATATTTAAAAAGCCTGTAATTGTGTACAACTATCCTAAGGGAATAAAAGCATTCTACATGAGGCTCAATGATGATTCAAAGACAGTGGCTGCTATGGATATCCTTGTACCAAAGGTAAATCATTCCCATGCACATTTTAAAGTTCGCGTACCATGTGCCCAATTCTTACATTTAACATGGTAGCTATTCACCTACCTACCTTTTTGCATTCATTCCAATTGGCTTTGTCATTTATTGCAGGTGGGAGAATTGATTGGTGGAAGCCAAAGGGAGGAACGCTATGAGGTTATTCAGCAGAGGTATGAGGAGTCTGCTTGAATTGTCGAACATTGTTTTATGCGAAGTTGCATGTACTTTTGTTTTCTTCTGACTATATTCGTTATGCTGATGATTTCATTTTTGTGGGGGCACTCTCCATTGCAGAATTGCTGAGATGGGACTGCCTATTGAGCCATATGAGTGGTACCTCGACCTGCGGCGTTACGGGACTGTAAAACATTGTGGTTTTGGCCTGGGTTTTGAGAGGATGATACTTTTTGCCACTGGAATCGACAATATTAGAGATGTCATTCCATTCCCCAGATACCCTGGCAGAGCAGATCTGTGATATTTTAGTTTTATATAGGTACACATTATATTTTTCTTTTTGCCTATAGAATTCGACGCAGTTTGTTCTTCTGAAGTTCCCATAACTTAATTTGTTTTAGATTCAAACTTTAATTGCAAACTGAAATTATAGGTGACGAAGGTTTTCTCTTTAGGAAACATCTTTTATGCTAAATGGTCACTGATGCTGCGTGTGATGTTTGTCAATTGAATCTTTTTAGAAAACGTTTTCCTTTGGCAACCACCGGTGACATGTTCTATCATTCAAGATGATAATGCATATGCCTATCTTACAAGCTTTGTCAGAGCCGAAGTCGGATTCTGTAGGTTATTGTAGAGCTAAGACTGAAATTTGGTAGATATTTACGTGCTGTTTCTTGGAAGGCATTGCAGCTTGTGCCATTCCAGCCAGTATCGCATTGCACCGGTGCCATTCTAAATCCTGAGTAAAAGTTTTTTCAAGCCCGAGAGAATTTGTTTATGCTAAATAACCACAGCATGGTAGCACACGCGGGTAGTGGAAATTTCTTTAAAAAATAATGCATCTGATAGAATTAATTTAAGAAGGAAGAAACTTAGCAGAGGAGAAGTCTGTTTATTGGATTTTTAAGCTTGTCTTTTATTGAAAATAACCTTGGCATTTATAGCCATATAATTCATAATAGAAAATATTAAAAAATAGAAAGAAGTTACTTCCACTACTCCACTTCTTAAAAATTCAACAAAATGATCCATATCTCAAAAACTAAATAGACTAAGTTTTATTGACCACTTATGCCTTTGCCTTGCAAGTCGCTACATGATCCTGTGCGATTTCCTGCACACAAATGGTCCTATCATTTCCGCCCGTTTACGAATCCATGTCCACGAGGATGAAAATAAGATAGCTCTTAGAAAAACACCACTTATTCTCTCAGGTAGCATCTTCTGTAGGTGCTCCTCTTCACTTGACTAAAACTTCGGACGTAGACCAGTATTTTCCCTTGCGAATTACACGATGATCTAAATGACTTCAGGCTATGGAATGATAGTGGAGGTATCTGATATAGGGGGATGTTGGGGTGAGGCTGGAGTGACTTGCCCGTTATGCTTTCTTAACAAACTGATGTCGAACCTATTATGAATTTACGAACCTAGGGGCAACACCAATCTATAAGCCACTGGACCAACTTTCCCAATGATTTGATACGGACTAAAGAAATGCAGGGAGAGTTTCATAGAGGCCTGAAAAAGCCATAGAGATCTGTCTATAAGGCTGTAATTTTAAATACACATAATCCCCAACACTAAATGAGATGTCTCGCTTGTGTTGAACTACTTGACACTTCATGCGATTTTGGGTCGGTAGAAGATTGTGTCGTAGCTCCTTTAAAATGGCATTGCGATCACGCAAGCACTCATCCACTGCTTGGATGCGAGAAGTACCTGGAACATATATCAACAAGGTTGGGGGTGTAGTGCCATGAATAGCTTTAAAGGGGGTCATTTTGGTGGAGGAGTGAATAAAGGTGTTGTAACTAAATTCTGCCTATGGAATCCACTCAAACCACTTTTAGGATTGGTCGCCAGCAAAGCATCGCAGATATTGCTCCAAGGTACAGTTCATCACTTCTGTTTGGCCATCAGATTAGGGATGATAACTTGAGCTTATGCATAACTAAGCTCCTTGTAATTGGAATAATGCTTTCCAAAAGGAATTGAGAAACACCTTATCATGATCACTAACAATGGATGTTGGGGTTCCATGTAAGTGAACCACGTTGGTGACAAAAACCTTAGCCATAATTTATGCAGCAGTAAAAGAGTGTTTTAATGCAATAAAATGGGCATATTGTCAAACGATCTACAACAAGCATGATAACAGTATACCCATGAGAAGGTGGCAGACCTTCGATAAAATCCATTGAGACACCAGTCCATATCCGCGTAGGAATTGGTAGTGGTTGAAGCAATCCTATCGGTTTCATGTAGTCATTTTTGAACCGTTGGCAAACATCACAATGTTGTAAGAACTCCTTGATCATCCTACACATTTCAAACCAGAGGAACCTCTGCTTGATACGAGAGAGAGTTTTGTGATACCCAAAATAGCCATTGATTGGTGAGGAGTGACAGCCTGCTAAGATCTTTGGAATTACAAGTGAAGTGGGACTTAAATAAACTTTACCTTTCTTAAACCACACTCTATCTCACTGGAGCAGTTGCTGATTGAGTGGAGAAGACCTCTTTTTTAGCTTATCTTCATAAAAAGGATTTTAGTGGACTTCCTTTTGGAGTATGGATCGTCTAATCTTTAAAGGGTAGTGAAATAAACAAGAACCAGAACTTAACTACATAGGACAAAAAATCCATACCTTGATTTTCAAGCCTTCATTTATATTCAATCTCGTAGTAGTAACCGAGTAACTTTGGCAGCCATCGTGTGTGTAGGAATAGTAATCCGTTGCTCCAACAAGTACTTAAGATGTTTTTGGTCAGTGTGAACAATAAATGGTTTTTCTAGCAAGTATGAACGCCATTTCTTAATTGCCTTGACAATGACCAACCTTTCTTTCTTATAAGTAAAAAATGTCAGGGCTGACCCTTTTAATGCTTCACTTAAATATACCACTGGGCAATTGTTCTGGGTAAGAATTGCACTGAGGTCAACTCCACTTGCATCATATTCCACCACAAATCTTTGGGAGAAGTTTGGAAGACATAAAACCAGCGGTGAAGTCAGTGTTTCCTTTAGTTGTTTGAAGGCCATTTTTGCTGCCTCATTCCAATGAAATCCTTCCTTACTCAAGAGTTGGGTTAGAGGGGCTGCTTCGGTTAGAGGGGCTGCTATAATTCCAAAATGATGGATAAACTTCTGATAATACCTTGTTAATCAGAGGAAGCCATACACCTCTTTTGTTGTTGTTGGTCTCAGCCAATCCGCAACCATTTGTATTTTTATTGGGTCAAGCGATACTCCTTGTTCAGAAATTTTATGCCCTATATATTCAACTTGTAAAATGCCAAATCGACATTTTTTTTTTTTGCAAATAAAGATTTAGTAGACAAGATTTGTAGTACAATTTACAAATGTGTAAGGTGGTATTCCTATGATTTTGAATACATAAGGATATCATAAAAAAAACACCAAGATAAACTTTCAAAGATAAGGACGAAAGAGCTTGTTCATGAGGCTTTGAAAGGTTGCTAACACATTTGTAAGGCCAAATGGATGCCACTACAAACTTGTAATGACCTTCGTGGGTTCGAAAGGTTGTTTTAGAAATGTCTTCCTCTTACACTCTTATTTGATGATAGCCCGATTGCATATCCAATTTGAAGTAAATTTTTGATCCATGAAGCTCATCTAATAATTCCTCAATCACAAGGATATGATATTTATCTTTGATTGTTATATCGTTTAGAGCTCAATAATCCACACAAAACCTTCAGGATCTTTTTGGCTTCTTAATTAACAAGACAAGAAAAGAGAATGGACTGTTGATTGGCCTTATCAATCCAGATTGTAGAAGCTCTTGCACCATTTCTTTCTATTTTGATTTTCTGGTAATATAGATATCGGTAAAGCCTCACACTTATTGGTCATGAATGTGGTTGTAGTGGAATTTAATGATCATATGGTTATTATGGTGGTAAACTAGTAGGGGCTGCAAAGACTGAAGAATATTTAGCTAAGAGTAGGCTTATCTCTAAAGGGTAAGATGATGATTGACCATTGCTATTAGCGGGTATTATTTGGAAGAATAGTCCAACACCTTGTAATCCATAGAACTCCTTATCAGAAAAGGATGCGATGCTAGTACGTCCCATTCTATGAAAGGTATGAGAGACATATCTTTCTTTGAAATACAGTCAGCTACTTGTAATCCATTTCAATGGTGCTAAGAGTTTCCAGCCACTACACTCCTAATACTAATTGGCATGCTGTAACAAGAAGAATGTAGTAATCAATGGTGACTAGATATCCTTCTAGTTGATGGTGAGTGCTCAACATTGTCCAACACAATTTATCTTCTCTCGATTAACCACCATAACTTGGAATTTTTTCTCCCAATTCATTGACAACCCAAACTTAAAGACTATAGCTTCATCAATAAAATTATAGGTATTGCCACCATCTATTAGCAACATTACCTTCTTGTTCTTCGGCTGGCCTAAGACACATATAATTTGTGGATGGTCAGTTCTTGTCATGACATGGAAAGAAATTTCAAGTATGACTTCATCCTTTCCTAGTTCTGGTTGGTTATTCTCAACATCCTCGTTGCTTGCATTGGGGGAATCAAAAATCATAACCAATTATGGTTGTTGGCAATGATGCCCTGGAGTGAATTTTTCATCACAACAGTAACATAACCCCTTTTTTCTTCGCTCTTGTGCCTCTTGATTAGTAATTCCGCAAATGGTTACTAATGGGGCGTTGAGACTGAGATTTATCCTTTGACCTTGTGGAGGGCTTAACACCCCATTCGTAGGGGTGGGTGATGCCTTTGATATCACTGGGGCTGGTAGAGATCCTATTGATAGAGGGCTTTTTTAGTGCAACTGATTTCTCTCCTCAATCAGCCTCACAACTCCTATTGTATTTGCCAAAGTATGGGGTTGTTTGATTTTAACATCCAAGTGAATGTCATCTTAAATTCCTGCAATAAAATAACCAATTAAAATTTTTTTTGGTAGGTCATCAACTTGATGGAAAAGCCACTTGAAAGCCTTTCGGTAAGTTACCACATTTGTGTTTTGTTTAAGATGAGTCAAGGTTTCTGACAGGTCCTCGTAGTCGATTTGACCAAATCGTAGTTGTACAACCTTGGTGAACTCATCCCATAACCTTGGTGAACTCATCCCATATCAGTGGTCTACAAAACTTGGTCAACCACGTATGCCATTGTAAGGCAACGCCTTCTAGATGGAAAGAGGCCAACTGAACCTCCTAGTTTGGAATAATATTTTGAAACTCAAAGTACTGTTCTACCTTGTAAATTTATCTAGTTGGATCATCTCCATTAAATTTTAGGAAGGATAACTTGAGATTTTGATGAAGGTGGTTATTAATGGGGTGAGGGTGAGCTAGTTATTAGTGCGAAGACTCTTCTTTAGTAAAGGTTGATTTTAGGAGAACTAGTGTTTGGGTTCCGAGTAGTATAAAGAGCTTAAAACTTTTTCAATACCATTTGTAAGGTAGCATTAACCTGATCAAAGCTCAACTTGTGTCATGCTAGGATTTCATTGACTTCATTATGAAATTTTGTGTTTGTTTTGTCGTGAGTATCCATGGTCGAAACCAGGAATGAATGAATATTTTCGACTCTGATACCACTGATAGAATTAATTTAAGAAGGAAGAAATATAATAGATGAGAAGTATGTTTATTGGACTTTTAAGCTTGTCTTTTATTGAAAATAACCTTGGCATTTATAGCCATACAATTCATAACAGAAAATACTCAAAAATAGGAAGAAGTTACTTCCACTATTCCACTTTTAACAAATTCAACAAACTGATCCACGTCTCAAAAACTAAATAGACTGTGTCTTATACCTTTGCCTTACAAGTTGCTACACGTTCATGTGCATGATTTCCTGCACATAAGTGGTCCTATCAACTTCTGAGAACAAATGTAAAGCTTTTGCATTGTAATGTTCACCGGAAAAAGGTTTTAAGGCAATGTTCTGTCATTGATGTTTCCTATCATTTTAATTCTAGTAACATGTAAGTAATCATTTCAAATTGGATAGATATGTTATTATGTTAATAAGAATTATTCAATTTGCAGCATTAAATGACATAATCAAGTTCATCTTCTTTTCTAATACATCAAACATAACTACTACTTTTCCTTCCTTTTGATCCCCTACCAACCACTAATCTCTAAACATAAATATATAATCTTACCATACCCACAATCCAACCGAACTCCATAGCCATTTCCTTCACAAACTTCATCCCACCCCATAACCACAACAACCTCCTTTACACTATACCAACCCAACTACATCTTTTCTCTCTTCCACATACTTTTTTATTTTTCATTCTAATATATATATATAAAGACTAAAAAAACACGTTTATTTATTGATGGGTATGAGGTCAACCAAATATTCGCACCTATTTTCTAATTAATTATAAAATAGAGTATCAAATTTAATGGGAAGAGAACAATGAGAGGAATGGATAGGTAGGTGAAACTCATACCTATATGCACCAAAAAGCATTAGAAACATAAAATGAGAGAGAGAGTATCCAATATATTCGTATAGTGTCCAAGAAATCAAGCACAACCATTATAGCCAATCCACACAACCCAGCCAAACAAGTCTCCCAAATTGTGCTAACAACACACCATACCAAACTAGTCTACCTGAACCAGAACCAAATACAACAGACTGAACCCATTGTAACCACCAACCTCTACAACCTTCAACCCAATAATTTCTTCATTACAATCTGGCTGGATTCCAATAAAAATTAGCCCTAAATTGCACCTTCTTGCTAAACATAACTAAAATCAACCTAAAAATCCAGTAACAACAAATTATCAAAGAAGGTGAGAATATTGAAGAAACAAATTTGTTTATTTGTTGTCCTATTCTGAGTGATTGAAGAAGACCCAATTGAAAAGGTTATGGGTTTGGACTCTCGACCATTTTCTAAAAGTCCAAATAATTAAACAAAATTATAAAATTAAGGTTCTTCCTAAAATTCAATTTGGTTTTCTTAGGGTAAATGTAATTTATCCTTTGAGTTTTTTCCCATACTAGCATAGTAAAGAGGAATATTTCTCAAACTAACATAGTTAAGAAAATAATTACAAACTAAGAATTATTCAATAAGCAACATCAAGTGGAACAATCAAATGAGAAGACTAATTGTCATTATCAATACCAGTTGAGGTTTGAGTTTTTTCTCAAACTAGAACAATGGAGAAATTTTTTTCTCTAACTAACATAGTTGAGAAAATAATTCTCAAATTAGCACAATTTAATTGATTGCATACATCTAACCTATTCAACATGAGATGCGCAAATATCACATATGCGTCTCACAATTAATTTTTTTTGTCTGATAAGTGAAACACACACGCCAACTGATCAAATATTTTTATGTGTTTGACGGGTGTGTTACACGCATCAGGCATAAAAATATTTAAGTGGTGGCGCGTGTGTTACACATGTCAACAAATGAGCATGCTTCACCTTTAGGTATGACTCATCTATAATTTTAAAGTTGGCTTTCTTTGGTGTCTATAGGTTTTTCTTGTCGACATTTTTTTTATGGTACTAATGGTTTTATAATTAGAGCTTTAGTATGTCTCCAACGTCTTATTATTTTTTGAACTTTCTTTTCTATTTTATCTCTCATACTTCGATTATTATGCCATCCCATTTCTTTTTCTTTCTTTTTTACCTATTGTGTTTGGTCCCTTAGTTTTGTTTTTTAGATAACTTTAGTTCTATTATTATGGAATTAAACAAATTTTGCTAAAAAATAATGAAATAATTTTCAAAAAAAATAATGAATTAATCTCTTTTTAAATAAAAAACAGGTATTTTTTCCCAACTTAAATAAAAATAAGTTTCTTTTTTTTTTGCGCAAAAAACAACGAATGAAATGATCATAAATAATTAAACTAAAGTTAACTGAATATAAAAATTAAGGGACCGAATGTATTTTTGAGTTGAGAAGAAAGAGAAAGAAAGTGTCAAATTGTATATAAAAAAATTGATGTGAGATGTTTATGTGATATATTTGCGTCTCAAGTTGCATAGGTCACACTTACATAACTAGTCAAACTATGCTAGTTTGAGAATATATTTCAACCATGCTAGTTTGGAAAAAAACTTATTCTCACTGTTCTAGTTTTGAAAAATAACTCTCGAGATTTCTAAAATTAATAATCAACAAAATATTAAACGATGAAATTAAAAAAAAAATCAATAAAGATCTAATTATGATAAGTAAAATTTGGGAAAAAAACAAAAAGAAAATACCCAGGTGCTTGGGCCT